>OZ035881.1:106240377-106320121 GCA_964034835.1 Muscina levida
GGCAGAATCAAAAACATTGCGTGAATGGAATTTACATGTAAAATCTTCACAAGCACGTGACAGTGGCATTTAGGAGTGTTTAGTATATACGGAACCAAAAACGTCGATGGCATTGAAAAATCCTGCCCACCCACTCGCTTATCTAATAATTTTTGTGGGGTGTTGAGAACGTATTTATGAAATGTTGTACCTTGACTGACTTGGAAATGAAATGGTGTGGGTTTTTTGTATTACAATAGGGCAAATACAAAAAACAAAGTTACACGTTTAAATCGAATCATGAAATAGCGGTAGTGTTGCGTAATGATTTTTTACAGCTTCACAAATGGCAATTATCTTCTTTTATCGCCTGGAATAGTATGTGTTAATATTACAGCAACAGTTATTAACAATTACTTTATTTGGTATAGTTATTATTGTCGTTGTTGTTTTAAACAAAAACAAGTGAGTTTCTAAAATTGCTGCAGACACAATTGGGTGTATTTGAAAAGTTACGTATACTTTATGTGAAATGGAAATTAAAGTCCACAATATTGAGTATACGTAATGGTTGCCGTAGTAATAAGCTACGGGCACATGTACGAATATTGAAATGTTTTCTAGGAAAACATGAATTTAGGGACAGAATTAAGACAAACCAAGTATTTAAAATAATGAAACATATTAGTCTCATAGTCTTAACATAACAACTTTATGTTTTTGGGTCGATACAACCTAATCTTATATTATTTAAAACTTATAATGACATGTTTATGGCACAACGCCACAAAAAGAGCGAACATCGAATTTACGCATCACTTAGAAATTCCAAATTGGCAATTCTATTTTCACAGACATGCACATAAATAAATAAAACTATAATAAACGTGCTTTTCTACTTAAAAAAAAAACCTGTAAAAACCTGCAATACATGAATTTTATCTTATGAAGCCGTGGAACAAAAACGACAAATTTAAATATTTTCGATATCCTTTCTGGTTTTGGGAACGTGTTTACCATATTTAGATGCCTTTTTCACAAAATTTGAGGTAAAACTGGGGCATTTCTCATTTGAGTTTTCTAAATGTTTTACACTTGGCATTAAATAGTACCTGCAATATCTTTCATTTGAGTACCCGCACATAGGCGGTCATCATAAAATCCAAGGAGCCTCTTTTTTGATCTTAAGGGCGCCATGGGCCCCGGCTCCAATTTAAACTACTATTTCTATGTTTGGGGATCAAGACGAAGTGAATGGTATATTTCTGATGTTTTTTGGGCTCCCGGCTCAAATGCTGCACTTCCACCAAAGGCAAAATTCAAGTATATAAAAAACTTAATTTCTGTATGCCAACTTTAGGAGGCCATTACTTTTTAAACAGTACACAGATTCGAAATAAAAAAACTTAATTTCCCTTTACACCCCATGAATGATTTATGTAATAGCTTCTCGCGTTGTTGTAAATTAACACGCTTTCTATTTTAGACTCACAACTAACGGCGCCTACCTGTTTATCGACGAATGCGAACGTCACTGTTTGTGAAGCTTCTACTAGACATTCCGATTGACTTGTCGACTTATACTGCAAAGTTTTTGACGACAACATGGAAGAGGCCGGCAATAAAATTTTTTTTTTTTATTTTTTAGATGACTGGAGCCAGGAGTTGAACCTGGGATCTCCCGCATGGTAGTCATTTGTTTGTTATATCTCGGGATTTTTATTTTTCCTGATCAAAAACTAAAAAAGGACACGCTATTTTTCATAAGCAAAACACAATTTTTCAAATTTATTCAGTCAGTACGGCATAATTATGAAATTTATTGAGTTTAAGTGGCATAATTCGTGTTGGCCATTTCATTCCGACTAATTTGATACCCATTATGGCCTAATTGCTCGTCTAGGTCTTGAAGTATAGGTCAAAATCCAAAGATACCTTCGGCCTATAGAATATTTTTTAAAATGTCTTTTCTTACTCAGAAATCCGTTATCTATCGTAAAAAAATAGTTGTATACAAAGACCAAACTGGATGTTAACTAGTGTAATTAATTTCGGAGTAGATTAAAAACTGAGCGTCCTATGTCCAGCGCAAAAAAAAGATCCAAGAAATTTTGTGAGCATATCAAGTTGGTCCACTTATATTTTTCTTTTATTTTTTAGACATTTTTTGTTTTTTTTTTTTATTTTTTATGCTACAGCATACAAAAATACATACGATCAACTCTTATTTTTTATTTGTTAATTAAAAACTTGAATTATTATTTCAAAAATTTTTTATATCGGATTTATATCGAAAATGTAATTGCATGTACCAATTTTACTGAAATTCAGAATATATGTTTGTTTGTGGGGGTATTTATATCGGAAATTTTAATGGATAGACCAATTTTACTGAAATTCAGATTGTATGTCTTTAATCACCAGAATAATTTAATGTAAAAATGTATATTTGGGTATTTTGTATATTTGTGTGATGATTAGGTAAGATGATAAATGGTGATAAAGGTGCCGCTGTGGAATTATAATGAAAAATTTAACGAATCAACAATTTGTTTGAAATTAACAATATATATTCGTATTATAATGAGAATTTTTTTTATATAAATGGACCCGCTGTTTATGTGGCTGCAGCTGATTTATTCAAAAAATTTATATCGATTGTCCGATTTTACTCAAACTTATTATGTAAACATTTTTGGACATGAGAAAATTTTGGATGTATGTTTGGATCCAGTTGGTGGTATTTAGCTTAAGGTACACATGATTTTTTGAAAGTCATTTGTTCACCATTATTACAATACATATGTGTAAACATTTTTTAACATCAACATTATTGAAAACACTATATATATAAAAATAGATGTCCATTTTGATGATCACCCAGACTGCAAACGGCGAACTTCCTGTAGAATTGGAGAGCTTCACAAAGAGGTTTTTCGCATTTCGAACATTTAGGGGACAAACCCGAAAATGGGAAAAACTGTTGCTATCACCCAGACCAAACGGTTAATAGGGTTGTTGAGCCAAATAAAGGTGTTTTTGGAAATTGGTACTCCTTGGGATAAAAAGGGGCAAATTGTTGTCATTGCTCCAACGGAGAATGTAATATGTCAGTCAATCGGATTAAAAATTTTGTTTCAGAATATATGTCTATCAAAAAGTAAGTTTTTATCAAATCATGAACGACACTGCTGATCCATTTTAGCAATTCTTACAATAATGTATAATAATCTTTTAGATATATGAAGTACAGAATTTGCCCTGGAAATCCTAGTCGTTTAAACAAAAATATTTCAGAGGCCAATGGTATAAACTAATCGGAATTAGATTTCAACTGCACTCAACATCTTTTACAATAATTTGGAGGCAGGTCTGCCGGGCCAGCTAGTAATATATAAAATTTGTTTTTTGTTATGGGAGCCTTCTTAGGAGGAGAAGAAAAATGACTGGAGTCGGTCAAACAACTTACCCTTCTAGAGGCGACTCCGGGGCAGTTAGAGCGATGGGTTGAATATGGGAAGCAGGTATGTTTTGGAAATATTCTAGGAAGGAAAGTGACTGGGGGTCATACATTTAAACCCTCTAGGGGTGATTGCGGACCAGTTGCGGGACTTGTAGAATTTTCCCCAATACGAAAAGTTTTTCGTTAAAAACTGGAGCCTCGATTTTGATTTTAGACCTCCGGTTTCTTTGGCAATTTTTCTTAGAATTCATCGTAGGTTACATTTTTGATAACCGCTTAATTAAAAAAAAAGATACCCTCTCTACTGTTCATAGTTTTTCACAAAAATTTATGTACACTTAAGGCGTTGTAATTGTCGTAGGTAAACTGATCTTAGATTCTCCATAGCCCATACCCTGCAATTTTGCTTATTGGCAACCCATTTATTAGAAATGAGCTTCATCGCTCATAATAAAATTTTAAATAAAATTATGGGAACATGCGTGATGCATGCAAAAAAAACTCTGCAGCGATCATTGTGCCTAACGTCTATTTCTTAATGTTTCTCACTCCCATCATTACTTCGTACACATTCAATATTGACAACGCTGAGCAACGTATGTTGTTTTTTGGCACTAAGATGGTTCCTTAATGTACCTTGCTGTCGATTATTTGCATCCAGATGGTTTATTATTAGCTGTGAGAGCCCATTCGAATATTAAAATGATGACGTTGATTTAAAAAATAAGTTTTTCTGATTTTAGTTCTTTGTTCGATTGTGTAACGATCAATTTAAGTTAAGCCACACGTAATATAACTATAGCGGTTCAGTATAATTATTTGGTTGATTTTATTTATATGTATTGGCAACTGTTATTACCACAGAAATTTCACCTTGCAAGTATAGCATTAAAATTGTTCTACCATTCATTCGTTATTGGAACCACTATAATCATTCATTTAAAAATGAATGCTTATTTTTGTTATTTTATAGCAAACTAGGTTTTCCGGCTCGCGTTGCTTCACCCGTACTTACAATAAACCTTCTTATGACTTTAAGCAATACAGGTAAAATGCCAACGCTTCATAAGACGAACGAACACCCAGTTTATGTGATTGTAGCTTTATCCCATTGGTCTGAGTGATTGTACCGCTTTAGTCCCTTTTTATCCCTAAAAGTACGAGTTTTAAAAGATATATTCGTATCGCACAACTTAAATGGACCGGTGTCCCCTCTAACTAAATAGGAAGCATGCCCATATACGATTATATCTTTAGCCGTTTGGTCTGGGCGATGGTATCAGTAAATAGGGTGCAATTCTATATACATTTTCGTAACTCTCCGTTAGGTATTTGATCTGGGTGATATCATCGGTTTTATCATTTTTTCGGTATTTGTACAACTTAAGAACTAATTTCAAAATTACTTCACATCGCACAATTTTTGAGACTATACCTTTAGCCGTTTAATACCATTTTATCCCTTTTTACCCCTAAAAGGTAAAAATTTCGAAAACCCTCCTTGCTTCGTTTTAATTCCATAGGGAGCAAGCCTATATAACTTATCATGATTACATCATTAGCCGTTTGGTCTAGGCGATAGTAAGATTTTTATTACCTTTTCCGATTATTTTACCCAGAATCATCGGATTTACAAAAAAAAATACTTCAATCCAATTTGATAGTAAGCATTTCCATATCAATTTTCGCGATTATACCATTAGCTGATTGGTTTAGGTGATGATACAACTTTTATTACTTATTGGTAATTTGTTACCCATAAAAGTACGAGTTTACAAAAATCCGTTCTTAGTTATTAATATGACCGACAAAACAATTGTTTCAAAAGGGACGTGGCACTGCCTATTTCCCAGCCAGACGTTATCCCCCATGTACCATTTACATATGTAGCAAATCTCATCTTCATACCTTTAATGGCTCGCGAAATATGACCGATTCCAATTTTGGTTTTCGTGGGCGGTGCCACGCCCCTTTGGGTAGGTATGTTTTCATGTAGCCTATGATAGAAACCCTATGGATAGTGCTACACAGTGAAACTTTCATTGCAATCGGTTCATTTATTTCGCCCAGATAACGATTTTTTCAAAAGGGGCGTGGCCCATTTTCCAGCGTGATTCTCTTGGTATCAGTAACATATGAAGAACATATCATCTTCATAGCTCTGATGTCTGTTGAGATATGACCGATTGCAATTTTCGTTTGTGTGGGCGGTGCCACGCCCCTTTGTCTAATTATGTTTATACCATCATCCTTAGGGATGAGGGTATATATCATTTGATACGACCCAAAAGTGTAACACATAGAAGGAGTGACTTTAGACCCTAGGTTTCTTTGAACCAAATTCGATTCATGATTATACCATCACCCTTAGGGATGAGGGTATATATCATTTGATACGACACAAAAGTGTAACACATAGAAGGAGTCACTTTAGACCCTAGGTTTCTTTGAACCAAATTCGATTCATGACTTTTTAAGTCGTTTGAGCCATGTCTGTCTGTCTGTCTGTCTGTCTGTCTGTCTGTCTGTCTGTCTGTCTGTCTGTCTGTCTGTCTGTCTGTCTGTCTGTCTGTCTGTCTGTCTGTCTGTCTGTCTGTCTGTCTGTCTGTCTGTCTGTCTGTCTGTCTGTCTGTCTGTCTGTCTGTCTGTCTGTCTGTCTGTCTGTCTGTCTGTCTGTCTGTCTGTCTGTCTGTCTGTCTGTCTGTCTGTCTGTCTGTCTGTCTGTCTGTCTGTCTGTCTGTCTGTCTGTCTGTCTGTCTGTCTGTCTGTCTGTCTGTCTGTCTGTCTGTCTGTCTGTCTGTCTGTCTGTCTGTCTGTCTGTCTGTCTGTCTGTCTGTCTGTCTGTCTGTCTGTCTGTCTGTCTGTCTGTCTGTCTGTCTGTCTGTCTGTCTGTCTGTCTGTCTGTCTGTCTGTCTGTCTGTCTGTCTGTCTGTCTGTCTGTCTGTCTGTCTGTCTGTCTGTCTGTCTGTCTGTCTGTCTGTCTGTCTGTCTGTCTGTCTGTCTGTCTGTCTGTCTGTCTGTCTGTCTGTCTGTCTGTCTGTCTGTCTGTCTGTCTGTCTGTCTGTCTGTCTGTCTGTCTGTCTGTCTGTCTGTCTGTCTGTCTGTCTGTCTGTCTGTCTGTCTGTCTGTCTGTCTGTCTGTCTGTCTGTCTGTCTGTCTGTCTGTCTGTCTGTCTGTCTGTCTGTCTGTCTGTCTGTCTGTCTGTCTGTCTGTCTGTCTGTCTGTCTGTCTGTCTGTCTGTCTGTCTGTCTGTCTGTCTGTCTGTCTGTCTGTCTGTCTGTCTGTCTGTCTGTCTGTCTGTCTGTCTGTCTGTCTGTCTGTCTGTCTGTCTGTCTGTCTGTCTGTCTGTCTGTCTGTCTGTCTGTCTGTCTGTCTGTCTGTCTGTCTGTCTGTCTGTCTGTCTGTCTGTCTGTCTGTCTGTCTGTCTGTCTGTCTGTCTGTCTGTCTGTCTGTCTGTCTGTCTGTCTGTCTGTCTGTCTGTCTGTCTGTCTGTCTGTCTGTCTGTCTGTCTGTCTGTCTGTCTGTCTGTCTGTCTGTCTGTCTGTCTGTCTGTCTGTCTGTCTGTCTGTCTGTCTGTCTGTCTGTCTGTCTGTCTGTCTGTCTGTCTGTCTGTCTGTCTGTCTGTCTGTCTGTCTGTCTGTCTGTCTGTCTGTCTGTCTGTCTGTCTGTCTGTCTGTCTGTCTGTCTGTCTGTCTGTCTGTCTGTCTGTCTGTCTGTCTGTCTGTCTGTCTGTCTGTCTGTCTGTCTGTCTGTCTGTCTGTCTGTCTGTCTGTCTGTCTGTCTGTCTGTCTGTCTGTCTGTCTGTCTGTCTGTCTGTCTGTCTGTCTGTCTGTCTGTCTGTCTGTCTGTCTGTCTGTCTGTCTGTCTGGTGGCTGTCTGGTGGCTGTCTGGTGGCTGTCCGGCTGGTTCGCACGATAACTTTCGAAAGACGCAACCAAATATTTTGAAATTTTGCACGAGTTATTATTTTCTCAAAATTACTTACGGTATTGCAAATGGGCTACATGGCCCCGCCCCTTCTGGTACCTCCCATACAAATACATCATTCCGCCCACTTTAGAAATCGAGTAATAATATTAATACACCCTACGGGATCGTCCCCAAATTCTGTATTTAGTAAAGCTATAACAGGATAAAGTTTTGGAAAAAATTTTGAAAGCCTAGCCACGCCCCTTCTGGTACCTCCCATACAAATCTACCTTTCCGCCCACTATAGAGATAGTGAAATAATATCAATAAATTAAACGTGATCGGAACCAAATTCTCTTTTTAGTAAAGCTATAACAGGATAAAGTTTTGGATGAAAAAATTGGAAGTCTATCCACGCCCCATCTGGTACCTCCCATACACATCTGGTACCGCCCACTTTAGAAATCGATTAATATTATTAAAAGACCCAACGCGATCGTGCCCAAAATCTGTATTTGGTATAGTTTAAGCAGCATAGAGTTTTGGAGAAAAAATCTGGAAGTCTAGACACGCCCCTTCTGGTACCTCCCATACAAATGTACCACTCCGCCCACTTTAGAAATAAGGTAATAATATCAATACACTCGACACGATCGTACCCAAATTCTGTATTTTGTTATGTTATAACATCAATATAATAGAAAATTATTTATTTACTGAGGGTAAGGGTAAATGTAAGTCAAGTTGCCCGACTGAAACTTTCTAACTGGTTTTAATTACAAAACGGTTAATTTCAATAATACAAGACTTAAACAATATCTTATCATCACCCAATGATGGTATTTATCAGTCAGTTTAACTGACTGAAATTTCTGTTCTGGTTTTTTAAGTCGTTTGAGCCATGTCCGTCTGTCTGTCTGTCTGGTGGCTGTCCGGCTGGTTCGCACGATAACTTTCGAAAGACGCAACCAAATGTCTTGAAATTTTGCACGAGTTAATATTTCCCCAAAACTACTTACGGTATTGCAAATGGGCTACATGGCTCCGCCCCTTCTGGTACCTCCCATACAAATACATCATTCCGCCCACTTTAGAAATCGAGTTATAATATCAATACACCCAACGGGATCGTACCCAAATTCTGTACTTTGTAAAGCTATTACAGGATAAAGTTTTGAAAAAAAATTGGAAGTCTAGCCACGCCCCTTCTGGTACCTCCCATACAAATTCACCTTTCCGCCCACTTTAGATATGGAGTAATAATATCAATAAATCCATCGCGCTCGTACCCTAATTCTTAATTTAGTAAAGCTATAGCAGGATACAGTTTATGAGAAAAAAAACTGAAGTCTACCAACGCCCCATCTAGTACCTCCCACACACATCTGGTACCGCCCACTTTAGAAATCGATTAATATTATTATTAGAACTACCGCGATCGTGACCAAATTCTGTATTTAGTAAAGTTCAAGCAGGATAAAGTTTTGGAGAAAAAAGCTGGAAGTCTAGACACGCCCATTCTGGTACCTCCCATTCAAATGTACATTTCCGCCCACTTTAGAGATGGAATAATAATGTCAATACACTTGACACCATCTTGCCCAAATTCTGTATTTAGTAAAGCTATAACAGGATAAAGTTTTGGAGAAAAGATCTGGATGTCTAGACACGCCCCTTCTGGTACCTCCCATACAAATGTAACACGCCGCCCACTTTAGAGATGGAGTAATAATATCAATATTCTCGACACGATCGTGCCCCAATTCTGTATTTTATTATGTTATAATAGGATAACGTTTTGGAGAAAAAATTGGAAGTCTAGCGGCGCCCCTTATGGGACCTCCCATACAAATGTACCTTTCCGCCCACTTCAGAGATGGAGTAATAATATCAATACATCCAACGCTATTGTGCCCAAACTCTGTATTTAGTAAAGCTATAACAGGATAAAGTTTTGGAGGATAAACCTAGAAGTCTAGACACGCCCCTTCTAGTACCTCCCATACAAATTTACCACTCCACCCACTTTAGAAATCGAGTAATAATATCAATATAATAGCAATTTTTTATTTTACTGAGGGTGATGGTATATGTAAGTCGGGTCGCCCGACTGAAACTTTCTTACTGGTTTCGTGTAGCCTATGACAGAGACACTTTGGACAGTACCACACACAGAAAATATAATTGCAATCGATCCATTAATTGGCCAATGTAACTATTTTTTAAAAGGGGGAGTGGCACCGCCCCCTTTCCGCAAATAAAATGTTTTTTCTTACACGTCCGGCATACGTACTAAATCTCAACTTTGTACCTATAATGGTTAAAAAAATACAGCTATTTTGAAATTCTAATTGTATGGGGTGGTACCACGCCTATTTTACCCCCTTCCTGTCTAAATTTCCAAAAATACCATCTTAGTGCGCGCCTACGTCATAAAAGGTACCTACATTCTAAATTTTACGGTTCTAGCTTTAGCCATTTGGGCTGGGGAGTTATCAGTCAGTCACCCAAGCCTTTTATATATATAGATTAAAACAGCAGTGCATTTGACTTGATTGTTCCACAATGTCACAAATTTTTTTATAGTGTTTTCAAATCTGATATATTTGGTCAATAGTCGAATCAAAGAATATGAAAAATTCATGTGTAAAAATACATTTGGCATAGTTCATATCTTTGAAGACATATATTAAAATTTTTCGGGTAATATTTCCTCGGAAAATTTTAACCCTCCAGCTGCCACCTGTTTTGGACATTTTGATCAAAAAAATAAAATTTCAAAACACTACAAAAAAAAATTTGTAACGTATTAGAACAAAATGGAGTTTAACGTTTAGTTACTGAGGTCGAATGCTTTCCTTTGATATTGGTTTCTTTCACCCCCGAGACAATGACCCTCAAATTGTTACATAGTGTTATTTTTTTTTATCAAATGCGGACAATTGGTGAAAAACTTGTAACACACACTCGAGTCCTGGTATTTTCGAAAAAAGTCAATGCATTTTCTTTCAAAGCATTGAAATTAATGGGCTCTTATAACTTATTGGTATTTTTCCCGCATTTGGTCTGTTACATTTCACATAAGCTGTATACCAAATATTTAATAGCTGACTTACATATATGTGCCTTTCAGAAAGATTAATTCCGACATATGCCTAACAACACTTACTCTTATTCATACGTGCGCATTTTCTTTTTTTTTTTGTAACTACTACGTAGAATTTCCGTTAAGCTCAATTGCAGCCATCGCCATGAAAAGAACTCTACCATAATGATGAATTCATTGTTGCAGCCCATGGATACAAAGTCTGTATACTGTAATCATCTCATTTAAATTAATTCCGCCCTTAACTGATTGAATTACCAATTAATGAATGGAAATTCCTTCGAAATTTACTGCATTATAGTCTTAAATTAGTTTATTGAAGATATAAAAGAGAAAGAAAGAAGCGTGTAATTAAAGAATATGCGAAACAGAGAACAAACCAAATAGCATATACGCAAACACGATGGCATAATTGTGGGAAACATTTGTGCAAAAGGTAATGAGCAGTGTATCACAGTAAACAATTTAGTTCGGAGTTGTTGCCTTTAAAGGTGAAACAATCAATAAATCGTATTCGTATCATACGTAATGGTAGCCAATTATTCAGTTTTGGTGCAGAGTTTATTTTGTGCGATAAATCACCATTTGGCTGAATGTCATGGTCAGTAATATTAACTCCATCTGTTAGAATGTGTTCAAGGTGAAACAGAAAGTATTATTTAGTCGTAATAAAAAAATAAACTATATTTCACGAAATATGCTAAGAATAGTTTGATAGTTGGGACCGGCAGTGGCATAGTGGTTAGAACACGCGACTACCATGCGGGAGATCGCAGGTTCAAACCTGGCTCCAGTCATCTTAAAAGAAAAAAATAAATAAAATTTTCTTTCATTGTCGGCTCCCCTCGAATGTTGTTTGACAGCAACTTCGCAGTATTAAGCGTCGATTCAATCGTTGTGTCTAGTAAGAGCTTCTCAAAACAGTGACGTTCGCATTCGTCGATAAATAAGCAGGTGCCGTTAGTTGTGAATCTAAAAATAGAAAGCGTGTTAATTCACAACAACGCGAGAAGCTATCCCATACCTCATTCATGGGGTGCAAAGGGAAATTAAGTAAGTTTGATAGTTTCATATGCCTCGTTTTTGTCTGTACATTATTATTTAACCTAAAAGCTCAGCTTCTTACTTGATAACATTATTAATAAACATAATATAGAAAAAATTAGAGTACACACAATCAAAAACACACTTACGTCTCTGATACTTTGTTGTAATCCGCCACAATTTCCATGTGGCAGTGTTAGCTGAAATTATTTCGACCGCACCAACCGCCACATTACAAAACCCCAACACACAACGTTGTTACTTGGCAACTACAAAATCCACAAACCAATATTAAATTTATATTAAAATGCTTTTCGAGAATATTACAATGCGCTTGACTATGCTATGCTATGCCACGGATGCATCGATAATAACAATCATGTTGAATTCTTAGGTTGCGTGGCTGTTTCCAACACAAGTTTGTTACATTGCATCGTCAACGATGAACGAAGGGTAATAATGAGTAGGATTTCCTGATATTGCTGTCGTAGCGAGTCCAGTTACAAAATTGCCAGGTATTTTATATTATTTTATATTAATATCAATGTGAGAGAGTCAACAAAAACAATGGAACACAGCCATAGAGATTGTATACAAAATAATTGGCATTATTGCGGACATCTGTTTGTGGTTTAATTAAACTGAATTCTGTTTTTCCAGATTAAAGCTAATAAATGCATTGATAGGATTTACATTTAGTCATGGATAGTGATGGCACGATTAATTGAAAGATTGGTAATAATCGATTATTTTCTTTCAATTAACAATTTAATTGTATCGTGAATTCTCCTTCGATTAATTGCATTAATCGATTATTCCAAATAATAATCGATAGACATCCAGGAACAAAAAAGATTCGTCACCAGCGGCCAAATGTATTCATTGAGCTTTGACGGCTGACGACGAAAGACCTAGAACTGCAACCCTAGTTATTAACAGCATTGGGAGCGGCAGTGAAACGTCTTCTGCTGGTGATGCTGAATTTGATTTATGGACGAAGAAAGAAGGACAATGACTCTACACTTCCTCAAGATGAACTAAAGAAGCTTAGTCAATGCTACAGTACTAGAATTAAAGCGCAATGTAATAGACGTATGGGAAGAAATGAAATCGGTCTACCCTAAGCTGTATTCTCTTGCACAAAAATATTGCTTTTTGATTGGTACATCTGTACCATCAGAGCGGCTTTTTTTCCATAGTAACTGAAAAACGCAACAGATCAACCACGAAACGGCTATCCAAGCTGCTATTTTTTTAATTCTATACTAAACAAGTAAATTTTTTTTTATTGAATTGAATAAACAGAAAATTTTGTAATTAATTACATTATTTTTTTTATTTACGATAATTTTAAATTTTATGTGAAAATATCGATTTATCGACTAATCGATTAATTGTTTCCAATTAATAGCGATTAATTATTTGATTAATTAATCGATTATTCTTTTTTAATTGCCATCACTAGTCATGGGTATTACTCGGGGGTATGAATAAGATAAGATACGAAGTGAAATTATAGCTATATAATTAGCAAATCTGAGACCAGCTCATCAACGTCTTGAGAAATATTGAATATCGAGAAGAATATAAAGAACAAAACTGAAAACTTTTTACTTCTTATTTCAATATGACATATTTGTATCTAAAAATTGCTGTTCGCAGAAAATATTTGCGATCTTATTTTTTTTTTGACTGGGGCTGTTTAATTTTTTGATACGATGTTAAACCGCTAGAATCGACAAGTCATCTACCGACTATGAATTTACATTTAAATTCATGTTATTATGCAATGCAGCTGTAAAAATGTTACACTTCTTTCGTCATGTGCTTCCCTGTCCTTTCGATCGCATTCCCTGTTATATTTTGCGAGTACTTACCGTGGCATGCTTGTTAGAACTCGGCAATCTAATGATGTTGACCTGGATTTGAGCCCTGTCACAAACACATCAATTTTTGGACCAATGCCTCTTTCTAAACACATCAGAGGTAGCATCCCATTTAGGTCAGCCAACGTTACGTTTTATTACATACTAGCTGACCCGGCAAACGTTGTTCTGCCATACAACTTTGGACCCGGCAAACTTCGTCTCGCTCCTAAGGTAACGCCTTTGAATAATAGTAAAACACAGATAGTTCAAGTTTTAATCTGATTTACTTGAATTTAATCGAAATCTGTGAAGAGCGATCTGATATACATTGTTTTCCGATTTGTTTCCGGCGTAAAAACAAACAATGAAGACTGTTTGCCAACACGCAAACATACAACGCACAGCTGACCCTGTAAAAAGCAGGGAAATTCGAGGTTGATTCCACAAATTTCCAAAGATTGGCCTTACGATTTATTGATTGTTATCGCAAAAGCCAATCGAAAGGGGAGTTGAATTGGAAGGGAAGATCGGTTGGAATAATAGATTCGAGGGATAAGGACTTCCTCTCCTTTGCATATGCCCTTGATGATCGTCGCTTTAATTACAATTTCGGATGATTCAGTTTCCGTAAAATGATCATGATCGATCCCACCTTCAGCTGCAAATTATGCACAACTGGCACATCTAGAGAGTTCAAAAATTCTGTCGAATAGTTGGTTGCCTCATTCTCGTTAAATGACCTCGAAAATGTTTCATCGTTAGGTCATCTGCCTCCAATGCTCGTTTATGCGCCATCGTGCATTAATTCCAAATAATGATTAAGCATTCTCGCAACAATTTCGCTACACGTTGTGTTGTCAACCGTAAGAAGAAAGCGGAATGTACAGTTCGACTGTGGAAGCAATACCAAATTATGCAACAGCTAACTTAATTGCGATCATGACGGAATTGTTGCTAGAATCAAAGAAATTACGAATCTCTTGCCTGTCCAACCGGCATCATCGAGAAAGTAAATGCTTCCGTTCCAATGTCAACAACTTTCATCATTGAATCGTACACATTCGTTTGCTCGGCAGTTAAGAGCGCCACATTTGTTCGGACTCTTTCAGTCAGCTCAACTCGATCAAAGTCTTGTTCTTGTTGCAATTCGCGATTGAATGCATCATGCATTGAACGATTTTGCGCTGGTATTCCCAATTTCGATAGTGGCAAACATTAGCACGCAAATGTCTTTGATCAGAAGATAATTTCAAGACCGAAATTGGATGTTGTCGTGCGAACTCTGTGCAAATGTCGTCAGCAATTTCGTCCAACTTGTCCACCTTCCCGAAGCTTGAGAACAATTCCGTCTTCATTTATAGTGGGAGCATTGAATTGTCTTACATGGCATCCAAAGGGTCTCTTGTCTTCTCTGATAATGATTTTGTGGACGTCATAATGCATTGTATTCAATGTTGTTTTGAACAATCGGACCAATGCATTATGCTTATGCAGAAGATTTTAAAATTGTTCTACCATTTTGCATTTAATATTTTAATTTTTCAAGCATCATAACGAATTTTTCATCTTTACGTCGTCTAAAATCATCAAATCAAGCGATACAATGAAAAATTTCGTCGAATAAATCAAAAAATTTAAATTTTTTCCTGAATTTTCCGAGGTTTCCACCAAGAATTTTCTAATTTTCCATTCGAAAAGTCATTTCGGAATAATTATCCGAATTTTTCACAATTATATCATTCAAAATTATCAAAACTTACAATAAAATGTAAAATTTCGTCGAACAAAAATTTATATTTTTGGAATTTTTCCATAATTTTTCAATCAAAATTTTCTATTTTTCCAACCGAAGAGCCACAACGAAACAAATACATACAAAATGTAATACAAAAATTCATTTTGCGGTGCGAAATGTTTCCAAAAAAATCCAAATTTTTCGAGTTTTTCCTGAATTTTCCGAGTTTTTCACCGAGAATTTTTCTATTTTCCCATTCGGAAAGTCATTTCGGAATAATTATCCGATATTTCTCACTGTTACATCGTCCAAAACTATAAAGTCACACAATAATATGCAAAATTTCGTAAAAAAAATATTTAAAATTTTTCGAATTTTTCCGGAATTTTCCGCATTTTTCAACAAAAATTTTCCATTTTTCTATTCGAAAAGCCGTTCTGTAACAATTGCATACAAAAAGGCAATTTTCGATTTTTCCAATTTTCCGACTTTTCCGGAAGATTTTCCCAAAATTTTCTTTCACATAAACCTTCTCCTGGCAATAACGAACAACTGAAAAAAAGTTTGAGCAAAATCGGCCAAGCCGTTCTCAATTGATGAATTACTATACATTTTTGCCACCATTTTTATATATATAGATTATTGTCAGAATTGCTAAAATGGATCAGCAGTGTAGACCATGATATGATGAAAACTTACTTATTGTTAGGTATATATTCTAAAACAAAATTAACTGACATAAGTATTACATTCTCCATTGGAGTAATTATAACACTTTGCCCCTTTTATCCCAAGTAGTACGAATTTCCAAAAATCCCTTCATTTGGCTCAACAACCCTATTAAACGTTTAGTCTGGGTGATAGCAACAGATTTCCCAATATCGGATTTGTCCCCTAAAAGTTCGAAATGCGAAAAACCTCTTTTTGAAGCTCTGTAATTCTATACGAAGTGCGCCGTTTGCGGCCTGGGTGACCATATGCAGCCTATTCCAACTTTCGCTGCAATTTTGCTCAAAATCGGTTTAAAAGTTTTCGCAATTAGTGGTGTAATCAAAATGGACATCAGTTAATATATATAGAGTTTTCAATTATTTTGATTTTATATGTAATGTAATCAATGGAGAGTAAATGACTTTTAAAAATTAAGTGTATCATAAGCCAAACACCAGCAACTGGGTCCAAACATACATCCAGAATTTTCTCATGTAAAAAAATGCATACAATTTAAGTTTGACTAAAATCAGACAATCGACATAAATTTTCGAAATAATTCAGCTCCAACCACCTCAACAGCGAATCCCTTTATAAAAAAAAAATCTCATTATAAAACAAATGTACATTCTTAATTTCAGACAAATTGTTGATTCGTTAACATTTTCGCTATAATTCCACAGCGGCACCTGCCGGGTCCATTTATACAAAAACTATGTTCTAATGATCACACAAATATAAAAACTAAATTTCAAACGCCACCTGGTGATGAAATAAACATACATTCTGAATTTCAGCAAAATTGGTCCATCCATTAAAATTTTCGATATAAATACACCCCAGCGCCATCTACCGGGTCCATTTGTGCATAAAATTTTTTCTGATGATCAAACAAACATAGATTCTGAATTTCAGTTAAATTGGCCCTTTCGTTAAAATTTAGATTGTAAACCGACCCCAGCGCCACCAACCGGGTCCTTTTGTACATAAAATGTTTTCTCATGATCAAACGAATATTCATTCTAAATTTCAGTTGAATTGGTACATGCATTCAAATTTTCGATATTAATCCATCCTAGCGCCACCTGGATTTGATTTTTTTCAACACAAACAATCTACGGAAAATTTCGAATCGAATAAAAAAAAAATCAGCCAAATCGCTCCAGCCGTTCTCAAGTGATGGTATGACATACGTGGACCATTTCATTTTTATATATATAGATTCTATTCACTGAACGAATGTCCCTTGGTATTGCCCAGAGAATACGTGATTTGTCGAACGTCCTGACCTGCTTAAGGATTTCTATAATGAGGTTCTGAGTATTCACAAGTGAATAAGTATAAAGAAACTTCATTAAAAAAATTCCACTAAAAGTTGTGGTATTAGCCCAAATATGTACAACGAAATTTTATAATAAAACACTAGTGGACCTGACAATGCTTCGCTATTACATAATTGACTAATATTACGAAACCAACTAAATATTATACACAAATATCAATTTAAATTAGCTCCCATTTATAAAAGCTGTGCATATGCCACTTTTTAACATACTTTGGCAACGTTTCCTTAACCCGATAATAATATGTTTGGCTTGCTTTCATAATGGGATAATTTTGAGCGTTGATCTTAGTCCTCGGTAAACAATTCGTTACCCCAAGTAACTCCCAAACCAGTCCAATCAACAACGTTTTATTGTGTGGAATGTTATATCTCACTATGACCATCCGCCCGCTGGTCGAGTACTATCTGTACACCAAATTTCATGTCTCTAGGATAAAATTATCAAAATTTTAGTCTGCAATTTCAAATTCTATTTTTCTAGGACTAAGGTTCGATTTAAGCATGCCCCCTCCGCCCACTGATTGAATATAGCTTAGAAATTGTTGGGCATAGAATTTGTAATTGTAGTGCCAAGTAATATGTATTTTCACGCCCACTAAGCCCATTGGGTCCAAATTAAAATTTGGTCTGCATATTCGAATTAGGGTTGTCGAGTACTAATTGGGTATCAAATTGTATCTCTCTAGCTTAAAAAAAGTTTTGCCAAGCCCACTACGCCCATTGTATCCAAAAATAAAATTTCGTCTGCATATTCATATTCGCGTTGATAGTACTATCTGGGTATCAAATTTTATCTCTCTAGCTCTAAAAAAATTTGTCACGCCCACCCGCCCATTTGGTCCAAAATTAAAATTTCGTCTGGATATTTATATTCGTGTTGTCGAGTTCTATCTGGGTGTCAAATTTTATCTCTCTAGCTCTAAAAAAGTTTTGCCACGCCCACTGTGCCCATTGGGTCCATAATTAAAATTTCGCATGCATATTCAAATTCGCGTTGTCGAGTACTATCTGGGTATCAAATTTTATCTCCCTAGCTCTAAAAGTATATTTTGCCACGCCCACTCCGCCCACATATCCAAAATTTAAATTTCGTCTGCATATTCTTATTCGTCTAGTCGAGTAATATCTATATACCAAATTGTATCTTTTTAGCTCTAAACATATGTTTTGCCACGCCCACTCCGCCCACTGATCCAAAATTTAAATTTAATCTGCATATTCATTTTCGCCTAGCCGAGTAATATCTATATACCAAATTTTATCTTTTTAGCTCTAAAAATATGTTTTGCAACGCCCAATCCGCCCAATGCACGGTGGGGTAAATTCACGATCTGGGCGGCCAAAATTCGATTTCTCAAAAACCATTGTTTTTAATAATTTCCGATTGTAGGGTAAAGAGAACAAAATGCTTCACTAGATTCCGTTATATTTTCCTTCCATTTTGCTTACATTCGTTTTCAACACGCTGTTAAAGTTACTTGTTGCTAATTGTGCATTTTCTATTTTGTTGTGCTCAGGTAAAGCAACAATTTTAGCAGGCTGTGGGAAGGCGTGTGTTTAGTTTAAACATTTAAGTAAAATGGAAAATAATAAAGCAGGTTAATATTATTTAATACACTTAGCTAAATAAAATTATAATTCAAATTCATACTAGTAAAGCAGCATTGAAAAATATGGTATTTTTGTCAATTTCAATGGGTAACAAAATCGATCTATGGACAAAAAGTTATGCATCACCCCTTTTCACCCCTTCAATCTGTGATTATATATAATCTTTAACATCGTATTGTTCATATGGATAAAAAAATTTTTGCGGGTTTTTGCGGTTTTGTGTTCTAGAGCCATTTACCTACTGCGGAAGAATAGACCATAATTTCTGCGGTTTTACTGAACCACTTTAGTAAACATACTGGATGTCCTATATCTCTATGCATTTATAGTTAGAGGGTATCCAGACGAATAAAAAGTTTTAGGGAGGTAGGGCACCAAAATGCAACCTTGTGGAGATATATGGGAAATACTTGGAATCTTAAATTTTTTATAAAAACCATTTTTTGTGTTAAAACGGTCGTAACCTCTACCCCCCGAATGTTAACATATTATTAGTTTTTACGCATCACCGAGTAATTTGTTAACATTCTGCTTCATAAATTTGCTTCAAATAATTTTGGCCGCCCAGATCGTGATTTTACCTCACTGTGCAATGGTCCAAAATTAAAATTTTGTCCGCATATTCATATTCGTGTTGCCGAGTGCTATCTGTGTATCAAATTTTATCCCCCTAGCTCTAAAAAAAAGTTTTGCCACGCCCACATCGCCTATATGGTCAAAAATTCAAAAAAAATTATAACCTTCGGCAATTTTCATATATTACACTATCTGTCTTCCAAATTTCATTGAAATCGGTTCAGCCGTTTAGGCGTGATTGAGCAACAAACATACAAACAAACAAACAGACAGACATTCACATTTATAATATTAATAGGATTACTTCAATAATTTCTGAAATATTAAAGAATTCCACACGCTTCGGTCTTCTGCGTTCGTTCTCCAGTTAGTCCTACCAGATGGTGGCACGTCGCCTACCACCTGGTCCTTTTAACGAAGTTTGGGTCCCCCTGTTCTGCATCGTCCTTCAGGGTCGAATTCAAACACCTTTCTCGCTGAAGCATTTACATCAATCTGAAGCCATGTTCCAGCCATCCTAGTCGTTGGATTCTGACTCTTTTAGCCACGTAAATGTCGTGGTAGAGCTCATACAGCTCATGGTTCAGCCGATGGGGAAAATCGGCGTCGGCATAGATAGGTCCATATAGTTTTCGGAGTACTTTTCTCTCGAACACTCCCAGGTTTTTATGTCCGTTACAAAAGCACCTATGCTTCGGCAGCATACAACAAAACGGGTAAGATTATCACCTAGTATAGCTGTTTCTTAGTATCCCGAGTTAAGGTGGTGTTACTAAAGTGCTGCGAAATCCGTAAAAACATCTGTTGGCGAGCTCTATTCCCTGCTTAATTTGTTAGCTTACATTATGTTTTTTGTTGACGGAAGATCCGAGGTAGGTAAACTTATCTACTAACTTAAAACAATGATTTTTAACGGTCATGATTTTTAACCGTCATCCTCATCGAAAGGAATCTTTGTTGGTCAAAATCATTATTTTTGTTTTGTCCTCGTCGAACGCTTAACCCATTTTTGCGGACTCCTTTTTCTGCAGTAACATCCCGCAGATTTCGGCCAATGATGTCTATATCATCGGCATCGGCTAGTGGCATGTGGCTCTTGTGGAATATGGTGTCAGACATGTTGACACCAGCCTTTCTCATTACCTTCTCCATAACTGTATTAAATAGTGTACAGGAGAAGCTATCGCCCTACCTAAAACCTCTTTCCCTGTAAAATGGTTCAGTATAATCCGTACCAATCTTGACAGAGTATCTGGTGTTTTCCAGGTTACATTTGCAAAGTCGAATTAATTTTGCAGAAATACCAAACTCAGACATGGCCTCATTTAGGCTATTCCTGACCGGGGCGTTGAAGGCATCTTTGTAGTCGACAAAGAGGTGGTAGGTGTCGATCTGCTTTTCATGAGTTTTTTTTTCCAGAAATTGCAGTAAAGTGACTATTTGATCCATCATAGATGTACCAGGTTTAAATCCGCACTTATAAGGTCCAATTAGTTTTTCTACAGTTGCCTTTGGCCGTTCACAAAAAATGCTCGGAAGGACCTTGTTCGCAAACGTTAATAGGCTTATTCCACGGTAGTTCTTCCTGTATATGGGGCACCGATCATGCTCTCCTCCAGCCAAATGTTCTTCATGAGCAAGCCCCTTTTCAGCTCCTCTCCGCCCGCCTTAACCAATTCAGCAGGGAGACCACCGGCTCCAGCTGCTTTGTTATTTTTCAGGCTGGATATTACCACACGTATCTCACTCTGGCTCGGAGGTGGACAGTTAATATCATCATCATGGATTGGAGCGGGGTCTTCTGGAGTGGTCTCCGCATCCAGTAAATTTCTGAAATGTTCTTCCCATATTTTCAGAACGTTATTCGGGTCCGTCACTAGCTGGCCATCGCTGTCCTTGCAGGAGGGCAACCCTGTTCCACGCACTCTCGCCTTAACTCTCTGGTAGAATTTTAGGGCTTCCCCTCTACTTCGGAGCAACTTTGTGCACTCATCTTGTCTCATATTCAGCTCCTTCTTTTTCCGTCTAAAAAGACGAGTTGCCTCTCGTCTTTTCTCCCTGTGCCGCTCACGAACAGCTCGCGTTGCGATTGGCTGCAGTTTCGCCCTATATGCAGCATCCGTCAGTCTCGTGGCACTGCAACATTGATCATCGTACCAAGGATGTTCTTGAGACGGATTTGAGTATCCAAGTACCCTTCTCGCAGTCCATTCTATGGAGTCGGCTATACATTGCCACTGCGAGGTAATATTTTCAGAGGTTGGAGCATACTGTAGCAGTTGAATAAGGTGGATGGAGTAGGCGTCCGCTACCTCTGTGGTCCACAGTTTACTCACTCTGAGCCGACGTGCCTGGGTTTTAGGTTTCGCCCCTCACAGTTAGCCGTGCTCTAATGTGTATCAAAGGCACGTTTTCAATCGTCACTACGTGGAATTACTCCATCCGCAGTAGGGAGCTCGGTATAGGTGACTAAAATTACCATCTCAAATTAAGTCGCAGTGTGGAGCATCGTCAATTCATTACAAATCTGTAAAAACGTCAACCATATGAAAACTGCAATACTACAAATGTAAATGTCTTTATAAATCATATAAAAAATAATAATGATCGCTGACAAGATTAACAGTGTTTTCCACATGCCACAACTTTGTTTTTAAATAATAACTTTAAATTCATAGGAAAAAAATCAAATAATTGCACAGCAAATTACTATACTATTACAAATATTTCAGCATATGATACAAGACAACTGTCTTAATATTTTAAAATAAACTAGATTTATCAATTGTTCTAACATAAATAATCCGCTCGGCATTTAATTTAATTTCAATCTGTTATTCATATATCACTTTGATGCAAAACAAAGAATAAACAAATAGCATATATGGTTTTTATCCAAACAAAGCCCTTAATAGTTACAGTTATTTCTTCCGCAGTAAATTACAATCTATAGTAGTTGCCACAGTATACCTTAAATTTATATTTTATAAACATTCTTCTCTAGATGTAACAAGTTTTTCGAAAACATTACTTTCAGCACATTGACGTATGAGTGATGTTTAAATATAATATCGCAATTACAGAATGCTCATACGTACTATGGTGCTTTTGCGATAAAATTTTTAGCAGCATTACGATTGTAGAATATCATTAGACTATAACTGGACTATGTCAACTGGAAATTTGAATATAATCGAGTTTAAGTGATTTGTTTGCAACATCATGCAATGACATTTTTATACATATATCGTCATTGCTTTAAACAGTAACGTTAAAGGGAAGTGTGTGTGTGTGTTTTTTGGTAAAGCCAACTGGAAGTGTCGTTAACATAAATTAAAAACAAAATCTTGATTTCATGTTGCCCTCTACCATCACTTCAACATTAGTTCAGATGATTTAATGTCTGTGGGGCATTAGTAACGTGGAATGTGCTTCTTTCGTCAGCCACTTCACCTTCAGAAAGTGAATACAACTAAAGAGGAATTATGTTAGTGTCCTACTTGTGAAAAAGTGATGGAATAAATTGACAAAATATTGTCAAGAGCAACTACAAAAGTCGTTGTTGCCGTGTCTAAACGTATTTTGTGTGTTACAAGCGAATGCACAGTGTCCCTGCCAAGTGGTATATTACTGTGAAGCAAAGCACATTGCAAGTTGCTGGTAACAAGGTGCATAATGTATCGTGATTGAATTATACACGAGGTTGCAAAATAACGAGAAGTTGTAAATTTGTTTTTTCTATTCTTGTTGTGTGTTTGAATTCAATTATATTTCCTTTTGCGAAAAGTGATGACATTTTCAAAAAAAGACACAAGATAAATGGAGCAAAAACTTTTTGCTTTCAAAATTGTTTAGAACTGTCTAAGCTTTCGTTTGGTGGGATACTTTTGGACTCACCCCAATATGCATATACTAGGAGATGGAAAAACAAATATTGCCAACACATATTTTCGTCTACCCACGCCGTGTAGTACGCAATCTCTGTTGTCCAACAAGAAAGACTTTCAATAAGCGAAAGATGTGAGATCCTTATAACAACTCCCACATATAAACCAATACCTACTTGATAATTTAACTAAAAGTTGCACATATCTAGATTAATTATCCAAAAGATTTTCCCTCAGTAAAAGGACAAACGACAACATATTGGCTAAGTGCAATACCCTAGATCAGTTAGTTATCACATGACCCCTGTAAGTCTATTTCCAGCAATATTGATACAAACTCCAACATACCGTTAACCGAATGATACTTTAATGTTCACAAACACCGACACACATATGCATAGCGACAGACGACGCCTGACATATGTCTTACGTTAGTTACAGCACAGTGGAAACTCTATAATGCATACATTACATGCTAAGATATAGAAAGCAATTACTCGTATTATATAAAAAGTTAAACGAATTTGAATATCAACTATATCCATTCGCTGCTCTAAAGTTACACGCTGCTCCTGAGAACTATATCAAAGTTCCACTGTTCGTCTAAGGGCATATGAAGCTGGAAATGCAATACTTCGAAGATGATAATGACAATGACTGTAATGATGGTTTGAGTGGAATAAAATGATATATATATTAGGTAGTCCAGAATTTAGCGATTTTTGGAATACAGCTTTACGTTAGATCTCAAACGACGCGAAATTAATTAATTAAAAAAAATACTTGTTTCAAACATTGAAGTGGACCAAAATTAGTAGTTTTCTTTTTCTAATCTACTACACATTTCGCAACTTTTGACAACAATTTTGCGAATAAGTTCGAAACTTTTTTTGGACAAAAGCCAACTTCCAACGCTGGTTGATGATGAAAGATGACCTCCAAAATTAATTTTGATTTTTCCCCGTAATTTTCTCTTAGATACGAGTCGTTTGAGACTTAACGTGAAAAAAATCATAATTTGGGACACCCTAATGTATATGCTGCATTTAACTCACTTGAAAGCAAACAGCCACACAAACTGAACAATCGCACAAATGCATCTGTATAAACATCCACTTGAACAAAATTACATGCAAACACACACGCAGCCACAGATACAGACAGCATTTGCAGTTCGCCTTAAATAAAAGGAAGGATAAGACCTAAGGCTGTGAACGGACAAGTAACATCAAGCAACAACGACGTATACGGATTGAGAGGCAAATAGATAGATATATATGTACGGAGAGAACTACTTGAGGATAACAGCTTCAATAAACTGCATCAAGACTAAAACATATGTATCTACATATGTAGTCATGCAAAGCCAGCAGAATGAAGGGAACACACCAAATGTGTCATTGCCGAGTATTAACATACAACCATTTGGTACCGCTTGAAACACGTTTGTTATCCTTGGGCTGCACTTCTTGCCGGTTGTACAGTTTTCCTCGCACTTGCACACTTATTTTGTCAAACACACGAGGGTGAGTGTGTGAACATACAACTAGAGATTATACTGTTGAATATGTGTGTTTGAGTGTGTGCAAATCCCCCACATGAAGTTGTAGTCACAATGTTGTATCCAGTAGGTATGTTGGCTTACGATGCTGCTGTTAAGACATATGGAGCCATGTGGGTTGTTACTATTGTATAGCAATTTTCTTTACTTTATATAGCCCTTTCGGTTAATGCTAAAGGAGTCGATAGACAACAATGCCACATATATGCTTAGACGTAGTGGTTTTCCATCTTGGTTTCAATTCAACATATCACAGAATGATGTTGATGCACTTATTAAAATTGGATTAGAAAATAGCGTCGAAGTATTGTTATAAAAACAAAAGGGCAGGTAACTACGATTTTTTTTATTAAATGTTGATGTTTTTAAATTAGATTAGTTCGGAGAAACAGAGAGAGCAAGCAAGAAGTTTAATCGTGAAATCTACACGAATTATAGAATTTAAAAGTAACCAGTACATAAATTTCAGTCAGGTAAACTGACTGATAAATACCATCACCCAATATAAGATATTGTTGAAGTCTTGAGTTATTGAAATTAATAGATTTTTAATTAACATAAAATTACTTATGTATATTTTTCCCCAGCTTGTGGTGCAAAATCGTCCAAAACTTTACTTATTTGTGTAGGAGGTAAAGGTGCCGGATTGGAATTTATGTGAGAAATATTAATTTTTCAAAAAAATGTAATTTCGATAGGGGGTACCAAAAGGGGTGAACCGATACAGTCCTTATTCATTCCTGATTTAAATTTTCATACGTACAACTGACGAATAATTTGACTGCATTCAGTGTGCTTACAAAAAAAGATATGTATGTAAGACTATGGGGGTGAGTTCGGTCATTTGTATGGGAGGTACCAGAAGGGGTGTGTCAAATAGTTAGGTTTTCTGAGGTTTCGCCTCCTATCACAATATAAATTAACCGACTAATTTTCACCAGTACAGAAATTTCCTATTACAAGATAATTAATTACCAAATTTGATTATCCTCCAAGTGCCGGTTTAGAAATTATGGGAGAAATATTAATTTTCCAAAAAAGGTCATTTTGTATGGGAGGTACCAGATGGTGATCCGGTATAATCCATATTCATTCCCGATTCAAATTATCATAACTGTACAACTTACGAAAAATTCGACTGAATTAATTGTACTTACAAAAAAGGACTATGAGGGTGAATTCGGGAATTTGTATGGAAGGTACCAGAAGGGGTGCGTCAAATATTTATGTTTTGTAAGGTTTTGCTTCCTATCACAAGATAAATTAATTGACCAATTTTCATTACCCCCCAAGTGTCCGTTTGGAAATTATGGGATAAATTTTAATTTTTCAAAAATAGGTAATTTTGTATGGGAGGTACCAGAAGGGGTGATCCGATATAATCTATATTCATTCCTGATTCAAATTTTCATATCTGTACAAGTTACGCTGAATTTGACTGAATTAATTGTACTTACAAAAAAAAGATATGTATGTAGGACTATGAGGGTGAATTCGGGAATTTGTATGGAAGGTACCAGAAGGGGTGCGTTAAATAGTAAGGGTTTCTGAGATTTTGCTTCCTATCGCAAGATAAATTAACCGACCATTTGTCATTATCCTCCAAGTGTTCGTTTGGAAGTTATGGGAGAAATATTAAATTTGCAAAAATAGGTCATTTTGTATGGGAGGTACCAGAAGGCGTGAACCGATATAGTTCATATTCTTTGCTGAGTCCAGTTTTCATATGCAAACATCATATGCAAAATTTGAGTGAATTCAGTTTAGTTACAAAAAAGATATGTATGTAAAACTATGAGGGTCAATTAGGTCATTTGTATGGGAGGTCATTTGTATGGGGTATGGCAAAGGTTTCGGTTTTCGTAGTGTTTGCCTACTTTTGCAAGATAAATAAACTGACCAAATTTAAATATCCTACGTTCGTCCGTTTGAAAGTTATGAAAGAAATATAAATTTTCCAAAAATAGGTAATTTTGTATGGGAGGTACCAGAAGGGGTGGGGCTATTCAGCCCATTTACAATCCAATAAGTTCGTTTTGAAAAATATTGATACTGGTAAATTTTCATACCGATCCGTTAAGGTTTACTCGAGTTATCCTGCTGACCAGCCAGCCAGCCAGCCAGACAGACGGACATAGCTCATTCTTCTTAAAAAGTTCTGAAACGAATTTGGTCTTAAGATACTTGGGGTCTAACTCGTCTCCTTTAATGCGTTACACTTTTTTTTCGTATCAAATGATATATACCCTCATCCCTAAGGGTGATGGTATAAAAAGAAAATGGCGTTGGATTGGGCACACTCTCAGAAGAACGCGAGATGGCATCACAAGAAACGCTACAGAGTGGAATCCACAAGGCAACCGAAGAATAGGACGCCCAGCCTATACTTGGAAGAGACAAATAGAGTCCAAAATTACATCATTTGGCAAATCCTGGGGCGAAGTGAAGACGTTAGCACAAGATAGGATCATGTACACAAGATTTGTTGAGGCCCTATGCTCCTTATAGGATCGACGGATAAACTGTATTATGTGTAGAAGCATGCCATACCGTCTAATATGTACAGTAAAATTCCTCATTACGGACAGTCCTTATAACCGGACAGCTGCAGCTGCGGACACAGCTATTGCATTAATGTTTACAAATATCAATCCAATAACCGGATAATCAAAAGTCTCTCATAAACGGACAGAATTGTAGTTCCCCATACAACAAATTTCTTTCGTATTTGTCAAAATGCATTTATAGCAAGTGGAAGCACTAGCACAGCTGATTTCAATGTTAGGGTTTCATTCATTGTTGTGTGCCTCCAAGTACAACAACACGTCCTGCTATAACCTGATAAATAAACCCAGTAAAGAAATTTCAGTCAGATAAACTGACTGATAAATACCATCACCCAATATAAGATAATAGCAGTCTTGAGCTATTGAAGTTAATCGATTTTTAATTAAAACCAGTTAGCAAGTTTCAGTCGGGCAACCCGACTTACATATACCCTCAACCTCAGTAAAACAACAAATTTTATATTCTATTGATATTAATACTCGATTTCTAAAGTGGGCGGAGTGGTATATTTGTATGGGAGGTACCAGTAGGGGCGTGGCTAGACTTCCAGCTTTTTTCTCCAAAACTTTGTCCTGTTACAGAATTTGCGCACGATCGTGTCGAGTGTACTGATATTATTACTCCATCTCTAAAGTGGGCGGAGTGGTACGTTTGTATGGGAGGTACCAGAAAGGGCGTGCCTAGACTACCAGATTTTTCCTCCAAAACTTTAACCTGTTATAGCTTTACTTAATACAAAATTTGGGCACGATCGCGTTAGGGCTAATAATAATACCTACCGATATTTAAAGTGGGCGGTACCAGAAGGGTATGGTAGGTACCAGATGGGGCGTGGCTAGACTACAGAAATAAATAAATACAGAATTTAGGTATGATTCCGTTGGGTGTATTGATATTATTAATCGATTTATAAAGTGGGCGGAATGATGCATTTATATGGGAGGTATGAGAAGGGGCTGGGCCATGAAACCCATTTGTAATACCGTAAGTAGTTTTGGGAAAATATTTACTCGTGCATAAGCTTACATAAGCTTACTTTTAAACACTTGCTACGTGAAATTGACGGTGCAAGTTCAGCATCAGAGCTGTCGAAATCTATTAATGTGCTTGAAGCTGTTTATTTTATCAAAGCATCTTGGAATAAAGTAGCAGCAACAACAATCCAAAACTTTTTACATAAAGCAGGATTTTGATCACGAAGATGACATCCACTGGCAATTTATGCTACTTTTCCAAGAGGACTCGATTTGGCAAATGATTTCGATGGTTTTCTCCATATAGATAAAAATGTCTGCACTGAAGACAACAATATAGAAAATATATTTGAGTATCAAAACGATATTATGGACGTAAGTGATTCAGAAGAGGGACCAAATGAAGTAATTAGCAAGCCCATAACATCGTACGATGAGGCGTTAAATCTAGTTGTACGTTTGAAACAGTTTGCCAAAAATGATTTTTTAGCTTTTCAACTCATTAAAAATATCGAGAGTCATTTTGAAAATCAACATTTTAAATTAAATCATTCAATATGTAAGCAATCAACCATTACAACATTTTTTCAACCAAAGTAGTATTAAAATGTAGAGACTTGTACAATGTATGTACTTTATCTATACGTAATATTTACATATCGATACCTTCCCATAAGAAAATGACTTTTTGATGTGGAACTATACTAGAAGTTAAGCACCACATTTTGGCCTGGGTTTCACTGCCCCATCATGGATGCAAAGGAAACTAAAGAGAAAATAAAATTGTATCAACCGTCAAGTTTTCTCACTGGAATAATGTTGCACCCTGAAATTTGAAATTTTATCTGATTAAACTTTTGGTTTTGCAATGATGTCATGTTTTGTATTGTGAAAATCGCTTTCCAAATATATTCCTCTCAATAAAATACACAAATAAATAACTAAATGAGATGTTTTTTTCGTTCCTTACACAATTTAAAAAATGTCGCGTAATACATTCCTATGGGAAGGTATCGATATTATTAGATATTCTTAAATTTGTACAAAATATAAAATAAATGACAACTTCTGATCATTTCAATGCATTTTCAATATAATTTTTTGTGCACTCCCCATAAGCGGACAGCTCCCATAACATAAAAACACTGCGACGGTGAGTGTCCTGTTATGAGGAATTTCACTGTATATTTTTCCAAATTTATTAAAATTTTATACAAATTTGAATTTGAAATATTACTCCTGAATAATTAAAACAAAAATTATTATACTAAGCTGATATTGTGTTCTTTTATTCGATTTCCGTATCACCAATTATATAGAAATAAATTCTGTAAATTGGTATATCCTTTGTTTAATTAAAAACGAAACCTGCGGATGAAAAAGTGAGTATGCAGTTTAACTATACATGGTCACTTCTATCACTTGTATATAGTATCCTTCATGGGTCATAGATCGTGTCGCACGCTGTATTGGCATTAGGTATACGATTTCAATTACGCAAATTACTTTTTAATGGTTTTCTGAATCAAACCTGGTTTTAGAGTTAAGTTTCCCTAAAGTTGAAGGACCAAAACGTATAGAACAATTTTGTTGAAAAAAGTTTATCGGTAGGACCAACCGAATAGAATTTACTGACTGTTAAAACTGAGTCAAAGTCGAAAAATAGGAAAAAAATTTCTGATTTAGTGCAAATAAAACAAAATTGTATCAAACCGTCATTGTAGCTAAAAAAAACTAACGATGCAGTTTGATTCCTCCTGTCCAAATTAGGGTAAACCCGTCGACTACACTGATATATTTTCAATTCTAATCTGTTATGTTTTTTGTCGGGGATACTTCAGTCGCAGCTAAGTGGCGGCAAATGGACTTCAGAGATTCGGCAGATTATGCGGACTGCTCAAAAGGTCGAATATTGCGTTGGGTGTATGGCACCAACTCCAGTCAGCTTAAAAAAAATTGTTCTTTCATTGTCGGATCCCCTCGAATGTTGTTGACAGCAACTTCGCAGTATAAGCGTCGAGTCAATCGGCGGGTCTAGTAAGAGCTTCTCAAACAGTGACGTTTGCATTCGTCGATAAACAAGTAGGTGGCGTTAGTTGTGAATCTAAAAATAGAAAGCGTGTTAATTCACAACAACGCGAGAAGCTATCCCATACCTCATTCATGGGGTGCAAAGGGAAATTAAGTTTTTTTTTTTTGTGTGGCACGTAGCGCTGTCCTGGTAAAACTTTAAGTCATCCATGTCCCCTGAAAATGTTGTTTTTCATTATAGTTATCCTTATTCTTTGCATTACATGCAAAATAATTACATTTCAAACAATACTGTTTCCGTGCAACTTTTCCCATCAGTTTCCATATAAATTTTCACAGCTCATTAACATATTTTTACGATCTCTTAAGTTTATAAATTTCTTTGACCAAAATAAAAATGCCGTAACAACATACATGAAAAGCATTTCCGTGGTAATTGCAAGGATGAATGTGGACTAAAGCCCAAGACCGCCGTAACATTTAACAATCATGCTCAATCATGTAATTCGCATAAATTCTTAAACACTTCATAAGAAATTGTTGCAAATGAATTACAAGCGTTACGCCGATTGCATGACTGTGTATCCAATGTATGCGTGTAATCGCATATGTTGTCATTAAAATTAAAATAAGTGCGTTTTTCACTTTAATTGCTTATTTGTGTATGTATATTTATGAGTGTGTGTGCATGCACTTGTGCTGTTTGTGTCAACATCAACATCAGCAAGGACAGCGGCCAATAAATCTGCTTCATATTCAATTTGCTTTGTATTCATGATGAGGATGGTAAAGTGTAAACTTCTTTGCAGCCGAAAGGCAGCGGTGATACTTTTTTCCATTGGTCGGATTACAAATGTTCACGATGATGCACAATGTGGTGCAGTTGAAGCGTAGCAAATTAATGGAGGAAACTCTCGTTTCAAAACCTTTGCGCTACAGTGCCAAAGAACAATTAAAAAAGACTAAAGTTAAGTTTTGCAAGTAAATAAAACGTGAAATAAAGTACAATTGAAAAGTCAACAGATTTTTTAAAAAGGAATTAAAAATTCATGGTATCTGCAATTTCATCAATTTAATGTCTTAAGTTTCAAGGCATTGCCTATTAAGTCTTACAAATTTTCGCATATAATTCTCTTGAAAATATTTCACACTCACACTGTAAAACACTAATTGTGCACTGGCCCATTGGGAATAACAAATTATTTGTGGTGATTACACATCACAGAACAAACGAATTTAATTAAATATGACCAATGCGATTCCTTTATGAGATTCTTGTAAACATTTGCATAATAGCCGACTATCCGAAAAGTGGAAAATAAAGAAAAATATTTTATTTGTGAAACAAAAATTGAAACTTATTTGTATGTGTTATATCCAATTTTCTAAACTGACTCCTAATTATATAACAGATTTAGTGTTATGAACTTTATAACACCTTGACTCGTAGATTTTCTCTCACCATTCCTGTTGTTTTTAACTTACAAAAAGTAAAAGTAGTTTACAAAAAAAAAAAAAACATAAAATACATTCATAGTCTGGCTTTCAAGTATATACAATTCTGTTAACTTACTTCAGCTCTTACGTATTTATTGTTAATTTTTTGTCACTTTGTAATATACTGTTACTAAAATATGGAATTCGTACGCATTTGGAATAATTTAAATGTATTTTTTATATGAAGAGGTCAAACATGTTTGTCACTGCCTCAATTTTCCAGTGATGCCAATAATTTGAAATAACGACTGTTAGGTACATACAAATTATTTATGATACTGGTGCGCTATTGGCTCAACATTTCCGACGAGTCGAAAAAAACAGATGACACCAACAATTTTGGTTGTTTATTTCGTTTCCAGAAATTGCATATGAATAAACAAAAACGAAAGCCTCTCAACTGTTGCAATTACCAGAGGATATAAAGGATGTGTAAATATAACAATGGGACTTTGCCCAGAGGCTGAAAACTACTGATTGTCACTCACTTGGGAGTGACCAGAAGCGATTCCTTTGTGGCACTGTCCAAGCAGCTAACTACTTCCGGTCCTAGACCAAGTATTCCCTGGGCAATGACTTCAAAGCAACCGCTTAGAAGTTAGCTAGAGTTAGAAGGCGAAACGTTGAGTAACCTAATCGGCATGCTACCACCGATGCGTCTTAGGAAGTAGGTAACAAAAGTTACTGAAGCTCAACACAGGCTCTCCTAGTGGCCTTGGCAGCCCCAAGAAACTAGGATCGGGAGCGGTGGCCTAATAAGCCACTCTCCTTAAACAGAATTTATTATGAAAACACGAAGAAAAGAAAAAACAAGAACCCCCCCAAATGTTGACGACCCCCGCAAACGATATAAGGACCATGATTTAAGGATATGCACCTGGAATGTCCGAACTCTATACAGAGATGGTGCCTCTATCCAACTGGCGGATGTCCTCGACAAATACAAGGCTGACATCACCGCCATACAGGAAATGAGATGGACGGGACAGGGATGCACACGACGAAAGAACTGTGACATCTTCTACAGCTGCCATGCAGAAAGACACGAATTTGGATGTGGTTTCATAGTCGGCAAGAGACTTCGACACCTGATCTCGCGGTTTAACCCTGTAAGTGACCGAATAGCCACCATTCGCATCCGGGCGAAATATTTTTACATCACGCTGATTTGTGTACACGCCCCGACGGAAGATAAAGACGATGAGATTAAAGATGCATTTTACGAGCGCCTAGAGGAAACATACGACCGCTGCCCTGGCCACGACATTAAAATTGTTCTAGGAGACTTTAATGCAAAAATAGGAAGGGAAGATGTTCTTGGTCCATCGATCGGCAAATTCAGCCTGCATACCGACACGTCAGACAACGGGTTTAGGCTGGTTAGCTTCGCAGCGGGAAGGAACATGGTAGTGAGTGGAACCAGATTCCAGCACAAAGATATCCACAAGGCAACTTGGCTATCCCCCGATCAAAACACCAAAAATCAAATTGATCATGTGGTAATCGATGGCAGACATGCATCTAGTGTCATGGACGTGCGTGTGATTCGTGGTGCTAATATTGGCTCGGATCATTACCTGGTTGCAGCCAAGGTGCGCACAAGATTGAGCAGAGCGAAAAACGCACGTAACCAAACACAAAGAAAGCTGGACATCGCGAAGCTGCAAACCCCAGAGATAGCTACTGCCTACTCCAACCAGCTCTCCCAACTTTTACGACACAACGCCTCTACTTCCGACGTTCCCGATACACAGTGGCAGCATATTGCGCATTCCATGGCAACCGCCGCAACAACCGTGCTAGGATATGAAAAGCGGAGCTCAGACGAATCCTGGTACGATGAAGAATGTCGCATAGCGTCTGAGGAACTGGATGCTGCTTATAGGGCAACGCTACAGCCAATTGCGACCCGTGCTGTTAGGGAACGGCATAAGGAGAAAGCTAAACGGGCGAGACAGCTATTTAGGCGAAAAAAACGTCAGATGAAGGAACGGGAGAACGAGGATATAGAGCGATACAGGGATAGAGGTGAGGCCCGAAAATTTTACCAGAAAATAAGAACAAATGGATACGGTAATGGCCTCCCCACCTGTAAGAACAGTTATGGAAATCTGGTCACGGATACGCAGAGTGTGCTGCACATATGGAGAGAACACTTCCAGCAACTGCTGGTTCCAGAAGGCAGCGCACGTGAAGTTATCACGCCAATTGTCGACGACGGCTTAGATTGCCCACCACCAAGTCAAGCCGAGGTAAGAAGAGCAATATCGCGGCTGAAAAACAACAAAGCAGCCGGTGCCGACGGTCTGCCCGCAGAGCTCTTCAAGTCCGGTGGCGAGAAGCTGATAACGAGCATGCACCAGCTCCTGCGCACGGTTTGGCTTAAATAGTGCATGTCCGACGATTGGAATGTAAGCGTATTATGTCCTGTGCTGAAAAAAGGTGATCCAAGTGTGTGCTCCAACTACCGCGGGATCAGCCTTCTACCCATCGCATATAAGGTCCTGTCGAGTGTGCTATGTGAAAGACTAAAGCCAGTGTTATCCAACCTGATCGGGCCTTATCAGTGTGGCTTTAGACCCGGAAAATCAACAACTGACCAGATTTTCACACTTCGGCAAATCCTGGAAAAGACCCAAGAGAAACAGATCGACACGTACCATCTTTTTGTCGACTATAAAGCTGCCTTCGACAGCCCGATACGGCAGAAATTACTCGATGCAATGGCTGAGTTTGGTATTCCAGCGAAGCTGATACGTCTTTGCGGAATGACGCTGACTGACACGAAGTCTTCAGTGAAGATTGGCAAGGACCTTACGGAGCCATTCTATACCAGACGAGGCCTAAAACAAGGCGACGGCCTATCGTGCGATCTCTTCAACATTGTGATGGAGATGATAATGAGAAAAGCTGCAGTAAACACGAGTGGCACTATATTCAACAAAAGCCACATGCTACTCGCGTACGCTGATGACGTAGACATCATCGGTCGAAAACTGCGGGATGTGACTGCAGCCTTCTCAGGTATACAGAAGGAATCAGCGAAAATGGGCCTAACGGTGAACGAGGACAAAACGAAGTTATTAGTTTCAACGAACAAAGAATCTACTCGTTTGGGAAACTGCGTGAACGTTGACAACTATAATTTCGAGGTGGTAGATAACTTTGTCTACCTAGTATCCGCCATCAATAAAGCAAATAATGTCAGCCTAGAAATCCGGAGAAGAATCCTGCTTGCAAATAAATGCTACTACGGACTAAGCAAGCGATTCAATGACAAAGCCCTCTCTCGACGAACAAAACTCCAGCTATACCAGATACTGGTTCTACCTGTCTTAATGTATGGCTCAGAATCCTGGGTTATGACACAAGCGGATGAATCGGTTCTGGCGGTATTCGAGAGAAAAATACTCCGTAAAATATATGGGCCCATCATCGTTAACGGAGAGTATCGGCGTCGTATGAATCATGAGCTGTACGAGCTGTACACTGACATTGACGTGGTCAAACGCATTAAGGTGCAACGGCTGCGCTGGCTAGGTCATGTTGTACGCATGGATGAAAATGCTCCAGCTCGAAAAGTCTTCGACAATGAACTCGATGGACGGCGCAGAAGAGGGCGAAGAAAACTCCGTTGGAAAGACCAGGTTACTGAGAACCTTACAGAACTCGGTGTGACTAACTGGAGAAGAAGCGCAGAAGATCGAGGCGCTTATAATATTTTTCTACGTGCGGTATATAATCCACTGAGTTGCATAGAAGTACCAGCTAAGTAAGTAAGTAAGTAAATATAACAACCCCCAATCAAAACGTTTTTATATATCACACATCTACGAAAATGATACACTTATGGTATTTAATATAAATGGCGCAGTGTAAATATTGCCAATACATGTCAACATTTGATATTTTATAATGTTGCGGTGTAAAAAGGAAGTGCAATTTATTTGTGACAACACCTACAGCTTATTTAAGGATTCCTAGAACATGTCGTTCCTACGAAACTCCTTTACTGCTTTCAGTGCACACAATTTGCTTCATTGCTTGTAATGATACAACGGCAATAAATTAACAGCAGGATGTAATGATCAAACTGTTGCTGCGAAATTGTGTCATTCATTCCAGGTATAACAGCAATACGCATACTTTTTATACCATCACCCGTAGGGATGAAGGTATATATCATTTGATACGACCCAAAAGTGTAACACATAGAAGGAGTCACTTTAGACCCTAGGTTTCTTTGAACCAAATTCGATTCATGACTTTTTAAGTCGTTTGAGCCATGTCCGTCTGTCTGTCTGTCTGTCTGTCTGTCTGTCTGTCTGTCTGTCTGTCTGTCGGGTGGCTGTCCGGCTGGTTCGCACGATAACTTTCGAAAGACGCAACCAAATGTTTTGAAATTTTGCACGAGTTATTATTTTCTCAAAACTACTTACGGTATTGCAAATGGCCTACATGGCCCCGCCCCTTCTGGTACCTCCCATACAAATACATCATTCCGCCCACTTTAGAAATCGAGTAATAATATCAATACACCCTAAGGGATCGTCCCCAAATTCTGTATTTAGTCAAGCTATAACAGGATAAAGTTTTGGAAAAAATTTTGAAAGCCTAGCCACGCCCCTTCTGGTACCTCCCATACAAATCTACCTTTCCGCCCACTATAGAGATGGAGAAATAATATCAATAAATTAAACGTGATCGTACCCAAATTCTATTTTGAGTAAAGCTGTAACAAGATAAAGTTTTAGAGAAAAAAATTGGAAGTCTATTCACGCCCCATCTGGTACCTCCCATACACATCTGGTACCGCCCACTTTAGAAATCGATTAATATTATTAAAAGACCTAACGCGATCGTGCCCAAATTCTGTATTTGGTAAAGTTTAAGCAGGATACAGTTTTGGAGAAAAAATCTGGAAGTCTAGACACGCCCCTTCTGGTACCTCCCATACAAATGTACCACTCCGCCCACTTTGGAAATAGGGTAATAATATCAAAACACTCGACACGATAGTGCCCAAATTCTGTATTTTGTTATATTATAACAGGACAAAGTTTTGGGGAAAAAATTGGAAGTCTAGACACGCCCCTTATGGTACCTCCCATACAAATGTACCTTTCCGCCCACTTTTGGGATGTAGTAATAATATCAGTACACCCAACGCAATCGTGCGCAAATTCTGTATTTAGTAAAGCTATAACAGGATAAAGTTATGGAGAATAAATCTGGAGCCTAAACACACCCCTTCACGTACCTCCCATATAAATGTACCACTCCGCCCAATTTCGAAATCGAGTAATAATATCAATAAAATATAAAATTATTTGTTTTACTGAGGGTAAGGGTAAATGTAAGTCGGGTTGCCCGACTGAAACTTTCTAACTGGTTTTAATTACAAATCGATTATTTTCAATAACTCAAGACTTAAACAATATATTATATTGGGTGATGGTATTTATCAGTCAGTTTAACTGACTGAAATTTCTGTACTGGTTTTAATATCAAGCGAACAAGAAGCGTTAAGAGAACCTGAAAAAAGGTGTGAAAACAGCTTTCGTAACAGCAGTTTATATTACTCATAAGAGCAGTTAGGGAGAAAAAATGCGAAACTATGGCACAAGTCAAGCAGAGCTTTTAGCTTTTTATTTTCTGTAAACATCAAGACACGTAGTTCATCTTTCTGTGAATGTTTATACCTAGAGAGGAAACAGATATACACAACATTCACAACACAAAACTGTATTCTGCTTAGTTTATCTACTGTGCATTTCTTTACTTTTTGAGGTGATCGCAAAATTATTAGATATGAGCATACAAATGTTCAGAGTTCCGTACGTAGTGGTTCTTCGAAACAGGGTGTCTCAAACGCTCCCAAGGTACTGATGGGATGTAATCCTGTCGAAACCCCTGCTTCAGGTACTGATGATGCAACAAGGCTCCAATTGGCAGCCAATTGAGCTTCCTAAGTGCCAACAGCTGAGCAAAGATAATATCCTAAGCACCTCCCTCGGTTTCAACGCCCTTGACTTCCACTACCGTACCCCCTTTGCCCAAAATATTTTTCAGAAGGGCCTTCATTACCAGACGTTCCGCCTATAATAACGTCTCAGTGAAAAACCGGTCGACGAGACCACGTAGCAGGAAATAATTTCTCTCCAGTGGGCGCAATACCACAAATTTAGTTCTGCACGGACACTAAAGATCGTATAAGGATGTCGCCAAAGACCACCTTATCCGGCCATTCATACATAGACCGTAATGACAGCGACGGCACTATTTCCTCAAGAAATTGGAAATCAGTTGTCGTTTCCCTTACTTGGCGTTCCTAGTATTCGTTCGCGAGCGATCCGGACCACCACCGTAATGTCATAATGTGGGCTGGTATCAGGGACACATCAAACTCGTTGCTTGTGCAGATGATCGCTCAGCCCTACTGTACCAGGCAGCTATAGAATCGCTCGGGGAGATTTGGCCTGATGCGATATTTTAAGCAATACATCTTGCTGATGTTCTATATAGGCCACAAATTCCCGCTGAACCCACCGACTCTATGGAAATCCAGGCAATTCTTCGGTTATCTTCTTCTACAATTATCCTTAACTACCCATGAGTAGTTAAGGTTACTGAGCGATGGAAGACTTCAGTAAGGCCACCATAATAATTAATTGTAACTCACTTTTTGGGGAATGGGACTTTGCCCAGAGGCTGAAAACTACTGATTGTCACTCACTTGGGAGTGACCAGAAGCGATTCCTTTGTGGCACTGTCCAAGCAGCTAACTACTTCCGGTCCTAGACCAAGTATTCCCTGGGCAATGACTTCAAAGCAACCGCTTAGAAGTTAGCTAGAGTTAGAAGGCGAAACGTTGAGTAACCTAATCGGCATGCTACCACCGATGCGTCTTAGGAAGTAGGTAACAAAAGTTACTGAAGCTCAACACAGGCTCTCCTAGTGGCCTTGGCAGCCCCAAAAAACTAGGATCGGGAGCGGTGGCCTAATAAGCCACTCTCCTTAAACAGAATTTATTATGAAAACACGAAGAAAAGAAAAAACAAGAACCCCCCCAAATGTTGACGACCCCCGCAAACGATATAAGGACCATGATTTAAGGATATGCACCTGGAATGTCCGAACTCTATACAGAGATGGTGCCTCTATCCAACTGGCGGATGTCCTCGACAAATACAAGGCTGACATCACCGCCATACAGGAAATGAGATGGACGGGACAGGGATGCACACGACGAAAGAACTGTGACATCTTCTACAGCTGCCATGCAGAAAGACACGAATTTGGATGTGGTTTCATAGTCGGCAAGAGACTTCGACACCTGATCTCGCGGTTTAACCCTGTAAGTGACCGAATAGCCACCATTCGCATCCGGGCGAAATATTTTTACATCACGCTGATTTGTGTACACGCCCCGACGGAAGATAAAGACGATGAGATTAAAGATGCATTTTACGAGCGCCTAGAGGAAACATACGACCGCTGCCCTGGCCACGACATTAAAATTGTTCTAGGAGACTTTAATGCAAAAATAGGAAGGGAAGATGTTCTTGGTCCATCGATCGGCAAATTCAGCCTGCATACCGACACGTCAGACAACGGGTTTAGGCTGGTTAGCTTCGCAGCGGGAAGGAACATGGTAGTGAGTGGAACCAGATTCCAGCACAAAGATATCCACAAGGCAACTTGGCTATCCCCCGATCAAAACACCAAAAATCAAATTGATCATGTAGTAATCGATGGCAGTCATGCATCTAGTGTCATGGACGTGCGTGTGATTCGTGGTGCTAATATTGGCTCGGATCATTACCTGCTTGCAGCCAAGGTGCGCACAAGATTGAGCAGAGCGAAAAACGCACGTAACCAAACACAAAGAAAGCTGGACATCGCGAAGCTGCAAACCCCAGAGATAGCTACTGCCTACTCCAACCAGCTCTCCCAACTTTTACGACACAACGCCTCTACTTCTGACGTTCCCGATACACAGTGGCAGCATATTGCGCATTCCATGGCAACCGCCGCAACAACCGTGCTAGGATATGAAAAGCGGAGCTCAGACGAATCCTGGTACGATGAAGAATGTCGCATAGCGTTTGAGGAACTGGATGCTGCTTATAGGGCAACGCTACAGCCAATTGCAACCCTTGCTGTTAGGGAACGGCATAAGGAGAAAGCTAAACGGGCGAGACAGCTATTTAGGCGAAAAAAACGTCAGATGAAGGAACGGGAGAACGAGGATATAGAGCGATACAGGGATAGAGGTGAGGCCCGAAAATTTTACCAGAAAATAAGAACAAATGGATACGGTAATGGCCGCCCCACCTGTAAGGACAGTGATAGAAATCTGGTCACGGATACGCAGAGTGTGCTGCACATATGGAGAGAACACTTCCAGCAACTGCTGGTTCCAGAAGGCAGCGCACGTGAAGTTATCACGCCAATTGTCGACGACGGCTTAGATTGCCCACCACCAAGTCAAGCCGAGGTAAGAAGAGCAATATCGCGGCTGAAAAACAACAAAGCAGCCGGTGCCGACGGTCTGCCCGCAGAGCTCTTCAAGTCCGGTGGCGAGGAGCTGATAACGAGCATGCACCACCTCCTGCGCACGGTTTGGCTTAAAGAGTGCATGCCCGACGATTGGAATGTAAGCGTATTATGTCCTGTGCTGAAAAAAGGTGATCCAAGTGTGTGCTCCAACTACCGCGGGATCAGCCTTCTACCCATCGCATATAAGGTCCTGTCGAGTGTGCTATGTGAAAGACTAAAGCCAGTGTTATCCAACCTGATCGGGCCTTATCAGTGTGGCTTTAGACCCGGAAAATCAACAACTGACCAGATTTTCACACTTCGGCAAATCCTGGAAAAGACCCAAGAGAAACAGATCGACACGTACCATCTTTTTGTCGACTATAAAGCTGCCTTCGACAGCCCGATACGGCAGAAATTACTCGATGCAATGGCTGAGTTTGGTATTCCAGCGAAGCTGATACGTCTTTGCGGAATGACGCTGACTGACACGAAGTCTTCAGTGAAGATTGGCAAGGACCTTACGGAGCCATTCTATACCAGACGAGGCCTAAAACAAGGCGACGGCCTATCGTGCGATCTCTTCAACATTGTGATGGAGATGATAATGAGAAAAGCTGCAGTAAACACGAGTGGCACTATATTCAACAAAAGCCACATGCTACTCGCGTACGCTGATGACGTAGACATCATCGGTCGAAAACTGCGGGATGTGACTGCAGCCTTCTCAGGTATACAGAAGGAATCAGCGAAAATGGGCCTAACGGTGAACGAGGACAAAACGAAGTTATTAGTTTCAACGAACAAAGAATCTACTCGTTTGGGAAACTGCGTGAACGTTGACAACTATAATTTCGAGGTGGTAGATAACTTTGTCTACCTAGGATCCGCCATCAATAAAGCAAATAATGTCAGCCTAGAAATCCGGAGAAGAATCCTGCTTGCAAATAAATGCTACTACGGACTAAGCAAGCGATTCAATGACAGAGCCCTCTCTCGACGAACAAAACTCCAGCTATACCAGATACTGGTTCTACCTGTCTTAATGTATGGCTCAGAATCCTGGGTTATGACACAAGCGAATGAATCGGTTCTGGCGGTATTCGAGAGAAAAATACTCCGTAAAATATATGGGCCCATCATCGTTAACGGAGAGTATCGGCGTCGTATGAATCATGAGCTGTACGAGCTGTACACTGACATTGACGTGGTCAAACGCATTAAGGTGCAACGGCTGCGCTGGCTAGGTCATGTTGTACGAATGGATGAAAATGCTCCAGCTCGAAAAGTCTTCGACAATGAACTCGATGGACGGCGGAGAAGAGGGCGACCAAAACTCCGTTGGAAAGACCAGGTTACTGAGAAACTTACAGAACTCGATGTGACTAACTGGAGAAGAAGCGCAGAAGATCGAGGCGCTTATAATATTTTTCTACGTGCGGTATATAATCCACTGGGATTGCATAGAAGTACCAGCTAAGTAAGTAAGTAACTCACTTTTGCCACTTAGAAAGACATAACGGAGAGTGTTCTATGGTTTTGACTCCATCTTCCTGCGTGTATACAAAAGCGACGGTCGAAAAAAGCCTTCAGCTCAAGGGGGGTTCAACATCGGCGACTATAAAACGGCGTGTCAATCTGTCAACGAAGACTCTAACTCGGTAAGTCGGTAGCAGTAGAAAAGGACGACCTCTTGGAATCTGTCAACGACCCTGAGGACGCCAGGTATGTTGCAGTTGACAAAAAGGGCAATAAATTCATTTTCAGTAAGTTCATATACTCTGCAGAGTTCATTCGACAGCTTGAGGAGGGCAAGTAAAAAGTTCCTTTTGCAGAGAATACAACCCAAATCATCTCTTCTCTGTCTGTCTGTCTGTCTGTCTGTCTGTCTGTCTGTCTGTCTGTCTGTCTGTCTGTCTGTCTGTCTGTCTGTCTGTCTGTCTGTCTGTCTGTCTGTCTGTCTGTCTGTCTGTCTGTCTGTCTGTCTGTCTGTCTGTCTGTCTGTCTGTCTGTCTGTCTGTCTGTCTGTCTGTCTGTCTGTCTGTCTGTCTGTCTGTCTGTCTGTCTGTCTGTCTGTCTGTCTGTCTGTCTGTCTGTCTGTCTGGTTCGCACGATAACTTTCGAAAGACGCAACCAAATGTTTTGAAATTTTGCACGAGTTATTATTTTTTCAAAACTACTTACGGTATTGCAAATGGGCTACATAGCCCCGCCCCTTCTGGTACCTCCCATACAAATACATAATTCCGCCCACTTTAGAAATCGAGTAATAATATCAATACACCCTAAGGGATCGTCCCCAAATTCTGTATTTAGTAAAGCTATAACAGGATAAAGTTTTGGAAAAAATTTTGAAAACGTAGCCACGCCCCTTCTGGTACCTCCCATACAATTCTACCTTTCCGAAACTGACTGAAATTTCTGTACTGGTTTTAAGTAGCTTTTAAGGTCACCGTCACAGTACAGAAAATACATTGAAATACTTGCAAATTTCACTCTCGTTTGAATCTTAAAAAAGTTTTTGTGAAATGTGTTATTATGCAAATAACTTAATCACCTTTTGCGCGTATCTGCAGTATTTTAAGTAGTAATTATTGAACAATGTTTTTAAAATCAATTAAGTCTCGACAAAAACAATATCTTTGAAATATGACGCCAACGTTCTGAGATTTGTTCTAATATCATTAAAATGTAATTTCTTATTACATAGTTAAGGATTTTATATGTTTTCTTTGCAAAATTCATAATGAAAGCTAATACTATTTGAAGGGTATCAGAAAGTTATTTTCTGTCCATACTAGCATAACATATTTTAGGATTTTGTTTTATTGTTGTCCCTTTTGAACTTCAACTCAAATTTACATTTTGCTAATATTTTTACGTGTTTTTACTCTTGCAGAAATCTCAGCAGATGCCAAGGCCTTCATAACACTGTGAAGGATACCGGTCCCATTCACTGGTACCTTTTCATTGCAATGACAAGACCGCAGTACACGATGACTTTGGAACATATGCGTCGCTGACAAGATAATCCAATACCTTCGATTACCCTTATACACCCTAATAAGAATATGTATGACAGAACCTTCGATGATGAGGAGGAATAGCTGATACAGATATTGACAAATGAAATAACGCAGGATTTCACCAGCGCATTGCGATTGTGTGTCACAATAAATTCAAGGTGAGCTTTTGTCGCCCGTCCGACTGATGGAAGAGGAATTATTAATAACATTGAATCCTATACAAATGGTAGAAAAACTCTCCCAAAGACACACAAACATACATGAAGCTCTATATATACAGTTGCAGACATTATTTTACCAGACAAGTGCAATGAAATAGAGATTGTATTACATTCTGATGACATTTATGCGTCAGCAATACAGACGTACTTTTCGCTGACTCAGCATACAATGTTTTTGGCATTGTGTTATTTACAGAGTGTTAGGTGACTGAATAATCTATATATATAACCAGTACAGAAATTTCAGTCAGTTAAACTGACTGATAAATACCATCACCCAATATAATATATTGTTTAAGTCTTGAGTTATTGAAAATAATCGATTTGTAATTAAAACCAGTTAGAAAGTTTCAGTCGGGCAACCAGACTTACATTTACCCTTACCCTCAGTAAAACAAATAGTTTTCTATTTTATTGATATTATTACTCGATTTCGAAATTGGGCGGAGGAGTGTTACATTTATATGGGAGTTACGTGAAGGGGTGTGTTTAGGCTCCAGATTTATTCTCCATAACTTTACCCTGTTATAGCTTTACTAAATACAGAATTTGCGCACGATTGCGTTGGGTGTACTGATATTATTACTACATCCCAAAAGTGGGCGGAAAGGTACATTTGTATGGGAGGTACCATAAGGGGCGTGTCTAGACTTCCAATTTTTTCTCCAAAACTTTGTCCTGTTATAATATAACAAAATACAGAATTTGGGCACGATCGTGTCGAGTGTATTGATATTATTAATCTATTTCTAAAGTGGGCGGAGTGGTACATTTGTATGGGAGGTACCAGAAGGGGCGTGTCTAGACTTCCAGATTTTTTCTCCAAAACTTTATCCTGCTTAAACTTTACCAAATACAGAATTTGGGCACGATCGCGTTAGGTCTTTTAATAATATTAATCGATTTCTAAAGTGGCGGTACCAGATGTGTATGGGAGGTACCAGATGGGGCGTGAATAGACTTCCAATTTTTTTCTCTAAAACTTTATCTTGTTATAGCTTTACTCACAATAGAATTTGGGTACGATCACGTTTAATTTATTGATATTATTTCTCCATCTCTATAGTGGGCGGAAAGGTAGATTTGTATGGGAGGTACCAGAAGGGGCGTGGCTAGGCTTTCAAAATTTTTTCCAAAACTTTATCCTGTTATAGCTTTACTAAATACAGAATTTGGGGACGATTCCGTAGGGTGTATTGATATTATTACTCGATTTCTAAAGTGGGCGGAATGATGTATTTGTATGGGAGGTACCAGAAGGGGCGGGGCCATGTAGCCCATTTGCAATACCGTAAGTAGTTTTGAGAAAATAATAACTCGTGCAAAATTTCGAAACATTTGGTTGCGTCTTTCGAAAGTTATCGTGCGAACCAGCCGGACAGCCACCCGACAGACAGACAGACAGACAGACAGACGGACATGGCTCAAACGACTTAAAAAGTCATGAATCGAATTTGGTTCAAAGAAACCTAGGGTCTAAAGTGACTCCTTCTATGTGTTACACTTTTGGGTCGTATCAAATGATATATACCTTCATCCCTACGGGTGATGGTATAAAAATGAAATGGTCCACGTATGTCATACCATCGCTTGAGAACGGCTGGAGCGATTTGGCTGATTTTTTATCTGATCCGTAGATTGTTTGTGTTGAAAAAAATCAAATCCAGGTGGCGCTAGGGTGGATTTATATCGAAAATTTGAATGCATGTACCAATTCAACTGAAATTTAGAATGGATATTTATTTGATCATGAGAAAACATTTGATGTACAAATTGCCCGGTAGATGGCGCTGGGGTCGGTTCACGATCAAAATTTTAACGAATGGGCCAATTTAACTGAAATTCAGAATCTATGTTTGTTTGATCATCAGAAAAGATCGTATGTACAAATGGACCCGGTAGATGGCGCTAGGGTGGATTTATATTGAAAATTTGAATGCATGTATCAATTTAACTGAAATTTAGTATTTATTTTTGTGGAACCTTGAGAAATTTTTTCTTTTATAAATTGACCCGGTAGGTGTCTTTAGGGTGGAATTATAATGAAATTTTTAACGAATTAAACAATTTGACTGAAATTTAGAATGTATATTTGTTTTATTATGAGAATTTTTTTATATATATCGACCGAAAATTTATATCGATTGTCCGATTTTACTTAAACTAAAAATATATGATTTTTTTAGCATGGGAAAATTTTGAATATTGATTGTCCGATTTTACTTAAACTTAAAATATATGATATATTTGGCATGAGAAAATTTTGAACGTATGTTTGGAACCAGTTGCCGGTGTATAGCTTATGATACATTTAATAATTTTTGGAATGTCATTTCGTTACGTTTTTTAACATCATAGCTATTCAGAAGTCTATATATATAAAAATGATGTAGATTTTGATGTCACTAATTGTGAAAACGGTTGACCCCATTTGTCCCAAAATTTCAATGAAAGTTGGTGATTGGCTGTAGATGGTCACCCAGACCGCAAAAAGGCTTCAAGAAGAATCACTAACATTTATAATGGCGCACTTCCTACAGAATAAGAGAGCTTCACAAAGTGGTTTTTCCCATTTCGAAATTTTAGGGGACAATAACGAAAATAGGAATAACTGTTGATATCACCCAGACCATACGGTTAATGGGGTTGCTGAGCCTAATGAATACATTTTTGGAAATTCGTACTCCTTAGGATAAAATGGTACAATCACCCAGTACACCAACGCAGAAAGTTATATGTCAGTCAATCGGCATAAAAATGTGGTTTTAGAATATATAACCTATCAATAAGTAAGTTTTCATCACATCATGGACGACACTGCTGATCCGTTTTAGCAATTCTTATAATAATATATAATAATCTTTAAGATATATGAAGAACAGAATTTGTGCGGGAAAACCTCGCCCTTTAAATTGAAATATTTTAATAGTCAAAGAAATAAACCAATCGTTATTAGATTTCAACTACACTCAACATATTTTACAAAAATTTGGAGGCAGGACGATGTCTGCCGGGCCAGCTAGTCTCTCATAAAACAATGTGTATTTTTAATGAAAAATTATAATAAAACCAACATAGCTAAATTAAATTTTCCTCTATGGATTATTTTTGACATGCTAATAAATGTGTTGATTTAAGTTTTTAATACATAATTTAATTTTAATATCTAGTTTCTAAATTTTCTCCGCACAGTTTTTAAAATTGTTTTGACCACATGACTCTGGCATAAATCATGTTTCGCATTACACTGGCTTAAACATTTTGTCAGTAGTTTGTTGTCAGTAGTTTGTTGTCAATTGCCTCCATAGATTTAATTACAAAATTTTTGCAATTTGTTATGTCCTTTTTCGTGTTATCCTAGTTTATTTGATATGTTTTTCATGTCATTTAGGCATTTTCTGTTTGCAGATTACACATTTCAAATGCTTAAAAATCGGATTCTGGTAACTACACATGTCAACCAACCACAGCGAGCAGTGCCGACGTTATGGTACGTGTGATTAATGGTGAGAAGAAAGACACGCATTGTCAAGGACGCAAGCACAATAGTAGTGACACCTACTTGCAACAGAAAAATAGGTTACCTCACATAATACAAGGAGACATTACCAAGAACCGGAAAGAGAGGCAGTGCAATAAGTTAAAAACACTGTTACCGAAACTAGAGGGAATGCGAAACAGCGAGAGGGGTTATGGAGTCGACTACACACTTGTTACCACCCACACAGAAGCATATGTCGCTCGTAACCTTTTGGCAACATTTCTTGTGTTGCTTTGGTTTCAAGTGTTCTTCTCATGGTTTTTGTAGTCATGTCTCGTGTATATTGTGGCCATAAAAAATCTATTATGTTTTAAGGTTTTTATACCGTTTTAGAAATTTTAAGTAGTTTATTATTTTTATGGATTTCTATGTACGTTTGTTAGCGGCTGTTGGCTTCGGGCGCCCACAATGACATTAGCACGCACTAGGGGGGTTTCATGTAGTTACATTATAGTTCGTGTTAGTACTCCAAAAACGTACATTTTTGCCAAACTCATTCCATTCATATGGTATTTCAATAATTTGTTGGTTTGACTGAATTGCTGTCTTTGTGTATGTATGTCTGTGCCTGTCATTAAGACCCTGCGGCAGAGTGATTGACTTTATGCTCGACCTTCTTCCTGAGGTCTGTTACATCTTTCACTCCTTTGTTTATTTTGTTACGGGGCAATATCTTATCATCACAACACAAATGTTTCATCGTATTGTTGTTATTCTTGTGTTGAATTACTGTTGCTGCAACTGTTCCCTTCTATGACATTAATTCATTAGCCATAAGGAAACGGAAATAAAAATCAATTGCAAATCAACTAAAAAATTTCAATATGATCGATGTACGTCGTGATTTTCCACTTATACACTAGGGGATGCTCTTGAATGTTGTTAGCTTAGAAAATGTACCACCAAATTGCAGAAGGAGAGACTAGACTTTAGTGACTGAATGATTTACGAGATTGTTTAGTTAAAGAGGATAGTGTACACAAGCTCTAACATTTTTCAGAAGTGGAAAGAGCAAAGGAGAAATTTGCTCAGCGGCAAATGATTTCATAGATGCTAAGCTTTTTCTGAAAGGAATCGACGAAGCAATAAATGAAACATCAGCGGAACTAGATGACATTCGAAACCAAATGGTTTACTAAAAACCAAATGGTTTACTAAAAACCAAAAGGTTTACTATAAACCAAAGGATTCACTAACAACTGTAGAGTTGTATAATTTGTGTTGGTCGATGCTGTTTATCTTATCAGCAATAATTCTTTGCTTCGCGAACGGAATTGAAAACTTAAAGAATTACTTTATATTTATTTATAACGTTTAAGAGAATATTGTTGGCTTTTTACTATTCGAAACACCTGAAATGTCCTGAGTCTAAGAACATAAAAAACAGGTCCTGTAAAGGTCAGCTTTGCAAAAATAATGAATATTTTCAAACAAACACATTGTACATTGTATGAAAGGAAAACACAAATTTAAGCATAAAGCATTATGTTATTCAATTTACTGATAAAATTAACCTCTTAAAAAATCAGCAATAAAGTTTTTCTAATGGAATTATTTGTGTAAAAAATACCTAATGTGATCACCAAATTCTTACTCCATGCCATTATGTATGGAACATGACATCGCTCAAATGTCCGCCGTAGATACTCAAGGTGGTACAAATCTATATATTGACTTTATTGCCATTGATCTATTGTTTCTTTTTGAATAGTCATGCGACTTCGGAAGACCCAAGAAGAAAAACAATGTTTATCGTAATTTTAAGCGAATGTACTGACAAATAATAATCGCCGAATTGCTGTCTGGCGAACTTTCTGTGGATCGTACCGTATATGCTTTATGGGAAATTGTAAGACCAAGCGGGTTAAAATGTTCCGAGGAATTGTTCCACAGAAAATTTTAATGTATTGTGATAGTGACGATGTTATAGGTGTTTGTGGCCAACGATTTGTTATTCCACTTGGTACTTCTGAATTAGTAACCCGGTAATATTTCATCTAACTAATCATAGTTTTTTTTTAATTCAGTGTAAACTACTTTGACAATGTTTGTATCGCAAGTGTTGTATGAAAACGAAAAACATCAAGTTAGATTTGATTTTTTATTTCATAGGTAGAGGGAAAATTTTCAATAATTTTCATTCAACCTGAAAAATTTATTCGAGTGAGTTCATGGCGAGAATTCAATATTCTATTGTGAAAAAAAAAAGCTTAAGAGGATTCATTAATTTTTTGCTCCTGATATATATACTGGGATATATATATAAATTCAAATTCCACTTTCGGATTGCATCCAATTTCGGAGGAGGAAACTTTGTGGAGGATTTTGACTGGTAAGAATATCAATTGGGGCAGTATGAGTTGGTGTCACTCACAGTTTCTGATTATTCGTTATTATAGTGGTGTACATTGGAAATTTCGTTTGGCCAGTGATTGACTAAGGTTCTACTTGTGGCGGCTGGATTCGTGCAACAATACGCAACCGGAAAAAAATTGATTTAATCTAATCCAAATCGCGAGTGCATTTTATCATTTTGATTTTGTTTTGCCAACTTTAACGTAAATTTAACTTGAATACTTCAGTGATTCATTATTTTGTTCTTGTTTTACCTTTAAAAATTTTTTTTCAATATTTTTTTTTTTGTGTAATTGCCGTATTGGAAGATACCCTCTATCATTCAAGTGGGAGAGAAAAGAAAATACTAAAAAGTAACGTAACATAAAAATTATTAAGAATTATTTCCTTAATGGTTAAATTCATTCAATTGTAGCAGACAAGGGTTGCCCAAATTAATTTGAGTTTGCATGTTTTTTTATGTTGCGTTATTTTGATTTTTTTTTGCATTGCAATTAAACAAATGTTTTATTGATTTTTGATTTGATACCTGTCATGAGTTTTGAGTGATTTTTTTTTACATTAGATTTAATTAAAACCCTTTAATAAATGATTATTTGATTCAGTATCTGGATATTTTAGATAGATATTTTGTAATTTAAGTTTTTTTTATAAATAGATAATTTGTCGTATCCTGTTTGAATAAATGGAGTTTATAACGTTTTCTTCCCATAAAAAAAATTGTTTATTAAAATATATTGTGGTATTACGAAAGGTGAAGTCAGAGGCATGGGCTAGGTAAGATATTTTTTTTTGTTCAATATTTTCAATTGGGCTGACAAAATAATTTTAACATATGTCAGTATGGAGGGTGGGCTATGGACCGGTGTAGTAAACAACATCTCCAACTACACCTTAAACATCGACAGGTAGGGCTTTCCGGTTATTATACCATCACCCTTAGGGATGAGGGTATATATCATTTGATACGAAAAAAAGTGTAACGCATTAAAGGAGACGAGTTAGACCCCAAGTATCTTAAGACCAAATTCGTTTCAGAACTTTTTAAGAAGAATGAGCTATGTCCGTCTGTCTGGCAGGCTGGCTGGCAGGCTGGCTGGATGGCTGGTCAGCAGGATAACTCGAGTAAACCTTAACGGATCGGTATGAAAATTTACCAGTATCAATATTTTGCAAATCGAACTTATGGGATTGTAAATGGGCTGAATAGCCCCACCCCTTCTGGTACCTCCCATACAAAATTACCTATTTTTGGAAAATTAATATTTCTTCCATAACTTCTAAACGGACAACCGGAGGATGTTTGAATTTGGTCAGTTTATTTATCTTGCGAAAGTAGACAAACCCTAAGAAACCGAAACCTTTGCCCCACCCATTCTGGTACCTCCCATACAAATGACCGAATTGACCCTTATAGTTTTACATACATATCTTTTTTGCAAGTAAACTGAGATCACTCAAATTTTGCGTATGATGTTTGCTTATAAATATTAGACTCAGGTATGAATATGGACTATATCGGTTCACGCCTTCTGGTACCTCCCATACAAAATTACCTATTTTTGGAAAATTAATATTTTTCCTATAACTTCCAAGCGGACTCTTGGGGGGTAATGAAAATTGGTCGATTAATTTATGTTATTATAGGAGGCGAAACCTCAGAGAGCCCAACTATTTGACACACCCCTTCTGGTACCTCCCATACAAATGACCGAATTGACCCTTATAGTTTTACATACATATTTTTTTGTAAGTAAACTGAGATCACTCAAATTTTGCGTATGATGTTTGCTTATGAAAATTAGACTCAGGTATGATTATGGATTATATCAGTTCACGCCTTCTGGTACCTCCCATACAAAATTACCTATTTTTGGAAAATTAATATTTCTCCTATAACTTCCAAACGGACTCTTGGGGGTAATGAAAATTGGTCGATTAATTTATGTTATTATAGGAGGCAAAACCCTAGAAAACCTAAGTATTTGACACACCCCTTCCGGTACCTCCCATACAAATGACCGAACTCACCCCCATAGTATTACAAACATATCTTTTTTCTAAGTACACTGAATTCAGTCAAATTATGAGTAATTTGTACGCTTATGAAAATATGAATCAGGGGTGAATATGGACTATATCGGGTCACCCCTTCTGGTACCTCCCATACAAAATGAGTTTGTTTGGAAAATTTATATTTCTCCCATAACTTCTAAACCGGCATAATCAAATTTGGTCAGTTAATTTATCTTGTAATAGGAGGCAAAGCCTCAGAAAACCTAACTATTTGACACACCCCTGTTGATACCTCACATACAAATGACCGAACCCACACCCACAGTCTCACATACATATCTTTTTTGTAAGTACACTGAATTCAGTAAAATTTTGCGTAAGGTGTACGGTTATGAAGATTTTAATCAGAAATGAATATGGACTATATCGAACCACCCTTTCTGGTACCTCCCATACAAAATGACTTTGTTTGGAAAAATAATATTTCTTCCATAACTTTTAAACCGGCACCTGGGGAGATAATCAAATTTGGTCAGTTAATTTATCTTGTAATAGGAGGCAAAGCCTCAGCAACCCTAACTATTTGGCACACCCCTTCTGGTACGTCATATATAAATATATGGAATATTACCCCTTAACATACGTATCATTTTTGTATGTACACTAAATTCAGACAAATTTTGCCAAGGTAAGCGATCATTGAACGTTGACTTACGAAAAAAATAAGACACGTTGTGCTGCCCCTAATTGTACCTTCTGTACAAATAGGTCAAATTTTGTATGTTTTTGATCTACATGCAGACAAAAAATAATACATAAGTAATTTTATTTTAAAAATCTATAAATTTCAGTAACTCAAGACTTAAACAATACCTTATATTGGGTGATGGTATTTATCAGTCAGTTTACCTGACTGAAATTTCTGTACTGGTTTTATTAATTCAAATGTATCGCTTTGTGTGTCAATATGTATTTTTATTTGTTTATGTTACCTAAATTTTAAATCCTTAACGATTGAATTTGTCTGGGAACAGAACACAACCCTCCCACCGACGAGCACAGCCAACCCAGTAGGTAGCCCCGTTCCCAAAGTAGAACATCTAAAAAAGACAATCGTTACAGTATGTCTCCGAAGCCACTAACGAACCCAAATGTATTTTTACACATGATAATACATATTTTTTGATTCGAGATTTGACCAAAAAATTTACACCAAACCACTGTAAAGAAAATTGAGACGTAGTGGACAGAATATAGTTTAAGGTTTTGTTACTGAGGTTAAAATCTTAATAATAAGTTAGACAGGCGCCGCTAAAACAACTTAACCGACACAGTCTGCCAACATCGGTCGCAGCAAGTGCATACTTCTAATATTGCTTTGATTTATTAATTAAATAGCTGATATAGCCTCCGTAGTTATTCATAACGATGTTGTTCTAATTAACCCATTAGTGCATGAAGTTCCCTGGCGTACCTTTTGTAACTATTTTGATTTATTATAAAATAAAACAATCCTAATTAAGCACTTTTAAGTAGGTTTATTGAAAAAAACATACAACTTAGGTTTTACAGACCGTCCCTTTTAAGGGACTGTATGCAGTGAGAACACTTGGCGTATGATAATTTTTAAAATATTCTTTAGGGTAAAGATCTTTCTCACATTTAATACAAATGAAATTTGACCTCTTGCCACGATTGGCACAACGCCTATCGGTTTTGGAGTAGTCAAATGTGTGATTCCTACCGCCGAAACGTGTATCGGTACTAACATTTGTCCTAGTTGAACCTCTTACAAAGGGGCACTCCATACCTTTCCAAGTAGGAAGTCGCTATGTAGCTGCGGAAAATTAGCAAGCTGGCACAGTTTGCATTATTTGGATAAAGTTTTCTCATAAGGAGCCATGCATTTACAACCGACGCATCCAGTAGATAAGGAAATATTGGCCACCACCACTTACACTGTCTGATACGCGACCTGTAGACGGCGACCATCTGATCCATCTTATCAACGCCGCACATGCCTTGATTATAATGCTGAAATACTTTTGGCTGAGGTATTTGTATAGCACCCTGTCCTCTTTAATAGCGTTTGCATGACCCGTTTTCATTCAGAAAAAAAAGTTCAAAAAATGTTGTTGGAGTTTTGGCGGATTGAGCTTCGACGCTTGGTGGAACTATTTCGCATTGAGTCTCAATTACGAAACTTGGATCTATTTTACGACAACTAACTCCAGTTCGAACACTCCTACTAAAAATATCAGTTTGTTCATACTTCGTTAGTGGTTCATCGTCGCTGTCATTCCATTCATCATATCCATCTTGTTATATTTCCCCCTCGGATGATAACAATTTTCTGGTAAGATGCTCGTCCAGGTCTGTATCATTGCCATCTAATGGGGGAATCGCATAAATATCGGTTTCCTGCAAATCGCTATCATAACTTCCACTTCTTCCAAAAATTCGGCAACTGTAAGACCATAAAAATATGGTTTTAAACTGCCCTCACAGCATAGCGTCCCTTATAAGGGACACTTTAAAAAACACCATACAATTCACAAGTTATAATTTGTTTACCACTTAATTCTGCTTAAATATATTGAATGTATTTACTTTAAACTGAATACACCAGCTGAAGTTATAACAACACAATTATTTATAGTTTTATTCAATTTTTACTTACCCCCCACGTGTTTTGAAATTTTTTTTAAATTCTGTTCCCATATTTTGAACTAGAAACAGCACGCGAAGCATCACACTCGAAACAAACGTAAAGATAACTGTTTGTTGATATGTCAACTACTCTACAGAACACTTTCTTCAAGTAAATAAGTCTAAATGCGGGCGTGGCGTGCTAAAATGTTAGCGTCCCTTTAAAGGGACTCTATGCACTAATGGGTTAAGCCAGATATTGCATATCTGTGTATGGTGTGGTAAGGGGAGGGCAACCACCTTGATCTGTTCCAGACCAGTTTTATTTAAATTACTGTTACTGATTTCAATGCTCCAAGTTGTAAGGCTAAGGGTGCTATATTTCTTCAGTTATTACACTTTAGAAGACAGAGTAATATGGTCGGATCCACTCATACTTATCTCATCCCGCTCAATTTCAGCCTGATCGCGCATATATTTGTTAAATGTGTCCACACCTAATTTCACATCGTCCATGATAATAGTACTTCAGATATTCCATGTTTGTTAGTGGGGTCGTAAAGGAGAGTCACATCATTCACAAGGATCCATATCAAATTGTAAGTATAGTGCAACATGGCACTACATAAGCTTTCAAAATTTTAATATGATCGGTTAAATGATGTAGCCTCCTATAAGCTTCAATTAAACACAATTTATATATGATGAATTTCATATCAAAACTATCAAATATCAAAAATGAAATTTAGCATACAGCTACATTTTACCCACAGAAACACAACCTCAATTTTAAAATTGCATTTTTGAAAATATGTGGGCGTGGCAAGGTATCGAAATAAATCAGCTTTCGAAAACATACACTGTAAAAATTTTATTTTACACTGAATTTTTTTTTGCAAAAATAAAAGTTTAAACTTGGAAAACACTTCGAAGATCAAGTCTTTTTTTTCCAAAAAAAATATTTTAAGATAGGTCTTTTTAATATATATAACATATCTAAAAACTATAATGGTGTTTTTCTTATTTTTTTTTTTAAATTTTTTAGGTAAATACACTTAAAATAATTTTTTATTATTTATAATTTATTTGAAATAAATGAAATAAATGATAATAATCCGCATTTGCGTTGTGTGTCGTGTTCGTTTTGTCTGATACTCGTTGTGCATATTTCATGTCGTGCAAATCCATTATAAACCAACTAATAAAATAACTTTGCAATGATAGGCTTTATAGTAGCATTAAGCATTAAATGCGAGATATATTAACAGCTATTAAAAAAACATAAAAATAAATGTTGATTTAAAATTACGCAATTTCGTGTCATTTGCTTAACTTATAATTACTTTTAATTATAAAACAACATAAACAATATAGCAATATGGCACAACATTGGAATTTTGTTGTCGTTGTTAACCCAATACTGGCAACGGCAATGGAAACACAACGAACGTCACAGATGTTATAAACATTCATAACACCTCAATGGGACCAAATATGATGGATTTTATTAGTGTGCCACCCTCGTCAGCCAAACAGACGAGTTTCAAAAAATACCTTTGGGAAATACACACACGATACAATTTCTTGTTTCGTACAATACCAACAAAACAATAACAGCAACTACAACAAAGTATACCGAAACATTTAAACCAAATTACAATTTTCTTTGCAGTAAATGTCAGTGCAAAGCAAAAAAAATCTGACAGCAACAGTAACAATAGCAAGAACAGCACAACCAAAGTAGATTGTGGAAAGAAACCGAGTAAAGAATAAAACAAATAAAAGTTTTTGCAAATGAAAAAACCAAAAGAACTTCAGCCAAAAAACTCCTAAGACGCACAAAAACAGTCTCTTATACAAATATTTGCATATGTACTTATATGCACGCAATCATACCGCCACAAACACAGTCTGTATAGTAGAGCTTACACATACTTAAATGAACAAATATAAGCACAAGTAAAATATTTAATTTTCTTGACATACATCAAGTCGCATAGGCCTCCTCGCCACCCTACACAATAATTGTCTTTCATCTGTAGACACACATACAAGCACATTCACACGTAAATAAGTAGGATGCCAGCTATAAAAGAATGTCCTTATGCATTCTCTTACACACAGCAAATAAAAATAGTATCATATACGACATCATGGAAGGTACAAGAAGGGGTTCGTGAAAAAGTAAGGATTTCTGAGGTTTTGCCTTCTATTACAAGATAAATTAACTGAACAAATCTCATTGTCCCTAGCACCTTCCATGAGGTCGTATATGATCATGGAAGGTACTAGAAGGGGTTCGTGAAAAAGTAAGGATTTCTGAGGTTTTGCCTTCTATTACAAGATAAATTAACTGAACAAATTTCATTGTCCCTCAGGGCATGTTGGGAAGTTATGGGAAAAATCTTAATTTTACAAAAATAGGTCATTTTGTGTGAGAGATATCAAATGGGATCAACATATATAGTCCATATTTATTCCTGAGGCAAAGTTTTATAATTGTGCATCTTACGCAAAATTTGAATGAATTCAGTGTATTTACAAAAAAGATATGTATGTAAAACTGGGAGGGCCAATTAGGTCATTTGTATGGCAAAGGTTTCGGTTTGCTTAGGGTTTATCTACTAATACAAGATAATTTAACTGACAAAATGCAAATATCCTCCAGTTGTCCGTTTGGAAGTTATAAAAGAATAATTAATTATCCTAACGTAGGTAATTTTGTATGGGAGGTACTAGAATGGGTTGGGCTATTCTGCCCATTTGCAATCCCATTACTTTATTACTTCGTTTTGGAAAATATTAATACTGGTAAATTTTCCGACCAGTTAAGGTTTACTCGAGTTATCCTGCTCACCAGCCATCATACCAGCCAGTCAGACAGACGGACATATCTCAATCGTCTTAAAAAGTCCTGAAACGAATTTGGTCTTAAGATACTTGTGGTCTAACTCGTCCCCTTTAATGCGTTACAACTTTTATCGTATCAACTGATGTTTACCCTCATCCCTTAGGGTGATGATATTAAAATAATGTTCACAAAGATATTGGGGATTTTGTGTTAGGGGTTTCTGCATTTGGGGATTTTGATTTAGGGGACAATGTGGTACACCCGTTTAAGTTATTCTGTCTTTACCAAAGTAAAGACCGCAACTACAACACAGACCTTCTCTCACCTTCACAAGGACCAAGCACAACTATTAGTCTGCTACCGTGAGCGGGTGAATTGACACTCCTTTAAGCTAACTCCCAACATTTTACAATTTTTGCCAATTACAAGGATCAACAGGGACATACACAAACATAAACGTGCGAAAGTTACCTACGGATTATTTTGTTATATCAAAGATGATATGAACAACTATGCCGTCATGTCTCGTAAAAGGAAAAAGCCAGTGAAAATGCAACTACTTTTCTGTAGATTATTTGTATCTAATATAAAGTATTATTATGCCACATTTTTCGTTAGAATATGTATATTGATCCCAAACGAAACCATACCAAATTTTAAGAAGATTGTTGTAATCGTATTCAAATATTGTGGTTTCAAACATACAGTCCTATGGGTTGGGTCCACGCCCACTTCATGTATGAAAATTTCATGAAGCCTAGTGGCCATACAACCATATGCGGTACAAATTTCAAGATGGTCAGTTAAATGGTGTAGCTTCATATAACCTTAAAATAGACACTATTTAATGTTTTCATACACAATTGTGTTTAACGCACCCCCTTTATTAAAGTCTGCACTATTTTAGTGTTGTATATTTTACTTTTACATTTTGTTTCCTTTACACTTGAGGTTTTACTGCTTAACACGGTTAAGTCTTCGAGACTAGCGTAGTTAACTGCCACAAGCGTAGTGAAAATATCCTTTTGAATTTTACTAAATACTGTTTTTTTACAAACGAAAAAAACAACTAAAAATAATAAATACGAACATGTCCTTTGTATTATATACACATATATTACTTTTTTTCCACCATATTCTTAACATGAATATGCATTCATCACTTGTTGTTATTTTATATTCTCTATTTTCTGCTACTTACAGCTGCGATGCAAAAAAGTGGAGCAGCTGCCACGTTTTCATTGTAAGCTGCGGTTGTTTTGCTTCTCTACTACTATGTATGTAATACGCTGTTGTTGGCTGTGGTGGATATCACCAACATCCTCATATATTTTCTGTTCGTCGTCGTCGTCATTATCATCGGCTTTAGGAATGTTGCTGGCTTTCTTCTCAAGTAGTTGCCAGTACTACAGGATCTATAAAACAGCGTTCGCATTGACTTAACAATGGAAATGCTTCACCATGACTGCCATGTACATTCCAAGCTCAGACTAAACGTGGGCCATAAGCTTTTTGGTCTGATGACACAGAAGGCAAAAGCGTTGGAGATAAGACAACGGTGATGATGCTGGTGTTACTTGAGGTCGTTATGGTTGTGAAGAAATTTAAACAGCCAGTTAATATGCCAACACTGAAACGTGTAGTGGCAGAAGACACGTTTCAGTGTTGGCATATTAACTGGCTGTCATATAAAGGAATTTCCCATGAATATTCTACAACAGAAGCAGCAACAGCACAAAAGACAAATATTATTTTGCCCTACAATACATTAAGAAAACAACAATGTTTTGCTTATGCTTCGCACAGTTGCAACTAGAGTAATCGTCATTAGCATCGTCGGCATCATTATCATCATCATTGTCACCAGCAGTAACACTGTCTGTAGCGACAATAACAACAACTGTTATATACTTCACCAACAGCATTGGTAGCGGCAACAGCAGTACCATCAGTTCCAACACAATCGCTTACTACACCACCAGCTATGAAAAATAACAAAGTCAGTAGCAACAGCAGCATTAGTAGATGCGACAACATCAACGACATTCTTATTATGTAGCTAATTACGAGCAGGAATACAAACAACACCAATGAAGTCGTCAGCAACAATAATACGAAAACAGGCAACACCAACAGCAGCAATAAGAATGCTAAAATTTCTTACATTATCAACGAAAGCACCAGGAGCAGCTAAATTTTAAGCTCTCGTAACTTCACCTCTCTGCTTCTCTCTCTGACTCATGTCATCATCTATTTACGGCGGGGTAGAATATTTAACGCCATCATTAACGTCGCTTACAACATCAGACAACATTTATAGTGATGTAGCAGCCACCATCACCACCACCGACAACACAAAGCCCTCCTGTTGGGCAATACTTCAACAACGGCAGAAGCAGCAGCAGGATATTTTGATTATCTCAAAATCATATCGCCGATTTGATGCAAGACCAGCGTAACTCAAAATACGTGATTTTGGAGTTAATAATAAAGATTCCTATTGTGTAAAATATTTATAATAATATCTTTTATACACTCCGCTTAAAACCTATTTAATTTCCTTCTTTTTAAATTGAGAGTAAATTGAAAACTTTAAACGCGTTTATCTCAGAATATTTTTTTTTTGTTATGCCAGTCTTGCACCAAATGGGAAATGTATATATCATCACCATTATTCTGTAAGAAATCATTGTCATGTGTCGTAAAGTTTAAGAAAATGTTATTGCGGTAAATATGAATGTATTTGTATGACTGCATTATTATCCAAGCAATGAATCTGTAACGAAAAAAAGAAGAATGAACCAGATAGTGTTTACGAACATAATTTTTAATTTAAAGAGGGATTACCAAGGCAGTTTCAAGGCAAACGGATCATATATTTATACCCTTCACCATGCGCATGAACGGAGTGAAGGGTATATTCATTTTGTTCTTCCATTTGTAACGCCCATAAGGAGGCGTGGTAGGTATAACAATATATATATATAAATGATCAGCATCGAAATCTGAGTCGATTTAAGGGTGACCGTCTGTCCGTCTGTCTGTCCCCGCGATTACAGCCGCAGTTTATGTTATATCGAGCTGAAATTTGGAATGCAAGCTTCTATCATCAAAGCGGAGGTTAATTTCTAAGATGAGCCCGATCGGTCAAAAACTACTTCCACCTCCCATACAAACTCCCCCTTTTTGGGGTCTATCCCTGCGGTTACAGCCGTAGTTTAAGGGGAATCAAGCTGAAATTTTGTATGCAAGCTTCCCAACACTAGGCGGAGGTTGAGTTCTAAGATGAGCCCGATCGGTCAAAAACTGCTCCCACCTCCCATACAAACTCCCTCTTTTTTGGGTATATCCCTGCGGTTACAGCTGTAGTTTAAGGGCAATCAAGCTGAAATTTTGTATGCAAGCTTCCCTACACTAAGCGTAGGCTCAGTAGTAAGATGAGACCGATCGGTCAAAAACTGCTCCCACCTCCCATACAAACTCCCCCTTTTTGGGGTCTCTCCCTACGATTGCAGCTGTAGTTTAAGGGCAACCAAGCTGGAATTTTGTATGCAAGCTTCCATACTCTATGCGTAGGCTGAGTAGTAAGATTAGACCGATCGGTCAAAAACTGCTCCCACCTCCCATACAAACTCCCCCTTTTTGGGGTCTCTCCCTGCGGTTACAGATATAGGTTAAGGGCAATCAAGCTGAAATTTTGTATGTGAGCTTCCCTACACTAAGCGAAGGTTCAGTGGTAAGATGAGACCGATCGGTCAAAAACTACTCTCTCCTCCCATACAAAATTCCTCTTTTTGGGGGTGTCCGTATGTCAGTCCCCGCGATATCAGCAACAATTTATAAGCAATCAAGCTGAAATATTGTACGCAAGTTTTGCTGCCGTAAATGGAGGTCGAGTTCTAAGATGATCCCGATCGGTCAAAAACTACTCCCACCTCCCATACAAACTCCCCCTTTTTGGGGTCTATCCCTACGATTACGATTAGTTTAAGAGCAATCAAGCTAAAATTTTGTATGCAAGCTTTCCTACACTAAGCAAAGGTTGAGTAGTAAGATAAAACCGATCGGTCAAAAATTACTCCCACCTCCCATACACAATCCCTCTTTTTGAAGGTGTCCGTATGTCAGTCCCGCGATTACAGTAGTAATTTAAGAGCAATCAAGCTGAAATAATGTATGCAAGCTTTCCTACTCTAAGCGGTGGTTAAGTATTTAAATGAGACTGATCGGGCAAAAACTACTCTCACCTTCCATACAAAATCCCTCAGTCCCCGCGATTACTGTAGTAATTTAAGAGCAATCAAGCTGAAATATTGTATGAAAGCTTTTCTGCTCTAAGCGGAGGTTGAGTATTAAAATGAGAACGATCGGTCAAAAACTACTCTCACCTCCCATACAAACTCTTGAGCTGAAATTGTATATGTAAGCTTAATAGGAGCTTCCGTTGTAAGATGTTCAATATCGGACGAATACTTCTCCCACCTTCCATACAAATTCCCCCTTTTTGGGGGTGTCCGTCTGTATATCCCTATGGTGTATGAGCTTTCGGTTTGAAATTTGGTATGTAAGCTTGTGTCCAGAAGCTACTCCCACATCCCACACAACTTCCCATTTTTGGGGAGTTACAAAATTAATAAAATCGCATAAAATCTATACAAAATTACTGACAAAATGGATGTGTGAAGCTAAAAGCAACGTCCACTTCTCACCAACTTCCCTGTTTTGTGGTACAAAGTTTAATAAAATATACTTGTAGTGCAAATAACCAGTTTTATCACCATTTTAACAAATGGTGAAGGGTATCTGAGCTTCGGCATAGCCGAAGATAACCGCCTTACTAGTTTAAATTTGAATTTGTGTTGTTGGCTATAACAAATATAACTATAATGTTCACTTTGATTATGGTTCATTACGATCGACGAGAAAAAAATATGAAAAAAATTTGAATGGAGAAGTTTGCCAAAATTTATTTTTTTTAATTTTTTTTTTTATATCTCTTATTTAAGGACTCCAGATTGGACTGCGATTAATATTGCTTCAAATTACTTCTAACATTATTTTTTAATTAGTTTATAATGCTGGCGAAAATTTTATACATCTTTGTTGAAAATTTATTTTAATCTGGTACATGAATTGTGGCATATGCGGAAGACGTGGTCAGCATAATATTTCAGAAATTTCAATGTAGCCTAAAAGAGAGGCTTAGATGCAGGTATTCGTTGTAGACAGCTCCTGTGCCGTGTTCCATTTTTGAACCATCAGAAAAGACTGAAATGGAGTCACAAATCCGGGACCGGCCGTGGCATAGTGGTTAGAACACGCGACTACCATGCGGGAGATCACGGGTTTAGGTTCATCCTAAAAAAAAAAAAATTTCTTTCATTGTCGGCTCCCCTTGAGTGTTGTCGACAGCAACCTCGCAGTATAAGTGTCGAGTTAGTTGGCATGTCAGTGACGTTCGCATTCGTCGATAAACAAGTAGGTGCAGTTAGTTATGAATCTAAAAATAGAAAGCGTGTTAATTCACAACAACGCGAGATGCTATTTCATACCTCATTCATGGGGTGTACAGGGAAATTAAGTTTTTTTTAGAAGTCACAAATCCACACATTCTTTCAAGAAGTCATTGCGAGGTGGCAGATAAAAAGTTATGCCTTTGCCCAAAACCTGGAAAATCTTCGCATGACCATATATGGATTGATGCTAACCGCCAGCTTCTCTCAGTCTTATAGTCTCTCGGGCTACAATACCCTTGACGTACAAGTCCAGAGGCGGAAGGCCCAAGAACACATCCAAAGCAGATTGCGGCGTGCTCCTTTTAGCCACAGTAATCCCCATTACAAGCATTCTTTTGACCTTGCTCTGTCACCAAATCAGACATCTATAGATGATAATTCGCCGGACTATCGTGGTGACCTTCGGGATAGGTCCCCAACTTTTGCCTATAATTAAGCTTCTGATCAAGAACAAAACCTAGGTACTCCATTGAAAGCTTTAGTTCCACCCCATTTAGAAATCCGTGATCGGTAAGTTTCAAAAGCACATCGCAAACGGCCTTAGATGTATTCCTGCTCCCTTCGCCGCTAGACTTATACGTCAAGGCCAAAGGGCTATCAGACTGAGGGAAGCTGACGTTTGGCATCAGTCAGCGCATAGTCATGCGAATGTTATCCAGGAATGAGTAGTGATGAATCCTGTCATTTGTCGCCTCTTACTGATATTTTTGCGAAATGTGTGCAACGTGCAGTGAATGTTGGGATGAGAAATCGATAAAAACAGACTGATACTCTGCTGTAACTGCAATAAAAGCGATCGATTCTATAGGGTTCCTTGTTTTTGAAGCACAGAAATAACATTACCAAACATAGAAATAACATCCCGGCATATGGCGTCTGCAACTGCGACTTATAAACGCCATCGTGTCGGTTAAATTTTTCATAACTTTTCGCTCATACCAGGTGTTATTTTTTCAATAGTGTGTTACATGTTGGCTTCTAAATGATAAATAGCTGCTGGTTTATCAGCATAGACCAGGGATTTGACATACCCCACAGAAATAGTCCAATGATTTAAAATCACTCCAATGTGGCAGGCAATTCTCAGCAAAGTGATGGTGTCATGAGCTGTATAGAAAATAGACCTTTAACGTTATGGTGCCTAAGATTGTACTGGTGTAACCTGCATAACATTCTGATTTGTAACCATGCCTCTGCTTAGTTTTTTATTGAAAACACTTTTACTACATTTTTTATTTATTTCCACATTTTTCCTACAATCAAAATAACTGCCGCCGATTACAACAAAAATAATATATATTTTTAATCATAGAATTATGTATATTATTGTTTATACTATTAGCTTTTAGTTGTTATTGTGTTTCAAATCCAATCCTATGTAAATCAAAGAACATAAAAAACATTATTGAATAAAATCATAACCCAATCTATGCAAATCATATGACAACAATACAAAACACAACAGAGTTTTTTATGTAATTAAATTTGATAAATGTAAACATTACTAATATCAGGCTTTCGATACAACAAATACATATATACATTAGACAGGTCGCATATATGTATTATATATACGGATATTTATTAATTTGTATATATAGAATAATTATGAAAAACAAAAACAACACAAATATTCCCTTTTACATATAAAACTCAAAGCAAAGCAAAAAAACCACTGTAAAATAAGAAACAAAAGTAACGTGATACTATATTGCCTAAAATTAAACATAATATAAATCTAAAAGCGCAGTATTTAAAACAAAAAAAAACTAAACTAGTAATAAATATAAAAAAATAATAATGAAATTGAAAGATTTTATTTATAGATAACTAAACAACTAAAATTCTGTTGAACTCAAGTTACATTAGACTATGTTTCCATTTTGCTCATTATTTTGAAGTATATCAAATATTGAATCTAGAGTAAAACTACAAAATCCTTTCTCTTACCAATGTTCGCATGAAACTCAAATGTTATACGATCAAATAATACCTATCCACGCTCCCTTCCCTAAAATACATCATTTCATCATTGTCCCATTCCCACATTAGTCCCTCTATAACAAAAGAAACAGAAACTATTAAAGTCACTAACTTTCATTGAATGTTTTTGAAGAGTCCTTTATCGTTATAAGCTAACTCATACATTTGTATATACACACATCTACACAATCATATAAAAATTTATGTAAATTTAAATAAATACAATGCAATTTTGACATATTCCTCAGAGAACCGCAACTAGTCGAAACATACATATGTCAAAAATTCTTAAAAGTACCACACACACACATAAAAGCAAACACAGAAAGTCAATAACACAAACAGAAAATAAGAATGATATATAAATAAAATCAATAAAATTTTCCACCACAAAAATCACAAAACTCATGTGAAGTTTTATTTCGACTATGGTCATAGAGAAGTCACTGACTGGGTAAGTGTATGCAGGAGACGGACAAAACCACCATAAGTGCAAAATGAAAAGGTCTTTCATAACTACGAAGTATATGGGTAGGAAGGAGGAACGACACAGTAATTCGATTACTTAAAGTATTAAAAAGTGAAAAATTTGAGAAAGTTATTCCTTTTACCAATGGTTATCCAGCTACCAAAAAAAATAATCACCTTAACAGAAAAATAGAATTGTTTTCTCGTTTGCAGCTTGAGTCAATAATAACCACACAATAAAAATGTTTCTTTACAAAGACCACATATCTTTGTAAGACATTATTTTAAATGTAGTTTTTATTTTTTTTAGCGTTCTGTTTATTATTCCAATTTAAAATGTAATTATGCACAACAATGACGCAAGACCTATCCAGTAATATAACAATTTTATTACATTAATTGCGTATAACACATTAAAGAAGTAATACACGTGAAAGTAGTCCCAAAAATAAGAACTTCTGCATTATTCGTTTTTTCAAGTTGGCTGCATTAATAATTTAATGACCATACTATTTTTTTTCCTCAAGGTGAACTTTTAGCATTTGTTCTGTATTTAAACACAGTTATATCTTGGTATAACGTACGGATTACCTTTTTTGAGTCTAAAGCAAAGTTATGGAAATTGAATGGAAGAAAAAATGAGGAAAAACCTACTCGTGAATCCAGTACCTTAAAAATCGCAAAACTTTCCATTTTTACCATTAAACTTTATGTTTATGTATGGAGCTCAGGTCTTCCTCTAAAAGATATTTAATTTTGAGCTTGTGTTTGAGATTTTTAATTTTATTTTGTGATAAGTGCAGTTATTGTTGCCTTTATAAGAAGCAAAATGTGGTTTCGATTTGTTTTTTTTTGTAGAAAAAAAAAACAACTAAAATATAGTCTCCTTCATACACACGAATTGTAGATAAAATAAGGCAACTTATGTCTCAGGCGGTGCGAGAAAACTTTTTGTGAACGGTTGTCGACAACTAGAATGTCATAGAAATTCGTTATCGACAGACAAATTTTTCAACAGATTCTTTGTATCTGAGAGAGCATTTACACTTACTTTCGTATATACTGACTTACGTATAATTAATAAATAAGATTTCACATAACTCATACGCTTTGGCATGGGTAAACTTCTGCAGTAAACAGAAGGAATCAGCGAAAATGGGTCTAACGGTGAACGAGGACAAAACGATGTTTTTAGTTTCAACGAACAAAGAATCTACTCGTTTGGGAAACTGCGTGAACGTTGACAACTATAATTTCGAGGTGGTATATAATTTTGTCTACCTAGGCTCTGCCATTAACAAAGCAAATAATGTCAGCCTAGAAATCCGGAGAAGAATCCTGCTTGCAAATAAATGCTACTACGGACTAAGCAAGCGATTCAATGACAGAGCCCTCTCTCGACGAACAAAACTCCAGCTACACCAGATACTGGTTCCACCTGTCTTAATGTATGGATCAGAATCCGGATGAATCGGTTCTGGCGGTATTCGAGAGAAAAATACTCCGTAAAATATATGGGCCCATCATCATTAACGGAGAGTATCGGCGTCGTATGAATCATGAGCTTTGCGGTTATAATCCACTGGGATTTCATAGAAGTACCAGCTAAGTAAGTAAACTTCAGATCGTCACAAAATATGCTATAGCCTTAATAAATAGTGACACAATAACGTTTAACTCACAATTACTAGGTCATGTTATGCTGTCACAATAAAAACAGATTAATTTTAGTTAATTAATAATTAGTTAATTTTTAGTAAAGTTTCGTTTGCAAAAGTCAAACTCCAATGATGAGATATAACCGTCTAAAAATATAGAAAATGCAGCCAACTTGACAAAACGAATGATGCATTAGTTTTTATATTTGGGGCTACTTTCACGTGCAATTCTCAGAATTGAGTCCCAAAATCATGTGTTGTACTGTGTCAGTAACAAAATTAAAGCTTTCTTTAAAGCGACTATACTACCGTTTAATCTTTAAGCATCCCAAATGCTCTCTTCAAAAATGCTAAAATATAATGTCCCAACGTCAATTTCAATAAACTATATAGGGGACATTGACTCATATTTTAACGTACTGCGAAGAACACGTATATGAATCAAGTTTCTTAACTTATATCATTCCCTTATTTTGTTTTTTAGATCTATATGTGTAAATAATGAACGTGTTTTCATCGTTCGGGTTAAGATCTATTCTATTATTGTGTGAAATGGTTTATGTTGACAGCTGGCAGGGCGGATTGGCAACAAATGCCAACCCTGTGTACCTCCCGTGTATATTCCTTTATAAAACAAAACCAGACCAATACAAGGATTAATAGTTAATTGTGACATACTATTAATAAAACAATGACAAAACGCTACCAAATAAAAAATAGTATACAACTACAAGTCGATGACAAGTTAAAGTTACATAAATGTATAAATATGTTTCATGTATCTTAAGAGAAACATTTAAATTGTATATGTTTATGTGGCGAGGGTGAGGGGTAGGATAAAGTTAACTGAAATACTAAGAATATCTTGAAAATTACCCAGTACTCCTTTGTCTGCATACAGTTGGAAAATGATATATGTCTAAGTATTCGTAAACAAAATAGGAATTCAGTAAGGAATTTAGAATTTCTACAAATACTTTTTGAAATATTTTGACATATGTATTTGCATGGCAAAGTTGTTGGTGGGGTTTGGGAAGAAGGCGATTAGTAGATGTGGGAATATTCGTTTAATTTATTAAATAAATTGTAAGCAAATTTTTCACTCACGAAAAAAATTAGGGATATAAGTAGATGATTCCATTAACAATTCAAATGTTGATGGATGATTCTTTGATTCGTAATTTTAATTTATAAAAGAAGTCCTTGTTATATTTTCTTATACACTTACTTACTTACTTAATTTCCCTTTGCACCCCATGAATGAGGTATGGGATAGCTTCTCGCATTGTTGTGAATTAACACGCTTTCTATTTTTAGATTCACAACTAACGGCATCTACTTGTTTATCGACGAATGCTAACGTCACTGTTTGAAAAGCTCTTACTAGACACGTCGATTGACTCGACACTTATACTGCGAAGTTGCTGTCAACAACATTCGAGGGGATCCGACAATGAAAGAAAATTTTTTTTTAGATGTCCTGTTCTCAAGTCTATTGTGAACTAGTCGCCGTTGTGAAAACATTGGCTGTTAATAAAAGTAGTGTTAAAACTTAAATGACAAATCAACTTAATGTTAAAGCTAATAGCCGTTTGCCCTTCCCTTGGCTTTAACCATGTTGAAGATATTTGTTCTTTGTTAGTTATTGTTTTTGTAATGGTTTCAGTTGGCTTTGCATACTAGCGATTGTTATAACTTTAAGGCTGTCGCATTGGTCGACTTGTAACAAATTGGAAAGTCAATACCATTAGTTAAAATGGCGCAAAACTATTGACTTATTTAACAAATAAGGAAAGTTTTGTTACAACAACTATTATTAGTTTTTTCTCAGCTCATATTACACTGCAGGAAAAAACAGTGCTAGATATACACGATTTTGAGTGATAAATAAAGAAGGTAAGAAAGTAAGTACTACTTAACATGGCTCACCCATACATCAGAAGTCCATTATCTGATATGATTACTATTTAAAAATCGTTCACCAGAAACTATTCAAAAGTCTACATATATTATCTAAAAAATTGAGAACTCAGTGCAGAATATGTTGACCTATAGAATAAAACCGGCCGTGGCATAGTGGTTAGAACACGCGACTGCCATGCGGGGGATCTCGAGCTCGATTCCCGCCTCGATGTTGTCGACAGCAACTTCGCAGTACAAGTGTCGAGTCAATCGGAATGTCTTGTAAAAGCTTCTCAAACACAGTGACGTTCGCATTTCGTCGATAAACAAGAAGGTGCCGTTTGTTGTGAATTTAAAACAGAAAGCGGGTTAATTCGCAACAACGCGAAAAGCTATACCATACCTCATTCATGGGATGTAACCGGAAATTATTTTTTTATTTTTTAGAATAAAACTTCAACCGTAACACATGTGTCAGAGCTCTAAGTAAGAAATTAAAAAAACTGTTATCGCAGACGAAGCGATTTACTTTTAAATTTCCTTAATTCCAAAACAAAATTACTTCAAAGTTGTTTTCTAAGCCTTCGAACATTTCTTAAATTTTTGTAACATCCGTTGACATTTTGCTCGAGTGTCATTATCCAAGTTGTATACACCTTCATTATAAGCGGCGCATAAGCCCACATCGTAATTGCATACTACGAGAATTTGAAACTAATTTAAATGTTTTAAAACATCAAACTATTCACAACTTATAATGTTTATACAACGTAACCAAAACAATGAAAAGCTTATAATTAACGCAAAACTATACCTGGCGCACGTTGAGAGAGAGAAAGAGAGCAGAGGGAAAATAACTCAAACTCTAACTAAATTTAGCTCTAAATCTTCAACTTTGTTTGTTAGCCCATTAATGTGGTTAGTTTAAATATTTTCATAGTTGAGTCAAAACAATGACAACAACACAAACTCAAGAGGAGTTAACAAATAATTAAAAACTTTTGCATATTTTTGTTTATTTAATTTTAAGTTTCCTTTTTTTTAATTTAATTATTGCTTTCATTATACTTTTAGTTAAATAATAATTAAACTGTTATCAAATAACGCCCATTTGAAAACGTTAATGAATTTTTGCTACATCAAAAGATGGTCGGATAGTATGAGAGAGAAGAGCAGTACAATTATAATGACCTTTCTTCCTTCCTTTCCTTTTTCCGTCGTTTCTTCCGCTCCATTTCCTCAAAGTAATGGTCGGGCAGTAACCACAACGAGTCCTCTAGAATGTTATTAAACAAATAATAGGATTGAAAGGGGGCCTCCCTCTTTAACTATTAGTACTAGTGCTCCTGTTTAATGTTGGTCGCATACAAAAGCGGTAGAGTATAAAAGCCACAAACTCAGATCACTGATTGAAATAGTTTTCGTTTAGGAAAGTTTCAGTGTGTAGCCGTAACTGCGGCTGTATCTGCGGAGAAAGTTAAGCAAACTTGTGCAACGGGTATTTATTATGAGATATGATTTTTGTCGTTGTTTGGTATACACATTGTAACAGCCTGATATTTTAAAACTCTCTTAAAGAGATTTGAAGCACCGATTGCCAATTAAAGTAAAAAAATTAAGAATTAAAGAAAATTAAAGAACGAATAAATATCATAAGAAGCTGGCATTTAAAAACTTGTGAGAAGTGGTTTGAAGGATAAAAGCAACCTACAACTTAAAAAAATATAAAATTGAAAGAGGTACAGTTAGTGGTTGAAGTTGTCGTTTTAGTTGTAAAAAAATAATATCTGATAACAAATGACTGAGAAAAATATTGACTAAATAATACCAGAAACTGGACGAAGGGTAGTGAGGTTTCCGTTATCTGCTAATTTAATCACACTTCCATGGAAACTCCCCAAATAGGGAAATCGAGGTTATCATGTAACAGAGGTTGTTAAGGAAATGGTCTCACAACCTAGGATCATATGGACTATTACTAGCTTCAAACAATGATATTGTAGCCGACATTCTGATTCCCTGATTGTTCAAGATATACAACGGCTGATGTTCGGATTCATCTTAATAAAAGTAGATGCCATTGTGTGAGTTTAAAATTAGAAACTGTTCAAATTCAAAATAACGCGAGAAGCAATCCCATACCTTGATACGAGGTGTAAAGGACAATAAATTTTGATTTGTTAATGTTCACCAAGAATTTTGTCACAGCAGAATTTGTTATGTCATCTCCACATGGTTTGTCAGTATCAGCTCATCTCAAGGAGTAATCTTGTCTTCAAATATGTGGAATCTTGCTCTTAAAGGCTACTGTTGAGTCTTGGATATGCGGCTGAATAGGTTGTCGATTGTGTCGGTTATCACACTTGGGGAAATCCAAAAAAGCCCGGTGGTAAATTCATTAGAGACACAACCAATCTTTTCAACAGTAGGTTTAAAATACCTGCCATTAATTTAATCACTGTGTTACGGGTATGAAATTAAGCTTGCAGAAAGTTTCAAAGACCTGCGTGTTATTTAGGACTACAAGTATTATTGTAGGGGAATGGGACTTTGTCCAGAGGTTGAAAGTTACTGATTGTCACTTACTTGGGAGTGACCAGAAGCGATTCCTTTGTGGCACTGTCCAAGCAGCTAACTACTTCCGGTCTTAGACCAAGTACTCCCCGGGCAATGACTTTAGAGTTAGAAGGCGAAACGTTGAGTAACCTAATCGTCATGCTACCACCGATGCGTCTTATGAAGTAGGTAACAGAAGTTACTGAAGCTCAACACAGGCTCTCCTAGTTGCTTTGGCAGCCCCAAGAAACTAGGATCGGGAGCGGTGGCTTAATAAGCCACTCTCCTTAAACAAAATTTATTATGAAAACACGGAGAATAAATAAAACAAGAACCCCTCCAAATGTTAACGACCCCCGCAAACGATATATGGACCATGATTTAAGGATATGCACCTGGAATGTCCGAACTCTTTACAGAGATGGTGTCTCTATCCAACTAGCGGATGTCCTCGACGATTTCAAGGCTGACATCACCGCCATACAAGAAATGAGATGGACGGGACAGGGATGCACACGACGAAAGAACTGTGACATCTTTTACAGCTGCCATGCAGAAAGACACGAATTTGGATGTGGTTTCATAGTCGGCAAGAGACTTCGACACCTGGTCTCGCGGTTTAACCCTGTAAGTGACCGAGGCGAAATATTTTTACATGACGCTGATTTGTGTACACGCCCTGACGGAAGATAAAGACGATGAGATTAAAGATGCATTTTACGAGCGTCTAGAGGAAACATACGACCGCTGCCCTGGCTACGACATTAAAATTGTTCTGGGAGACTTTAATGCAAAAATAGAAATCCATACATCGGTAAATTCAGCCTGCATACCGACACGTCAGACAACGGGTTTAGGCTGGTTAGCTTCGCAGCGGGAAGGAACATGGTAGTGAGTGGAACCAGATTCCAGCACAAAGATATCCACAAGGCAACTTGGCTATCCCCCGATCAAAACACCAAAAATCAAATTGATCATGTGGTAATTGATGGCAGGCATGCATCTAGTGTCATGGACGTGCGTGTGATCCGTGGTGCTAATATTGGCTCGGATCATTACCTGGTTGGCAGCCAAGGTGCGCACAAAATTGAGCTGAGCGAAAAACGCACGTAACCAAACACAAAGAAAGCTGGACATCTCGAAGCTGCAAACCCCAGAGATAGCTACTGCCTACTCCAACCAGCTCACCCAACTTTTACGACACAACGCCTCTACTTCTGACGTTCCCGATACAAAGTGGCAGCATATTGCGCATTCCATGGCAACCGCCGCAACAACCGTGCTAAGATATGAAAAGCGGCGCTCAGACGATGAAGAATGTCGCATAGCGTCTGAGGAACAGGATGCTGCTTATAGGGCAACGCTGCAGCCAATTGTAACCCGTGCTGTTAGGGAACGGCATAAGGAGAAAACAAAACAGGCGAGACAGCTATTTAGGCGAAAAAAGTCAGATGAAGGAACGGGAGAACGAGGATATAAAGCAATACAGGGATTGAGGTGAGGCCCGAAAATTTTACCAGAAAGTAAGAGCAAATGGATACGGTAATGGCCTCCCCACCTGTAAGGACAGTGATGGAAATCTGGTCACGGATACGCAGAGTGTGCTGCACATATGGGGAGAACACTTTCAGCAGCTGCTGCTTCCAGAAGGCAGCGCACGTGAATTTATCACGCCAATTGTCGACGACGGCTTAGATTGCCCACCACCAAGTCAAGCCGAGGTAAGAAGAGAAATATCGCGGCTGAAAAACAACAAAGCAGCCGGTGCCGACGGTCTTCCCGCAGAGCTATTCAAGTCCGGTGGCGAGGAGCTGATAACGAGCATGCACCAGCTCCTGCGCACGGTTTGGCTTAAAGAGTGCATGTCCGACGATTGGAATGTAAGCGTATTATGTCCTGTGCTGAAAAAAGGTGATCCAAGTGTGTGCTCCAACTACCGCGGGATCAGCCATCGCATATAAAGTCCTGTCGAGTGTGCTATGTGAAAGACTAAAGCCAGTGTTATCCAACCTGATCGGGCCTTATCAGTGTGGCTTTAGACCTGAAAAATCAACAACTGACCAGATTTTCACACTTCGGCAAATCCTGGAAAAGACCTAAGAGAAACAGATCGACACGTACCATCTTTTTGTCGACCATAAAGCTGCCTTCGACAGCCCGATACGGCAGAAATTACTTGAAGCCATGGCTGAGTTTGATATTCCAGCGAAGCTGATACGTCTTTGCGGAATGACGCTGACTAACACGAAGTCTTCAGTGAAGATTGGCAAGGACCTTAGGGAGCCATTCTATACCAGACGAGGCCTAAAACAAGGCGACGGCCTATCGTCCGATCTCTTCAACATTGTGATGGAGATGATAATGAGAAAAGCTGCAGTAAACACGAGTAGCACTATATTCAACAAAAGTCACATGCTACTCGTGTACACTGATGACGTAGACATCATCGGTTTGGGAAACTGCGTAAACGTTGACAACTATATTTTCGAGGTGGTAGATAATTTTGTCTACCTAGGCTCCGCCATCAACAAATCAAATAATGTCAGCCTAGAAATCCGGAGAAGAATCCTGCTTGCAAATAAATGCTACTACGGACTAAGCAAGCGATTCAATGACAGAGCCCTCTCTCGACGAACAAAACTACAGCTATACCAGATACTGGTTCTACCTGTCTTAATGTATGGCTCAGAATCCTGGGTTATGACACAAGCGGATGAATCGGTTCTGGCGCTATTCGAGTGAAAAATACTCCGTAAAATATATGGGCCCATCATCGTTAACGGAGAGTATCGGCGTCGTATGAATCATGAGCTGTACGAGCTGTACACTGACATTGACGTGGTCAAACGCATTAAGGTGCAACGGTTGCGTTGGCTAGGTCATGGTGTACGCATGGACGAAAATGCTCCAGCTCGAAAAGTCTTCGACAATGAACTCGATGGACGGCGCAGAAGAGGGCGACCAAAACTCCGTTGGAAAGACCAGGTTACTGATAACCTTACAGAACTCGGTGTGACTAACTGGAGAAGAAGCGCAGAAGATCGAGGCGCTTGTACTATTTTTCTACGTGCGGTATATAATCCACTGGGATTGCATAGAAGTACCAGCTAAGTAAGTAAGTAAGTATTATTGTGGAATGCAAGCGTAGTTTCAGACCGAATAGCGATATTTTGCAAATATTCTATGATATTTTGTTATATCTGTTGCTAGTGGACATTGTAGCTAAGAAATTAGATAAAAAAATAAGCCGTAAGATAAAGCATCTGTCACAATGGTGTTCGTTGGTCATGGAAAAGTACCCGAAGGCTCTTTAGACATTTCGGAGTATGTAGACTTGTCACTGTCTAAGCCTAAGGTGTCCAGTGCATTGTTTTGTGTCATGATAAGAAAGACAAAGAATCGAACCTCACCCATAAATATGTTCAACACAATCTAGCTGGAGAACGATAACAATTCTAGGCTTTAATGAAACTACGATCGTTGATTAAAAAATATTGAAGGTATATAGCGCTGGTCCAAAATATTTGTAGCATTGCAATGAATCACTCTGAATTTACTGTTACAGCAAGTCCTCTTTAACTTTAATATATCTATGGAACAATAAGGCTTTATAAAAAATGCTCCAAATGCAAAATAGCCCAAAAAAGAAACGAAAAATGCCCCAAACTAAAATTGATCGAAAAAATGAAAAATTACCCAAAACTCAAGCACGAAAATATCCCCAACAATTTTGAAAAATACCCCAAATAATTTATAAAATATACACCAAAAAAAACATTATTCTAAACAAATGCCGGGGCCCAACAATCGTGGCATGAAGATAGGCACGCCCCCCACCGCAAACGTCGTAGTCAGTCTCGCTACTCGCTGCCCCAAACTAAAATTGATCGAAAAAATGAAAAATTACCCAAAACTCAAGCACGAAAATATCCCCAACAATTTTGAAAAATACCCCAAATAATTTATAAAATATACACCAAAAAAAACATTATTCTAAACAAATGCCGGGGCCCAACAAGCTTGGCATGAAGATAGGCACGCCCCCCACCGCAAACGTCGTAGTCAGTCTCGCTACTCTCTCTCTCTCTCTCTGGCATTATTTAAAGAAGAATGCTGTAGTCAGCCTGTTACTCTCTCTCTCTCTCTGTAATTTTTCATGAGTCGATAAAAAAGGGGTAAAAAGGGTGACCTCCCCCTCCCCCCTCACTCTATCACCTGCACCAATCCTTTTTATTACTTGAGTCATTCACCGATAAAAAGGCTTAGTTCAGGTGTTAGGGAGATAGTGTATATTGTAAAAAAAATTTGGGTATTTTTCATTCCTTCAAAACCCAAAATGGAAAAACGAAATTTTGCCTTAAACAAACGAAAAACTCTTCAAACCTTACGAAAGAAAAATTCCCCACTTTTGTATGGAATTTTTTTTGGGGCATGTTTTGTTTTATTTTTTGTGATTTCGCATTTGGGGCATTCTTGGGTGAATGTACGGTCATTTGGTGCTTTAGGATAAGTACCTTTGATTTTGCCTGTTTACATACCCATAAGATAGGGTTTCTCTATATGGCGGAAAAAGTTTATGTTTTCTCCCCCTAGTTTTGTAGTTTGACTAAAGACAATTTGAGAACATACATTTTTTTCGAATCCGTGCACACTGCGACCCCCCAAAATAGTATTTATAAAGTTGTATCGTCATTTGATAACCGCAACAAGAGATGCCATGCCGATCATTATGGAAGTCATTGGGCAGTGTGGGACCTATACCACACAAGTTTTCAAGAAAAACGCACGTACTTTATTTCGGTATTCACGCTATTCTTATAACTTTTATTAATAAATTACATCTTGTGTATAATATTACATCCAATAAAATAAAACCACGAAAAGTATACAGCATAGACAAAGATATCTACACATTTAATTTTTGAGGTACTCCAAAACATTAAATGATATCACAAAAACAACAACATTCTTTAATCTCCAAGCTAACGAATGAAAACTTTTAATGATGAACTCGGTGACTCTTCACGTTTGGTATTTAAAAACAGCAAAAGTTTTGACAAATCCGTAAAGTAATTCCAAAAGTTAAAATTTTAATAAACACACACACTAAGACACAATGCTAAGCTTTCATGTAATAAATCGACAGCTATGTAGAAAATATCTATCTAGTTTTGAAAATGTCTCCCTTTGTACATGCTCCTCCTCCTTGCAATCAACCACAACTTATTTAAAAACCACAATAACATTTTTTCGTCTTTTGTAGCGAACAAGCATCACAAAGTCAGACCAACCAAGGCCTATTTCGTTGGCATTCAAGAGGAAAAACTGCGGTTGCCTTTATTTGAATTTATAATACGAATAGTATAGGTTACATATTCCAACTCAGCCTCACGTATTGACGCTGCTCACCCTAAGAGCTCAACTACTGCTGCCATACATAAAGCGGAGTCAGAGTGATAGCTTTCTCCTCTTCTCTCTTGGATACATACGCTTATTATAATGTTTGATTTCCTGAAGCCAGCTGTACCAATTTCGAAAAGTTTCATGAGAATACCACGTATATCCGGCATCATATGCGGCATTTGGCCCCAAAGCCAACGTTCGTGTTTCAAATCATTACTATTCGTGTTCAATCTATTCGTGGTTGCTCTGGGTGCCGCTGGTGAGAACTTGTATGGTTTCTTAAATGTGAGTGATTTGGTGAATGCATTGGAAGCCTTTTGTCCGGGTGTGACTAAGGTCGTGTCATTCTTCAAGATGCTGGTCCTCTTCATATTCAGTCGTCAGTGGTTAAGTATCAAGCAAAGGCTGTGCGAAATTCTAATGGCCGGTAAGTGATAGCTACATGATTAGTTGTGGTGTGGGCGCTGATGCTGGCTGGCACTGGCGCAGTGACTCTGGTTATGTTCTAACCGATGGTGGCACTTTAATTAAAATTTAATTGCTATTGCTAATTAGGCTTTGTCTTGCCTTCATGAGCGCCGCTGCAGCAATTGTACATAGTGTAATCAACTACTTGCGTCATTTCAACAATTCAATTTCAGAGCAACATTGTAAGGAGAAAATTAAAATAGTAGAGAAATTGGCGTCTATTGCCAGCATTTTCAGTTTTATCCTTCTTCTGGCTGGCAGCACAACGAATCTTATCTTCAATACACGCCCTCTGGTGGCCAATTTAATGCGCTACATGCAGGGTAAGGAGCTGGTGCATGTTTTGCCATTTAATATAGTGTAAGTATCTGCCTGTGTGTGTGTGGTTGACTATCATTGCATGCGTATGTTTGCGTGCCTAAGTGGTTATCATAATTAAAATTTTAATTTATCATATAAATGGCTGGGTATATAGCACGCAGTGTGTGTGTGTGCGCCCTAATAAGATGCTAATGATACATGTGTCATATATACATCCGTTTCTCCCTCTTTTAATTAGTGAGGGGAGAACTAAAACGTTGGTTCAAGTTTTGCTAATCTCCTGCTTAAAGACAAGGACTATTTATAATAAAGCGGTTAGAAAAACTAAGAGACTAATATATATGTATATTGATATGAATATATGTATTTCTTAAATACCAGATCAGATTTAAGTTAGTAGATACTCTCGACTGTTATTTGGGTAACGAAGTGTGCGTAATGAAGTGTCCTAGGGAATATATTATAAAGAACTATATTTTTGTTCAAGCCTTAGACCATTTTTGTTTTGAAAGCAGTTTTAGCACAATGATACAGGGTGCACCAACAATATTTGTACATTTAAACGATAATGAAAAAAAAACTAATTAAGTAACCCGGTGAGAAAATTGTCAATGACGGCTTGACAGGTGTTTCGTGACCGCTCTGTATTCACTGTATCAGAAAATCCTCTTTTATATTCATACAATGATATAATGCGTCGATCGATTATCGATAGCCGTCGGTCTTGAGAATCTCTGCCGGCACGTATACTCGGCGTATACGTATACTCGGCAGTTGGAGAACAAAAAAGGGTAAAGGACGGAGAAGGCATGTCAAAAGTGTTTTTTACGCCCAAAGAGATATAGACAGTCAGAGTACTACAGAAAAAAGTAAAAATATCGAAGCATTGCCGGACCCACTAGTTATGTATAATTCAATTAAATGTCTTTTGTTTTTTTTTTCAATAAATTTTGGGTTTTTTTAAGAGGCTCAAAAATTCACACAATTTAAAAATGTCTAATGTTTCTTGGACTAAAACTTATGTTAGATCACCTAACATCAAATCATCTTGAATAAAATCTGATGTTTCCTCTATCGAAATGACCCAGGATAAAGTGCCACTTCACGTTTCTTACCAACGCAAAGCTAACCAGCCTGAATACTTTATCGGAGGCGTTACTGTGTTTTCCGTACTACAGCATTTTCCCTTTCTATTTTTGCATTAAAATCTCCAACAACGGTAATGTATCTTTAGGGTCCTCGTCTTCATGACGTTTTTATTTGTCGAGGTCATCCGCTCATTAGAAAAGGAACCATTTTTGTAGAGGTTTGGGACTTTCCCGTTGGGTGTTTTTAAATCTTGATATTTATAACGTTTGTGGGGGCCGTCATCATTCGGTGCAGTTTTCATTTGTTCTTTGCCTGCCTAAGATTATAGTTATTGCAAAACTCAAAATTACCATCCTTTTTCATCTGAGTGGCATCTCCTTGTTGAGAACATAAACAGTCAAGTAGTAACGCGAACAACCAACCGACATATTTCTAGTATAAGCTTCCCTGCAATAAAAATGGGATTTGTTATTAAGAAAATACTTTTTACTTTACTTTAAAAATAATTGATTCAAAAACGATTTCATAGTTGTGAATATAACATAGGTTGCCGTGGGGGATGTAAAGTCAATCTTGCATCTCAAGCCGACTCACAACCTTTTCGTAGTGGCACCTGCGAAGCGTTGCTCGCAATATTTTTTTATCATGAATAGCGGCTGATAGTGAGCGACGAACCCTGATGGTATAAAAACACGAGAAAGAATAAGTAACAAACGGAACCCCCAAATGTTAACGACCCCCGCAAACGAAATAAGGACCATGATTTAAGGATATTCCCTGGTTAATGATACAGGGATAGAGGTTAGGCCCGAAAATTTTACCAGAAAGTAAAAGCAAAAGGCTACGGTAATAAGTTTCCCTCCTATAAGGGCAAGAATGGAAATCTGGTCACAGATACGCAGAGTGTGCAGCATATATGGAGAGAACACTTCCAGCAACTGCAGAAGGCAGCGCCAATTGTCGACAACGGCTTAGGTTGCCCACCACCAAGTCAAGCCGAGGTAAGAAGAACAATATCGCGGCTGAACAATAATAAAGCAGCCGGTGCCGAAGGACATCCGGAAGAGCTCTTCAAGTCCGGCGGTGAGGAGCTGATAACGAACATGCTCCAGCTCCTACGCACGGTTTGGCTTAAAGGGTGCTTGACCGACGATTGCAGTACAGGTGATCCAAGTCTGTGCTCCAACTCCCACGGAATCAGCCTTTTACCCATCGCATATAAGGTCCTGTCGAGTGTGCTATGTGAAAGACTTAAGCCAGTGTTATCCAACCTGATCTGGCCTTATCAGTGGCGCTTTGAACTGGTAAATCAACA
>OZ035881.1:106320321-106396043 GCA_964034835.1 Muscina levida
TCTATGCAAAATATGTAGACAATGTATATAAAATGTATAAATGTATATGTATATAAGTTTTCAACAGCTTTGCAATTTGTAGTAGCTACACATGTCAAGAGGATTAAGAGTTTCGCTCCTGTGATCTGCAATCAATTTAAAAATCAACAGAGTGAAAACAAACAAGAACAACGTAAGGGGTGCATAAGATGTGGATCAGTATTGTAAAATGGTTGTATTGATTAAAAAAATAACACTAATTAAACCACTCATCTGCGCGCTCCCACACGCACACATACACACACGACAACCGCATATGCTGTAACTAATACTAATGCGAAATTTCATATATTTGGTTTGTCCTTTGTTCCTATTCTCGAGTTTGCTGTCCTGACTCTTTCACACGCTGGTGGATTCATCACATTCAGAATACCGGAAATATTTGTAAATTATCCATTATTTCCTCTAACGTATGGTCTCCTGACTTTATCCGGCGCCATGACAGTTTTCTCATTTAGCTGCGTTGATGGATTCTTTGTGTGTGCATGCATGTATATGTCTGGAGTGTTTGGAATGTTGCAACATGATATACGCAGCATATTTGCAGAGCTAAGTGAACGTAAGTATCGCCACAAATACACACACAATCACCACCCACACATACATAATATTAGCATGTGTTTATATTAGCATATTTATTGCCTGGCTACGTATGTATATGAATGACCGGCATACCACAGGAATTTTACGGAGGTTCTAGGGGTAGAGACCGGCGGACAAAGGAAACCAAACAATGGAATAGATACCTTTGATTAAATGAAAAGTTATTGTACAGATTTTAATATTAAATATTTGACAAACGAACACATTCTGTAAGTCTAGTAGTGAGAGAGCTAATTACAACAAATGGATTGGCAAATACTGAAAGAATCATCTAATTCAATATACAGAAATTCTTTACTTTGATAACGTAGATTAAAATATTACATTGGAGTTCAACTAATGACGAAATTCCTAGTTTTTATGCTGTAGATAACAATTTGGCTTGACTCAACTGCTGAAGAGTTTTTTATATGTAAAATCCATAATATCGAACTTTTAATACGCTGTTGATATAATGCTTTTCTTTTTGTAATTCATTAAGGAAAGCTAAAAATTTAAAAATGCATTATCGCATTTTTCTGTTGTCCTGAGTAAACTCAATAACGTTTAGCAAATACAAACATTTACTGAAATGACTTTTGCCTTTTTGGTGGGTCTTGTAAAATTGATGTAATAGAAAATGTCTTTGCCTTAAGACATTCATTTTGACGACTTGTGAACTATTAAAGGATGAAAAAATATTGGTTATTTAATTCTTTAGTACTCCACTTAGGCTTGATACAGTGAGTCAGATTGGTGCAAATATCTGACTAATATCCAATAGAATGTTAATTAAATGTCATTTCTTAACCCATTAAATTACAAGCTACTTTTAGAAACAATAGTTTTTAATAGCGCACATTTCAACATTTTAAACTTATTTTCTCTTTACCTCTCATGAATAAGAAATTGGGGAGCTTCTCATATTTGAATGGTTAACTCACTTCATTTTTAGACCGACATAAACGGGACCTACAATTTAATGACGAATCCGAACGTCAGTTGTTTGAGAATCCTTAAAAGACAGTTGTTTTTGAAAACATCTCGATTAGTGTCGTAGATGACTGCGACACTAATCGAAATCCAGTCTCACACATGACAGTTGCGCTTTCTAATCATCATACTACGGTCGGCACGTAGTTCTATAAAATTAATTGATTTGATTTGTACGTAAAATTTGAATGTAAATTCTCTGAACCTCAATTCCCCTAGTTTTAATGCTGAAGCACAACTCAACGACTCTCTTAGTGGGGTTGGTAGCCTTAATAAATTAGATTTCAATTGCGATGGACTAATAATCAACTTAACTTTAATGATTTAACTATTCTTTGCAATCCTATTGTATTATATGTCGTACGTAGAAAAATATTATAAGTGCTTCGATATTCTGCGCTTCTTCTCCAGTTAGTCACACCAAGTTGTGCAAAGTTCTCAGTAACCTGGTATTTATAATGGAGTTTTAGTCGCCCTCTTCTACGCCATTCATAGAGTTTATTGTCGAAGACTTTTCGAGCTGGAGCATTTTAGTCTATGCGTACAACATGACCTAGCCAGCGCAACCGTTGCACCTTAATGCGTCTAACCACGTCAATGTCAGTGTACAGCTCGTACAGCTCGTACAGCTCATGAATCATACGACGCCGATACTCTCCGTTAACGATGATGGGTCCATATACGGAGTATTTTTCTCCCTTGTTTTGTATTGTTGATCTGTATATGTAAATAATGAGTTTGGTTTCATTGTTCGGTTCAAGATCTTTTCTATTATTGCTAATAGAACTTGTTTTACAACAGTTGTGTGAAATGGATTATTATGGGCTCTCTCTGTTTTGGATAGATACATATTTTTTTGTTTTCATATTACTTTTATTTTTTCTGCTTTGATCAAGACAAAGCTTATTTTCATTACCTTTTAACCCCTTAAGAGCCCATTATATTTAACGAAATTAAGCCAAGCTTTATATTCCCAGTTTAATATATATATTAATATGTGTAGAATTTATGATTATAAACCTGTATTTTAGATGTACTTTATTATTGAAATGAAACGTTTGAATTATAAATCTCTAAAATGCTTGGCTAAGGTTTTCTCCGTTTTCTTGCTTATGATACCATAGAAGGAAGGTAAGTCAATATGTCAGGGGTCTGTAAATTATTATTTGCGCTATACAGACATAGGTTGGTGAGGGTAATGAGGCGTAACCCCTCCTGAACAACATGGAGGGTGATTTGATATATGGACACTCAATGGATACTTTTATTGTTGTTTTACATTTTACAGTTGACTAACTCGGGGATATTTTTTTTAAGTTAGTCATTATGGCCCTTTGTAGAGTAAAGAAAAATAGGGAGTCTAAAATAATTAGATGTAGTGGAAAAAGGATTTAGTGGGATAAGGACCGAACTCCCCCCACCCGGCTGTTGCTAGCGTAACAAAGGCTCCCGCAGTCCTCCATCTTGCTAATTTCTATGATGCTTTAAAATTTTATAGGAACTTGCATCCACATCCAGTTTTGGACATTACAAATAATTTGGCAGGGCAGGGCCGATAGCTACTTGGATGGTTGCCAAACCATCATCATCAGTGCCGTTTGCTGTGCCTTCTCCACTCATTATCACAACCTTAAGTGTTAAAAGCTTCAAGCAATCAATGTGAAGCTCACACACACCGGTGCGAAAATGGTATCAACGAAGACCACACGTCAACGTATTTTTCTCTCAAATACTGCCAGAATTGATTCATCCGCTTGTGTCATAACCTAGGATTCTGAACCATACATCAAGACAGGTAAAACCAGTATCTGGTATAGCTGGATTTTTGTTAGTCGAGAGAGGACTCTGACAATAAATCGCTTGCTTAGTCCGTAGAAGCATTTATTTGCAGGCAGAATTCTCTCCGGATCTCGAGGTTGACATTATTAGTTTTGTTGATGGCGAGCCTAGGTAGATAAAATATATATCGTTGTCAACGTTTACGCAGTTTCCTAATCCAGTAGATTCTTTGTTCGTTGAAACTAAATACTTTGTTTTGTCCTCATTCACCGTTAGAAGACTGCAGTCACATCCCGCAGTTTTCGACCGATAACACCCTGCTACAATTTTTATTTTTTGTTCACACTTGATGAAGACCATATATACGTAAAACTAGAGACCTTATGTAGTAAAACTGCATTCTCAGTTTATCGCCAGAACGTCAGGATTTCTTTTAAAAGGACTTCAAAGGGGACACCACTTTCAAAAAATTAAAGATATGGGTGTCAAATGAAAGGTAAGAATCGAAGCAATGAAGTCAATAACAGAGTTTAAAGGATCTGGACAAACAATTTCAAGAAAGACTCATTTTCTAGACAACCATCTTGACTTTTTTCCGACAATTTGTGAAATTTCAGTGATGAGCATGGTAAGCGCTTTCATAAAGAAATCGCTACGATTGCAAATCGATTTAGAGGAAAAAGTTCATGCCACATGATGACAGAATATTTTTGGACAATATTTCGTGACACAGATGATCAGCATAAGCGGCAAAGTCAACGTTTACATTTTAATTAATTTTTATTCAGTTTTTTTTATATACATTCAATATTTTGAAACAGGGTTAATAATTTTTTTTTTACTGAACTAGTAAAGCTAGATTAATAAAATGTACATACAACTTCTTCAACATATATTTTTTTTCGGAAAAAATTATTTAAATGATATTAAGCTTTAAAACTTTAACTCTAAACCATAAAAATCTGTTATTTGTGTGCATTGCCGAGATTCTTACCTTTCATTTGATACCCATATCGTTATTACATGGTTCGTGCAAATATTTGATTTAATTTTTTTAAAGTGGTGCATCCTTTGAAACTTTGAAATCCTTTTAAAAAAATCCTGAAGTTCTGGCGATAAACTGAGAACGCAGAATTACTACATAAGGACTCTAGTTTCACGTATATATGGTCTGCATCAAGTGTGAAAACCACTGTTGCACGGTGTAATGTCTACGTCAACAGCGTACTTTGGTAGCATGTGGCTTTTGTTGAATATAGTGCCACTCGTGTTTACTGCAGCTTTTCTCATTATCATCTGCATCACTATGTTGAAGAGATCGCCGTCGCCTCCCTACGGGAAAATGAACCGGTACAGTAACAGTCACGGGACCGGTTCCCTGGGGTGCATGAACCGGTTCCAGTTCCGGAACTTTTGTATGTAGAGAACCGGAACGTTTTGTATGGGGTTGGCCACTAAAGTGTCAATTGACACGTTACTGATACTTTGTGATGTGTCTTGAACCGGTTCAACAGTACAAGCCCTACGACAGGTTCAGTAAAAACTAGCCACCTAACTATGATATCTGTTTTTTGTTAATATGCCCCAAAATAAAACGGAAAAATTAAATGAATCTTTTTGATAAATTACTTAGTTGTCTGGGGTTAAATTATATATAAATATTTTATATTTTTCTGACTTTTCTACTTATTTATAAACAACGCCGTTGGAAACACAACGCCGCAGAATACTACAAATCAGTCAAATTGACTTTTCTTTAACACTTTAGAACCAGTTTGGTGACACATGCCCCTTCACCCGTCCTGTGATAGCTACACTCAGGTAAATGAACACCACTTTTCCCGTAGGGCTTGTTCTAGGCCTCGTCTGGTACAGAATGGCTAAGTAAGGTCCTTGCCAATCTTCACTGAAGACTTCGTGTCAGTCAGCTTCATTCCGCAAAGGCGTATCGGCTTCGCTGGAATACCAAACTCAGCCATGGCTTCGAGTAATTTCCGGCGTATCGGGCTGTCGAAGGCAGCTTTATAGTCGACGAAAAGATGGTACGTGTCGATCTGTTTCTCTTGGGTCTTTTCCAGAATTTGCTGAAGTGTGAACATCTGGTGGGGTGATAATTCTTTATACCGATTTTTAATTTATCGGCACTCGATCGGACATATAATCCGATTATCATACGATCATTGTTGGCAACTCTGTTTCGTTCCTTTGTAGATAACAAGGTTTGCGTCAAGGATTGTTTGGTGTTGTTGTTGTGAGTTTAACCGCCAAATTCCACCAAAGATGGCGCCAGCTGGCTGTTGATTTATATGCGATGTTGATAAATCATTTTCCTGTTTCCTTGATCCTTGCGCAATCTGGATTTTTGTAGTGGAAGCATCTAGGACGAGTTTTGTGGGCTGGAGAACTCGAAAGTATTTGAAAAGTATTTTTTTTTTTCATCGATGTTGATTTGGCCAGTGCCCCGGCCGGGAATCGAACCCGGCACATTCGGATTGCTAGTCTACGTCGCTTCCACTGAGCTATCGAAGGCCACAGTTGTTGATTTACTATGCCTAAAGCCACACTGATAAGGCCCGATGAGGTTGGATAACACTGGCTTTAGTCTTTCACACAGCACACTCGACAGGACCTTATATGCGATAGGTAAAAGACTGATCCCGCGTTAGTTGGAGCACACATTTGTGTCACCTTTTTTCAGTACAGGACATAATAAGCTTAAATTCCAATTGTCGGGCATGCACTCTTAAAGCTAAACCGAACGCAGGGGCTGGTGGATGCCCGTTATCAGCTCCTCGCCACCGGTCTTGAAGAGCTCTGCCGGTAGTCCGTCAGCACCGGCTGCTTTATTATTTACAGCCGCGATATTGCTCTTCTTACACTTAGGGGGTAATGAAAATTGGTCGGTTAATTTATATTGTGATAGGAGGCGAAACTAAAGAAAACCTAACTATTTGATACACCCCTCTGGTACCTCCAATGTAAAAGACCGAACTCAAATCAGTCTTAAATACATATCTTTTTGTAAGTACACTGAATTAAGTCAAATTTTGCGTAAGTAGTGTGGTTATATAAATTTGAATCAGGAATGAATATGGACTATATGGGTTCACCCCTTATGGTACCTTCGATACAAAATGACCTTTTTTTTAAAAAATTAATATTTCTCCCATTACATCCAAACCAATACCTGGGGGATAATCAAATTTGGTCATTTAATTTATCTTGTAATAGGCGGCAAAACTTCAGAAAACCCAATTATTTTACACACCCGTTCTGGTACCTTCCATATAAATAACCATTTTTGTATGTACACTCAATTCAGACAAATTTTGACAAGGTAAGCGTTCATTGAACGTTGATTTACGAAAAAAATCAGACACGTTGTGCTGCCCCTAATTGTACCTCCTACACAAATAAGTCAAAATTTTTACGGGTTTGCTCCACAAGCAGACAAAAGGTAATACATAAATAATTTTATTTAAATTATCTATTATTTTCAATAACTCAAGAGTTAAACAATAACTTATATTGTGTGATTGTATTTATCAGTCAGTTTACTTGACTGAAATTTGCTTTAAAGTCTCCCAAAACAACAATGCTATGTTTCCTTTGAGCGCTCGTAAAATGCATCTTTAATGTCATTGTCTTTATCTTCCGTCGAGGCAACAAATCAGCGTGATGTAGAAATATTTCGCCTTGATGCGGATTGTCGCTATTTGTTCACTAACAGCTTAAACCGCGAGACAATCTGTCTGAGTTTATCGCCAACTACAAATCCATATAAGAGATGCCGCAATTTTTATGCCGCGAGCATCCTTGTCCAGTCCATTTCATCTCCTGGATAGTGGTAATGTCAGCTTTTTATTTTTTTGGGACATCCGCCAGTCGGATAGTGGCACCTTCTCTATAGAGAGTTCGGACATTCCAGGTGCAAATCCTAAAATCATGGTCCTAATAACGTTTGCGGTGGTCGTCAACAATTGGGTGGCTCCGTTTCTTTCTTTTTATACCATCAGGATGAGGATATATTTTATTTAATACGAAAAAAGTGTAACGCATTAAAGGAGACGAATTAGACCCCAAGTATTTTAAGACGAACTAATGGGATTGTAAATGGGAAGAATAGCCCCACCCCTTCTAGTACCTCCCATACAAACGACCGAATTGACCCCCATAGTTTTACAAACATAGAGATTAAACGGTGCGTAATCAACCCGAAAAATAGAACCAGAATCCTCTCAAATTATGGACCACATTTCAAATTGCCGCAACAATTTTTTCACATAGGATTAATCTCGCTTGTCGTGACACATCCTTATCATAGCAGGAACAAGTCAGATCAACTTGATGACTCTTACGATCCTAAGCATATATAAATACGTTCCTAAAATCATTTTTTCTAGAAATTGTTTATTAATTTCTATTCATTTAAAATTTAACATTAAAATCCCTCTCTCCACACACTCATTTTTTCTAGTTATTGTGTATGAATTTCTATTCATTTAAAATTTAACATCAAAGTCCCTCTCTCCACACACACACACCCACGTACTTTTATCGTAATGCTTTAAATAAAACTTTGTATACGTGTGTATTGCTATGTGCTTATGAGAATGACTGCATTTGTGCTTGTTTGTTTTTTCTATTTCTCCCCTCTGCCATAGATGAAACTACAACATTGGCACAAAATCAACGCATTCGCATGCAACTGCGTGGAATTGTGGAGCGTCATAACGCGATCATCGATTTATGTTCGGATTTCACAGAAAACTTTACCCTTATCATTTTGTTGCATTTCCTGTCGGCAGCCTTAGTGTTATGCTCGAGTCTGTTGGATTTAATGTTGGTAAGTTGCTGAATATCGCTGTTGTTGTTATTGCAACAACTATAGAAATTTCTCAAAAGACCCTTGATAGATATTTTAAAAAGATACGTATACAGGCAAATGCAGCAGTAACTGCGTTTGTGGGTCTGAGTAGAAACTTTTTTAAAGTGTTGTTGGTGGCGATGTAGAGAGCAGTGAGTCAGTAAGTGGTTGGTAATGTATACGGAACGGCCAGTTCTTAAAACGGAATTATAATAATGATGTTTCAGGCGTGTGGGTGGGTTCATGGAAGCAATTTCTGAATAGATTTTTCTACTTTTACTTTTGTTGGCATTCTTCGCTTGATTTTGTTTCTGTGTTATATCAGTATATACTTGTAAGTTGCTTGTTTATCCTCCTATGTATTACCTACTTTCAATACACTTTACTGTTTCAGTTTGTTGCAAAAAATAATGTGATTTTTTGTTTTCTTTTTATTCTATTTGGTTTCTTTGAACTTTTTACCTATGAAGGGTATTGAAGCATGGCTGCCGAAGAGAACTTTAAATTACTTAAACTTTTGTAATCCCATTTTTATATTGACCAACATTACTTCAGCGCTTTTCACCACTTTTTAATGACGGCTTCTAGCTTCTGAGTTAGCAACAACATAGGATAATCCTCGGACATGTTGAGGTGTAGGATGCATTAGAAAGGTTATGGAAGATGCTTATCTTAAGTGTTGTAAAAAAAGGCACTTGAAGTTAACAATTTTGCCATCCATACCAATAACAGGTTAGCAAAAGTGTAATAAAAAGTTGCGTAAAGTTTAATTACTTTTGGGAGGGGAAAACAATTAATGCATTATTATAGGTTTTTTTGTGTACTTTGGTATTTGTTTATTCATTCCGTTAAATCCATCTAATAGATTCTTATTTTTAATCTCATATTTTATATTTAAATATATAACATAAGTTCTATACAATAATACACATTGATTTAAAAAAAATACAGGGTTATTATCACATAATTACTGGTCGATGAAATTTTGCTTGACGACCAACTAGTATAGACAGAACTAGACTGGGAGTGCTGACTCTAGTAGTGAAACGAACGGCAATTTTTGAATGAGGACGGCAAAGCAAACACACTGAGGTCGTAAGAAGACTACTGCCAGCCTGACGGGAAACTTTGATTGCTGGCCGATGTATCTACGCCGTTTGCATCTACAGTCCAGGCAATAGTTCTGTTAATGCATGTGTCTTAATTAACCTATAATTATTATACGTCCTAGCTTTCAAGGTGATACTAGATGAAAAAACACACAGAATTCCGCAGCTTTCCGCAAAGTCATCTCCATTTGAATGTTTAAGAAATTACAAGACATTAAGCCTTGCTTGGTAAAAATTGGCTTTGCCAGATTTTTGCCTATATTCTTGAAGACTTCGTGTCGGTAGGTATCAATTCGCAAAGTCGTATCAAATTAGTGGGGATATTAAACTTTGCTATGGTATTTAATAGTTTTTATCGTACCGATAAAATGTTCTGTGCCGATCTTAATTTTTTGGGTCTTCTCCAGGATTTGGTTGCGGTTGTCGCTGCACACACTTGCATCGCCTTTCTTAAGCACAGGATACTAATATTCGTCTGCGTAAGCCAGATAATTAAGGTATTTGTTATTGATGTGCCATTGTATTCCTTAGCATCTGTTCTCTATGGAACTAAGAACATCTTCTAACTAATAGGAAAAATAGAGGTGACAATATGTATCCCAGACGCACTGCACTTTGAACATGGAATGGGTCTGAGAGCTTTTTGGAGAATAAAGCATTTGGCATGGTTATAACTTTCCTTGATCAGAGATATAAGTTTTTCTTGTATATATCTTCTTCGCAAGGTTAACCATGTGTATTCACGGTTGATGCTGTCAAACGCTTTCTCAAAGTCTACAAAGGGAAGATAAAGATTGGATTTGAATTCCAAAACGCCTTTAAAAAAACTTGACAACACATATATATTTATATCTTAGTGTCTAAGTCAGAGGCCAAAATGATTAAAGATTTCCATTCGCTTCGATCTTGTGCGCACCGTCTCCAGTCAGTCCTACCAAGCAGCGTCAGTGATTCCTCCAACTGGTCCTTCCAACGTAGTCGCGGTCTCCCTCTTTTGCGCCGTCCTTCGAGGTCTTGATAGAATACCTTTCGCGCTGGAGTTTCCTCATCCATTCCCACGACATGGCCTAGCCAGCGTAATCGTTGCACTTTGATTCGCTTGACCACATCAATGTCGGGGTATAACTCGTACAGCTCACGGTTCATCCGAATCCTAAACTCGCCGTTTACGCAAATGGGTTCATATATTTTGCGGAGTATTTTTCTCTCAAACACCGCCAGATGAGCTACATCTGCCGGCGTAAGCACCCAAGATTCGGATACAACAGGACCAGTAAAATTAGTACCTGGTACAGTTGGACTTTGGTGGCTCGGGATAGGGTGGTGTTTATGAAGTGCTCGCGTAGTCCAAAGAAATACCTGTTGGCGAGCACTATTCTCCGTTTTATTTCAAGGCTGACACTGTTGTTTTTGTTCATGGCGGATCTGAGGTAGATAAATTCATCCACTACCTCAAAGCAATAGTTTTCAACGTTCACGCTGCGTCCCCAACGGGTGGACACTTTGTTCGATGATACCACTAACTTCGTCATGTCCTCATTTATTGCCAAACCCATTTTCGCTGACTCCCTTTCCACCGATCAGAAGACAGCTGTTACCTCTCGTATCGTTCGACCGATAATGTCGATATCGTTGGCATATGCGAGCAGCATGTGGCTCGTATTAAATATGGTGCCAGACATATTAACGCGGCTTTCCTTAACACCTTCTCCATCTCTATGTTGAACAGAATACACGACATACTATCACCCTGTCTAAGACCTCTTGTCGTATCGAATGGTGCAGATAGATCCTTGCCAATCAGAACAGAGGATTTGGTATTCGTAAGGGTACACCGGCAGAGACGAATTATCTTCGCAGGAATACCGAACTCAGGCATGGCTTCGTATAATAGATGCCTGATGGGACTGTCGAAGGCAGCTTGGTAATCGACAAAGAGGTGATAAGTTTCGATTTGCTTCTCATGGGTTTTCTCCAGAATCTGCCGTAGTGTAAATATCTGATCCGTCGTGGATTTGCCTGGTCTAAAGCCGCACTGATAAGGTCCAATCTGGTTTTCCACGGTAGCTTTTACACTCACTACGGTCACCTTTTTTGTAGATTGGACATAGCACACTGAGATTCCAATCCTCTGGCATGCTCACCTGAAGCCAAATATTCTCTATGAGCTGTTGCATGTTTAAAACAAGCTTATCTCCACCCACCTTAAACAACTCAGCTGGAAGACCATCAGCCCCAGCGGCCTTGTTGTTCTTTAGGCGGGATATGGCAGTTGATATCTCAACTTGGCTCGGAGGTGGACACTCGATGTTATCATCTCGGATTGGTACACAGTCTTCATCAGCTGAGTTTTCAGACATCAATAGGCTGCAGAAGTGATCTTTCGCTCTCGGAGTCAGTAACGAAATGACCATCCTTTCCTTTACAGGAGGGAAGACCTGTTCCATGTACCCTACCATTTATCTTTTGGTAAAATTTTCGGGCTTCACCTCTGTTCCTGTATTCTTCAATATCCGCATTACTCCGCTTCTTCAGCTCTCATTTTTTTCCCCCTGAAGAGTCGAGTCGCCTTCAGCCTCTTCTCCCTTTAATTTTCATGAACAGCTCTCGTTGCCATTGGTAGCAGTTTGGCCCTGTATGCAGCATCTTGTTCCCGGGTGGCATTGCGGCATTCGTCATCGTACCAGGCAAGGGCTTCACTTACCCCAGTACGGACCGCGCAGTCCTTTCCATCGAGTGGGCAATATATTGCCGTTGCGCGCTAGTATTTTCGGGAGTTGGAGCATCTCGAAGTAGTTGAGTGAGTTGGTCAGAATAGGCGTTGGCTATCTCCGCGGTCTGCAGTTAAGCGATGTCCAGCTTTCTCTGTGCCTGGTTACGCAGGGTTTTCGCCCTGCTTTACCCAGTACGCACCTTCACTGTTGATGACTTGATGTTCGCACCCCTGATCACTCGTACGTCTAAGACACTTGACGCGTGCCTTCCATCGATTACCACGTGATAAATTTGGTTTCTTGTTACTTGATCGGGAGATATCCAAATTCCAAACATTGTTCCAAAATAATGCCCAGCATGTTGATGTGATCCACACATAGTTGCCGCATCCATCCAAATACGTATGTAGACCCATTTACAATTCAACAATTCTTCTTTTAGTTTATCTTGTGTTACAAAACAAAACAAAAACTTTAAATTTGTGTTCAATAAATTTGGCACTTGTCTCCTCATTTTGCCCCGAAGACAGAAACTTAAAGAAAACTTAATACTTGTCTTAGAAAGTAGTGTAGTTTACAACATCTGCACTCATTGTAAAAGGAAAATTACGTAAATTTCAATTATTCACGACATTACTTACTTACTTACTTAAGTGGCCAATTACAATTTACGAAACGTAGTTCATAAATTTGAGGCCTGAAGTAATAAAGAATTCCACACGCTTCGGTCTTCTGCGTGTGTTCTCCAGTTAGTCCTACCAGGTGATGGCACATCGCCTACCACTTGGTCCTTCCAACGGAGTTTGGGTCTCCCTGCTCTGCGCCGTCCTTCAGGTTCGCCTTCAAACTCCTTTCTCGCTGGAGCATTTACATCCATCCTGGCAACATGTCCCAGCCATCGAAGTCGTTGGATTTTGACTCTTTTAGCTACGTTGATGTCGTGGTAAAGCTCATACAGCTCATGGTTCATCCGATGGCGAAACTGGCCTTCGACACAGATAGGTCCATATATTTTTCGGAGTACTTTTCTCTCGAATACTCCCAGGTTTTGTATGTCCGTTGTAGTAAGCACCCATGATTCGGCACCATCATACAGAACAGGTAAGATAAGCACATGGTATAGCTGTTTCTTAGTATTCCGAGAGAAGGTGGTGTTACTAAAGTGCTGCCGAAGTCCGTTTAATTTCTTGGCTGACATTATTCATCTTGTTGACGGAAGATCCGAGGTAGGTAAATTCGTCGACTACCTCAAAACAATAATTGTCAACGTTCACGGTGCGTCCCCATCGAGAGGACTCTTTGTTCGTCGAAATCATTATTTTTGTTTTGTCCTCGTTGACCGCTAAACCCATTTTTGCTGACTCCTTTTCTAGTGATGAGAAAACAGCAGTAACATCCCGCAGATTTCGGCCAATGATGTCTATATCATCGGCATAGGCTAGTGGCATGTGGCTCTTGTGGAATATGGTGCCAGACATGTTGACACCAGCCTTTCTCATCACCTTCTCCATAACTATATTAAATAGTGTACAGGACAGGCTATCGCCCTGCCTGAGACCTCTTTCCGTGTTGAATGGTTCAGACTGATCCTTACCAATCTTAACCGAGGATTTGGTGTTGTCTAAGGTACATTTGCAAAGTCGAATCAGCTTTGCAGGAATACCAAACTCAGACATGGCCTCATAAAGCCTATTCCTTATCGGAGAGTCGAAGGCAGCTTTGTAGTCGACAAAGAGGTGGTAGGTGTCGATCTGCTTTTCATGGGTTTTTTCCAGGATTTGTCGTAAGGTGAATATTTGATCCGTCGTAGATTTGCCAGGTCTAAAGCCGCACTGATATGGTCCAATTAGTTTTTCTACAATTGGCTTTAGACGTTCACACAATATGCTTGAAAGGACCTTGTACGCAATTGGTAATAGGCTTATTCCACGGTAGTTCTTACATTCACTACGATCTCCTTTCTTGTATATGGGACATAACAGACTGAGACTCCAATCCCCGGTCATGCTCTCCTCTTGCTAGATGTTCTCCATGAGCTGATGCATGCTCCTAATTAGCTGCTCCCCGCCAGCCTTAAACAATTCAGCAGGGAGACCATCGGCTCCAGCAGCTTTGTTGTTTTTAAGGCGGGAGATGGCCATACGTATCTCGCTCTGGCTCGGAGGTGGACAGTTAATACCATCGTCATGGATTGGAGCGGGGTCTTCTGGAGTGGTGTCAGTATCCAGTAAATTTCTAAAGTGATCTCTCCATATCTTTAGAACGTTATCCGGGTCCGTCACTAGCTGACCATCGCTGTCCTTGCAGGAGGGCAAGCCTGTTCCACGCATTCTCGCTTTCACTCTCTTGTAGAATTTTCGGACTTCCCCTCTACTTCGGAGCAACTCAGTGCACTCATCCTGCCTCTTCTTCAGCTCCTTCTTTTTTCTTCTAATAAGACGAGTTGCCTGTCGTCTCTTCTCCCTGTGCCGTTCACGAACAGCTCGCGTTGCCATTGGCTGAAGTTTCGCCCTGTATGCAGCAACCGTCTCTCTCGTGGCAGTGCGACATTCATCATCGTACCAGGCATCTTCTTGAGACGGCTTTGAGTACCCAAGTACGCTTCTCGCAGCCCGTTCTAAGGAGTCGGCTATATTTTGCCACTGCGAGGTTATATTGTCAGGGGTTGGAGCATTCCGCAGCAGTTGAGTTAGGTGGTTGGAGTAAGCGTTTGCTACCTCTGTGGTCCGCAGTTTACCGATGTCCAGCTTTCGTTGTGGCTGGTTACGTACGTTTTTCGCCATGCTTAGCCTTGTGCGTACCTTAACTGCGGTAAGGAAGTGATCGGAGTCAATGTTCGCACCCCTAATCACTCGTACGTCCAGAACACTCGATGCGTGCCGTCCATCGACTACCACATGATTAATCTGATTCCTCGTCAATTGATCTGGAGATAACCATGTTGCCTTATGAATATTTTTATGGTCAAATCTAGTGCTGCTAACTACCATATTTCTTGCCGCAGAGAAATCAATCAGTCTGATGCCATTGTTCGACGTTTCGGTGTGCAGACTGAATTTTCCGATGGTAGGCTCAAATGCGGTTTCCCTGCCTATTTTAGCATTAAAATCGCCTAGTACAATTTTAATGTCATGGCTCGGGCTACGGTCATATACATTTTCTAGGCTCTCGTAGAACTCGTCTTTGTCCTCATCGCTTTTCTCTTCTGTCGGAGCATGGGCACATATAAGTGTTATGTGGAAAAACTTAGTTTTGACTCTTATGGTGGCTATACGTTCACACACCGGGTTGAACCTTGAGACTAGGTGTCGCAGTCTCTTGCCAACCACAAATCCACATCCAAACTCGTGCTTGTCCGCATGGCCACTATAGTAGATGTCGCACGTCTTCATGCGCGAGCACCCGTGTCCCGTCCACCGGATTTCCTGTAAAGCGGTTATGTCAGCCTTGTATTCTTCGAGGACTTCCGCCAGTTGGATAGAGGCACCTGGTCTATACAGTGTTCTAACATTCCAGGTGCATATCCTTAAATCATGGTCCTTAATTCGTTTGCGGTGGTCGTCAACATTTTGGGGGGTCCATTTTATTCTTTTCTTACTTCTTTTCATTGCAATAGTTTATACGTCGGTGGCGGGTTGCAAGCCCAGCGCACCACGTCGCAGTTTTCTCCTCCTGCCAGGATTTTATTACAGCCGCCCATTCTGGGTCAGACGCTGACCAGGGTACCGCTCACTCTGAGCAGACGTACCTGGATTTTAGGTTTCGCCCCACACAGTTAGTCGTGCTCTGACGGGTGTCAGAGGCACGCTTCCAGGCGTCACCACGTGGAGGTACTCCGTCCGCAGTAGTACTACGAATACGGAGCTCTGTGAGTAGACTTGATGTGCAATTGGCAAGGATCACTCTGGGTTTGCCAAGTTAAACCGATCAGAAGCTTTACCTTGCATCACACTCCCGACGCCTATTCACGACATTACACAAACTTAATTTCTTCGACGAAAGTGAAATATCCTAGAGAACTTGACAATTTACATTTACCAACGGAATGGAAGATAACAATTAAAAGATAAACCAGTACAGAAATTTCAGTCAGTTGAACTGACTGATAAATACCATCACCCAATATAAGATATTGTTAAGACTTGAGTTATTGAAATTAACCGATTTGTAATTAAAACCCGTTAGAAAATTTCAGTCGGGCAACCCAACTTACATTTACCCTTACCCTCAGTAAAACAAATAATTTTCTATTATATTGATATTATTACTCGATTTCTAAAGTGGGCGGAGTGGTACATTTGTATGGGAGGTACGAGAAGGGGTGTGGTTAGGCTTCCAGATTTATTCTCCATTACTTTATCCTGTTATAGCTTTACTAATTACAGAATTTGGGCACGATTGCCTTGGGTGTACTGATATTATTAGTACATCCCTAAAGTGGGCGGAAAGGTTCATTTGTACGGGAGGTACCATAAGGGGCGTCGCTAGACTTCCAATTTTTTTCTCCAAAACTTTGTCCTGTTATAACATAACAAAATACAGAATTTGGGCACGATCGTGTCGAGCGTATTGATATTATTACCCTATTTCTAAAGTGGGCGGAGTGGTACATTTGTATGGGAGGTACCAGAAGGGGCGTGTCTAGACTTCCAGATTTTTTCTCCACAACTTTATCCTGTTATAACTTAATAAAATACATAATTTGGGCGATCGCGCGTTAGGTCTTTTATTAATATTAATCGATTTCTAAAGTGGGCGGTACCAGATGTGTATGGGAGGTACCAGATGGGGCGTGAATAGACTTCCAATTTTTTCCTCCAAAACTTTATCCTGTTATAGCTTTACTAAAAATAGAATTTGGGTACGATCACCTTTAATTTATTGATATTATTTCTCCATCTCAATAGTGGGCGGAAATGTAGATTTGTATGGGAGGTACCAGAAGGGGCGTGGATAGGCTTTCAGAATTTTTTCCAAAACTTTATCCTATTATAGCTTTACTAAATATGGAATTTGGGGACGATCCCGTAGGGTGTATTGATATTATTACTCGATTTCTAAAGTGGGCGGAATGATGTATTTGTATGGGAGGTACCAGAAGGGGCGGGGCCATGTAGCCCATTTGCAATACCGTAAGTAGTTTTGAGAAAATAATAACTCGTGCAAAATTTCAAAACATTTGGTTGCGTCTTTCGAAAGTTATCGTGCGAACCAGCCGGACAGCCACCAGACAGACAGACAGACGGACATGGCTCAAACGACTTAAAAAGTCATGAATCGAATTTGGTCCAAAGAAACCTAGGGTCTAAAGTCACTCCTTCTATGTGTTACACTTTTGGGTCGTATCAAATGATATATACCCTCATCCCTAAGGGTGATGGTATAAAAATAATAATAATTCAAGAATATAACCGGCACAAACAATCACCCACACACCATTGGCCTTTACCACCTATCTTTTTTAATGGTAGATCATAATTTTTAGTTGTATAAATAAGAACATTCATTTCGTTGTGCGAGAGAGCTGAGCTAAAAAAAGTCACAGAGAAAGAGACAGTGTTGGTTTACAGAAAGATGGTAATTAAGAATAGGGCCAGCAAACAGAACATAAACCAATTTAATTTTACCTTAAATGTTATTATCAAATTAATATTACCATCTCGGCAGCCGTTCATTTGTGTGTCTGTCCGTCCGACTAAAATCGTGGCCATGGCATTGCATTGGCTGTTTGTCCTAAGCAATAATCTACTCCTCCAACACTTGTGGCACGAATTGTAAACTTGATTATATTTCATTTCTTATTTTCGCACATACTTTTGTTAGTTTTCTTTTGTTTTTACCTAATTTTCGTTGGCGCAATAAGTAGTGGCAACAATGGAGTCGAGATAGTTGAAACCACAATATTTGTAAACTTGGTACAAGTCGAGCGACAACCATCCAATTTGTGTATGTATCAGTTAAGTTTTGCAAGTTGTAGCGCACCTTGTCTGTGACACCTCGTGCTGCACAATCCACAATGATTGCAATAATAAAATTACTTCATTATCTTAATAAATTGCCAGAAGTTGTTGTCCCGGTCCACGGGACGTTATTGTTGCCATTGTCGAATAATAAATTGCTGTATTTTTTATTTATCTACTTGTAGAATTTTCCATCGTTGGGCCTGGTACTTTATGTATCGTACAGCACAGCAGCATTGACGCAATTATTTTTGTATTGCATTGGCGGCAACTATGTAAGCGAAAGTGTAAGTATTTAATAGAGCGAAGCAATGTCATAGAAACCGAGCAATGGTAATGGATATGAATACAAGGTAAAAGAGACGTGTTAGTATTATGCAGTATGGTTCAACAGTTACCATGATACAATTAATTAAAATAAGTTATTTAGGAATTCTATGTAACGAGTAAACTTAGGTTTTTGAAAACAAAAGATGCGTCTGGTGGAAATATATGACTGCTACCCTGTTCATGTGCAGAATTTAATATTCGGGGAGAATTTAATGCTAAAATAGGAAGGGAATATGCTCTTGTCTGAGTTATGGACGTGTGTGTAGCTAGATATCGTAAGACTGTTTACAACGGAGACGGCCAATGCCTGTTCAAACAATAGCAGAATATTGCAATATAAAAAGCCACACTCAGATATTTCCATGTACGATGAAGAATGTAGTATAGAATAAATAGAAATCTGGCCTCGGGCACTCGGGCACTCGGACTGTGCATCAACTTCAAAGATAACATTTTTAAGCTCCGCCTGCTTTCAAATGCATCATTACACATTACAACATTTTTGAGCTTATTTATTTGGGACTCAATTCTGAGAACTGCACGTGAAAGTAGCCCCAAAAAGAAAAAGTTCTGCTTCATTCGATTTGTCAAGTTACATGCCATAATAATATAATATCGATTTGATGTTAGTAAGTATCGTACGAGGTAATTTGTCACGTTTTAGGCTCGCTTGTTTAACATAACTCGAGAACCACTAGTCCGATTTAGCTGAAACAAATCTAAAACCATTAAAAAAGTTTCAGTCGGGAAACCCGACTTACATATACCATCACCCTCAGTACAACAAAAAATTTTCTATTATACTGATATTATTACTCGATTTCTAAAGTGGGCGTAGTAGTACATTTGTATGGGAGGTACCAGAAGGGGCGTGTCTAGACTTCCAGATTATTTCTCCAAAACTTTATCCTGTTATAGCTTTACTAAACATAGAATTTGGGCACGATCGCAAGGGGTGTATTGATATTATTACTCCATTTCTAAAGTGGACGGAAAGGTACATTTGTATGGGAGGTACCAGAAGGGGCGTGTCTAGACTTCTAGATTTTTTCTCCAAAACTTTATGCTGCTTGAACTTTACTAAATACAGAATTTGGGCACGATCGCGTTAGGTCTATTAATAATATTAATCGATTTCTAAAGTGGGCGGTACCAGATGTGTATGGAAGGTACCAGATGGGGCGTGGCTATACTTCCAATTTCTTTCTCAAAAACTTTATCCCGCTATAGCTTTACAAAAATAAAGAATTAGGTACGACCGCCTTGGATTTATTGAAATTACTACTCCATCTCTAAAGTGGGCGGAAAAGTACATTTGTATAGGAGGTACCAGATGGAGCGTGGCTTGACTTCCAATATTTTTTCCGAACCTTTATCGTGTTATAACTTAACAAAATACAAAATTTGGGCACGATCGTGAAGGGGCGTGGTCATATAGCCATTTTCAGACAGACAGACAGACAGACGGGAATTACAATTCCTTTAATCTGTCTATATAACGTTTCTCTACATAAGCAACAGTTTCACTTTTCCATTCATCAAATGATTTTAAACTGTGATTATTTTGTAGCAGTTACAGTAAAACTGTTGCACTCCGTGGCGTATGATTTACGTGGAATATTACTTATGATAATCATACGCCACCATATAGTATTTATGTTATGTTAAACAAAAAGAGCCTAAAACGTGACAAATTGCCTGTGGTTAAGGGTTTCCACCAATAACGCATATAGAGTCCCTTCGAATCAAGTGAAAGGCTGAACTCAATCGTAACGAATCTGACTGGATCTTGGTAAATCCACAATCGACCATATATGCGACAAATAATGGGAAAAGCTGATGAAATTAGGATCGACATATACCATCTTTTTATCGACTATCAAGCTGTATTCGACAGAAAATACTATAAATTCTGAATTTGGTATTCCTGCGAAGCTGATGCGACTTTGCGGAAAGACGCTAACCGACAATAAGTCATTAGCGAAGATAGGCAAATGTGACGAAGTCCTTTTTTATCAAGCGAGGCTTTAACACCCTAATAGAGAAGATCATGCGCTTACCAAAATCAAACAGTAGCGGACAAAATTCATTTTTCTGGTGTTGTTTAATTTCAATAAATGTTTGAAATGTCTGAAAAAAAGGTAGCTGCATATAGGGCATATCTGCAGCCCATGTCAACACGTGCAGTGATGGAGCATTATAATGAAAATAGAAGGGAGATGACACGCCTCTTCAGGCGAAAAAAGCATCTAAGGAAGAAAAGAGAGGGACAGGATATCCAAAATTTCAGGTATAGTGGTGAAGCCCGAATGTTTTACCCAAAGATAAAAAGCAGAGGTTTTGCAACAGGGATCCTCACCTGTAGGGCAGAGACGGAAATCTGGTCACTGACATTCAAAGTGTGCTGCATATATGGAGGGAACACTCGTTCCCGAAGAAAACTATTAGATGCTATGGCTGAGTTTGGTATCCCCGCGAAGCTGATACGATTTTGCGGGATATAGGCACTACCAGAGACATTTTCTACCAAGTGAGGCTTCTGACAAGGCGATAGTCTATCATGTGATGTCTTTAACAGCATAATGGAGATGATCATGCGAAAGGCAGCAGAAAACACGACTGCTTGCATGTTGCTTGCGTATGCCGACGATATGGATATCATTGGTCGAGGACTACGGGTTGTTACTGCGGGTCTTTTCGAGCATTCAGAAGCAGTCGACAGAAGTGGGTTGGGTGATTAATGAGGACTTAACCAAGTAATTTGTTTCAACGAACAACGATTTTACTCGTTTGGGATGCTGTGTGACCGTTGACAACTACAACTTTGAAGTGGTAGATGATTTTGTCTACCTTGGCTCAGCCATAAACAAAAATAATAATGTTAGCCTGGAAATCAAGAGATGAGTATTGTGCTCTACAGCACAGAAGCCTGGGTAATGACGCAGGCGTATCAATATATTCTGGGAGTTTTCGAGAGAAAAATATTTTGAACCATCATCGACAACGGCGAATATCGTCGTTGAATGGGTCATCAAACACTTACATTTACATATGTTGAATAGGGTGGCATTTAATTCGTAGCTATAGGTTTTTTTTTTGGGTGTGCACTAAAATTTTTGTGTATGTTCTTGTCATAACTAAAAAAATATCATAGCTGCAACGTTGTATTTTCCCAAGATATTGTATACTATTTATCTACACATTTAACCCATTGAAACCACGTGCGTATGTATATAAAATATAATATGAACTCTGCAGAATTACATTTCCTTTAATTACTATTCGTCAAAACTTTATAGTAATTAATTCCAAATTAAATTCATATGGCCACCCTACATATGTTTGTGTGCCCCTCCAAGGATTTTTAAGGATCTACGTACATGTGTACGTATGTAAGTGTTAAAACGTGATTTCCCACTTGTACTTCTTGTCGTTTTTAAATTACTCGTACACGGCAAAAGCAACATAAACAACAACAACTTTACCAACATAGAAAACAAAATAACGACGACAAAAACAACAGTTACAATATGAAATCAGTTACATTGCTTAAGCTGAAGGAATTGCTCACTACCAGAATAAACACAGGGCACAAAACTCGCAAATAGACGTAAATGCGGACATAGCTCTCGCTCATGTGCACACCCACATACTGGAATTGACAGAAAACGCCCGTATGACAGAGAGATGACAGATATAAACAGTATGAATTATCCCTTGAGTTTAACTAAAAATTTAATATTCACAAATACAAAGAGTGTGAAATCACCTTTGAAAAGAAAGTTCACGGTGTTTGGCAGGAGTTTTAATAACTTTAAAAAAAAATACAATCTCTAACAAAAACTTAACATTTAGGAAAACTTCAGCCACTAGCAATACTTGACGACAATATTATAAATCAAAAGTAATGAGATAAATTAAATTTTTAGTGGAAAACAGGACGAACGAAAAGTTTTAAAAAAAAATACAATCCCTAACAAAAACTTAACATTTAGGAAAACTTCAGCCACTAGCAACACTTGTCTACAATATTATAAATCAAATGTAATGAGATAAATTAAATTTTTAGTGGAAAACAGGACTAACGCAAAGTTGGACAAAACTATCTAAGCAGAAGCGTAATGAAATAAGTCATTGTTGTTAAACGCTTTCAGTCGAAATTGTTTGTCGTTCTTTTTTAGTGCAACTATCATAAGTTTGTATCTTTCTTAACAAAATACATATCGATCGTAACTACCTTACTTGGCTCAATCAACAAAATGTTGGTCGCCCTCAATGCTCTGTTGAAAAATGCTACAGAAAAACAAACAAGCACAAGACTAGTCCTGTGACTGATCTTAGGTGTGTAGGGGCCAGTCCTAGTTCTAACTTTGTCATTGGAGGTGTGAATAAACACCCCATACGCTCTCTGTTGAAATTGATTTAGTCGTTAATTTTGAGTGGAAATCTCAGAAGTTTGTATCTTTCTAAACACAATACTTATCGATCGATCGCAATTACCTTACTTGGTTCAATCAACAAAATGTTGGTCGCCCTCAATGCTTTGTTAAACAATTAACCTACGGGAAAACAAACTAGCATAGCTATAGTCCTGTGACTGTTTCCTGGTGTGTAGGGACCGGCTCTAATTCTAATTCAAATTTTTAAGAAGATGCGTCACTTTAACATAGCTTTACCATTGGAGGTGTGAATTAACACCCTATACCATAACTTGAACCATTCCTGTATCTGTTTTACAGTACCTGTCTTAGGACAAACTTCGAGGAAAATGGCTTAGACCACTACCTAAGAACTAGGAACTATAAAAGAAAAATGTTTGTATTCTTTTAAGCGCTGCAGTTGAAACCAGTACAGAAATTTCAGTCACATAAACTGACTGATAAATACCATCACCCACTATAAGATTTTGTTTAAGTCTAGAGTTATTGAAATTAACCGATTTGTAATTAAAACCAGTTAGAAAGTTTCAGTCGGGCAACCCGACTTACATTTACCCTTACCCTCAGTAAAACAAATTATTTTCTATAATATTGATATTATTACTCGATTTCGAAAGTGGGCGGAGTGGTACATTTGTATGGGAGGTACGAGAAGGGGTGTGTTTAGGCTTCCAGATTTATTCTCCATAACTTTATCCTGCTTGAACTTTACCAAATACAGAATTTGGGCACGATTGCGTTGGGTGTACTGATATTATTACTACATCCCAAAAGTGGGCGGAAAGGTACATTTGTATGGGAGGTACCATAAGGTGCGTCGCTAGACTTCCAATTTTTTCCATAAAACTTTGTCCTGTTATAACATAACAAAATACAGAATTTGGGCACGATCGTGTCGAGCGTATTGATATTATTACCCTATTTCTAAAGTGGGCGGAGTGGTATATTTGTATGGGACGTACCAGAAGGGGCGTGTCTAGACTTCCAGATTTTTTCTCCAAAACTTTATCCTGCTTGAACTTTACCAAATACAGAATTTAGGTACGATCGCGTTAGGTCTTTTAATAATATTAATCGATTTCTAAAGTAGGCTGTACCAGATGTGTATGGGAGGTACCAGATGGGGCGTGGCTAGACTTCCAATTTTTTTCTCCAAAACTTTATCCTGTTATAGCTTTACTAAAAATAGAATTTGGGTACGATCACGTATGATTTATAGATATTATTCCTCCATCTCTATAGTGGGCGGAAAGGTAGAATTGTATGGGAGGTACCAGAAGGGGCGTGGCTAGGCTTTCAAAATTTTTTCCAAAACTTTATCCTGTTATAGCTTTACCAAATACAGAATTTGGGTACGATCCCGTTGGGTGTATTGATATTATGACTCGATTTCTAAAGAGGGCGGAATGATGTATTTGTATGGGAGGTCCCAGAAGGCGCTGGGCCATGTAGCCCATTTGCAATACCGTAAGTAGTTTTGAGGAAATAATAACTCGTGTAAAATTTCAAAACATTTGGTTACGTTTCGAAAGTTATCGTACGAACCAGCCGGACAGCCAGACAGACAGACGGGCATGGCTCAAACGACTCAAAAAGTCATGAGTCGAATTTGGTTTAAAGAAACCTAGGGTCTAAAGTGACTCCTTCTATGCGTTACACTTTTGGGTCGTATCAAATGATATATACCCTCATCCCTAAGGGTGATGGTATAAAAATACAACGCCGCAGTAAAACTATACATCATTTTTTAATACTACTTTTAAACCAGTTTAAACCAATTTGGGGACACGTCCCATCTTCACCAATCCCTGAGCACGTACTTTTAGACAATTGACGGTTCAATTCCCGTAGGGTATATTGTGGAAGACTTTTCGACCTAGAGCATTTTAATTCTTTCACACAACATGTCCTAGCCAGCGTATTCGCCCTATTTGGATGAGATTGACCGCGAAAGCACTTTCCGTTCAACGTAATGGATCATGATGTTTCGAGGACTTCCAAAACAGGTTCATCCGAATTTGTCATTACCCGTGATTCTGCGCCGTAGAGCTAGACAGGTCATCTCGCAAAGTCGTATCAGCTTTGTGGGATGCTAAATTCAGCCATCGCATCATTCAGCTTTTGGCGTATAGGACTGTCAAATGCAGCGTTGTAGATATAACATACTCGACAGGACCCTAGATGCGATGGGTTGATCCAGCGGTAGTTGATTCACAGACCTGGATCGCCTTCCTTAAGCACAAGACATAGAGCACTTATATGCATTCGTGAAGCCAACTTATATGTATAAGCTGGTCCGTGCACAAGCGGAGCCCGTTTTGAATCCGTAATGGATAATCTAATCTAATGGATAATCTATTCCGTCGTCGATGATTGTAGTGATGTTGTCACTTGCGCTACGTATGTGAACCAGCAGTGTATACAAATAGTCCCTCTACATTTTCGTGCACTTGATCATATTTTCATCTCTGTAATTAGAGCTGGATATCTTTGTTTCGCATCCCTAATTTTGTACCACTGTATCCTTACTTACTTTACTTCTTACTTAACTTCTTAATTTCCCGTTTATTTCCTGTTTATGAGGTATGGATAACTTCCCGCGTTGTTGTAAGTGAATGCGAACGTCACTGTTTGAGAAACTAATACTAGACATGCCGAGGGAAATGTAGATGACAAGAGACAGGAATCTAACCATGGATCTCCCGCATGGTAGTCGCGTGTTCAAACCATGATGTCCTCTTTTTCATAAATTCTTTTTCCATCTGTTGATGTATTTTCACTCCCTTCTCTTTTCCTCTCAGCGTTCCCTCAATGTACGTTTTAACATTGGCTGCTGTGTTGGCCTGTGCAATGCATTTTTTTCCTCTGGCTATGCCAGATCATCATACTAGGAGTTGTCGGAGCTGGATTTTTATATCCAAGTACCGTCGCTGCAACAGTAGCAATTGTGTCGCAAACATCAGAATTATATCGATTGTTTGCAGTAGTTGAGACCATTGTTTAGAGTAGGCATTGGCTATCTTAGTGGTATGCAGCTTTGTGTTGCCTAGCTTTCTTTGGTTACTAGTGTTTTTTAGCAATACTTAACCGTGTGTGGAATGATGATAGTCTGTATTTGCACCCCGTCCATCGATACCCATGTGAGTGGTTTTTTGTATTTTGATCAGGGGATACCCATGATATCTTTGGTTATTTTTAGGAGAAATCTGGATTCACTCATGACCATGCTATTTTTCGACACGAAGCTATCCTGCATAAATTCCTGTCTAGTTTAGCAATAAAATCAATTAAATTTTCATATCGTGGCCAAGGCAGTTGGAGTTGGTACTCAAGATGGCGTGGTTTCAAAATGTTTCGCTTTGTTGGGGATAATGCTATTCGGCAATTAATGGGGTCAAACCGAAAGACTAGATGTCTAATTCTTCTGCATGGTAGTTGTAAAATATATCACAGTTCTTTAGTAGCTTGTATCAGAGAGTCCCGCACATTTCATTTTTAATGTGTCGTAATTGTAAGTCTTATATTTGTCGAAGACATATTCTTATCGTATAAAGGCACCATATCTACTGACAGTTTAGCCGTTCAAAATTCCTTTCCTTAAATCAGTATTTGGAAGTTTAGTTCCGATATTTTCTTTGAGTTTTCTAAAAAAAATTGATTTACCTTAGGATAGTTTTTAAGGCCACCCTGCCTGATCCTAGTTTCTTGAACTATCCTCCTGATTTTCCCGCGAATACCGATCAAAAACTAAAGATCATATAGTTATCCTTAAAATAAGTTTGCAAAAAACGACTAATTTCGAATATATAAAACACCTCAAGAGATTCAAAAAATTTCATATTCGATTGATATTCGATCATTTCACAGAAATATTCAGTATCACAATAGTTTCTAGAAGCACATACGAATGATCCTTTTTTTTCTTTATTCTTGAAAAAATACTATATGTTTTTACCAATCGATAATTAACAACAAATTCAAAGTGTTTACATTTGATAACCCTATCAAGAATGCTCTACATATTTAGTTAAACAAATACGTTTTTCCCTCTCAACATCTTTTACTGCAACAGCTACTAACCAAAACATCATACCGACCGTCTCTATTTAACTTTTGTTTGTTTGTTGTAGATGTTGATTTGGATGTAGTTTTTCTAGCCTCCTCCTATGTAATTTCTCACGCTGATTTATTTTTTTTTCCACTTTCATTCTTTGCTACTTCCACATGTGTTTATGTTCCTTGGTGTTGGAACGAATACATGATGATACTTTCCACGGTTACATTTCTACCTCCAGAGTGCTGCAGTAGCAGATACCTTATACGACATCGAGTGGTACAAGTGCGACGCTAAAACTAGAAAAATGATTTTAATGATGATGCGCCGCTCTCAGAAGGCAAAAACAATTGCAGTGCCATTTTTTACGCCATCACTGCCGGCCTTCAGTTCGGTAAGCACAAGTGCAAATAGAAAATAAAAAAACTGACAATAATGGAGCGTTCTTAGCCGTCATACCTAAGTCCATCCACTTTTCATGCAACACGCATTCATGTACTCTATAGGCACAAACAAACACACAATAGCTGAGAGATTTGTTTGTACGTTTGTCTATAGACACTGGAAAAACATTTGCTCAGGTCCTGACGTTGATGATGACAATGGTGACATGGATGTGGTCGTGGTGATGTAGGTGACATTGGGGATTTTGTGTGTAGAAAAGGGTTACTGTTTGCTCGGTTTTATGCTGTTATTTTCCATTGGGTGCACACACGTTTAACCATCGGATGTTTGAATGTGTTTTCATAATGGCCATCATTTGCCAAAGGTAAATTATGTTTTACTTAAGGAGATTTATTAAGTTCAGGCTGGAAAAATAGTTAAATGAAACAAAAGAGTCCTGCCGGATGTATCTATCCATACACTGATGTTAGAAACTTTTAAAAGTATTGTAATCTAATATTATCGTATACTAACACTAACTAATATTTTAATACGGGGTCAATAACAATTTTTTAGTATAGGAATTTTTTTTTTCTGTAAAATACTACTAAAGAATTTTTTCTATGCAAACCCATCTAAAAGCCATCCTTCTCCACTGTTGTCATCATCATCATTTACTTTACTGTGTCATCCCTTGTTGCTTCTTCTGACATGCCTTGTTTTCTTTGCTTTGCTTATTTATCTCTTTTTCTTTATATCTCATTTTTGCAGATTATAAGTACAACGGGTTCCTACATTGCATTATTAAAAACCTTTCTTTAGAGAAGATCCAAAACAAACACAAGACCGCATACAAACCGCAGAAAATAGATGGAAAATGGACTAATGACAGCGTATTTTCTGTTTTGTTTAACGACGCTCGAAAAACGTTATCAGCGTATCTATGTGTGTGTGTGTGTCTCATCCTAACTGCATCTGTCAACAGCACCACCAGCACTAGCTGCTTTGAACCCACACCCAGCCTACTGCTTCGGAGAGTAGCACTGCCAGCACTGAAATCTATTCACAATCTTTAACCAAACATAGCATGTAAATCTGAGTTGACAAATTGTCGTATTTCGTTGATTTGATTGACATGTTCTTTTATTAGTAGCGACTCACAATTCCATTTACCAGCACGAAAATATGCATTGTTGTCTGCCAATGACCATACCCACGTTTCTGCTTTAGCGGAAAATTAAAAATTTATTTCTGCGAAATTTGCAAAATTAATGATTTTCTTTAGGAAGTACTCATTGTTTATATTTTAATCATTAGCTTCGCCTATGTAAATCGTGCAACAGAAATGAAATCGAAATAAATGGTTAAACAAGAAGTCAAATCTTGCATTTTTCCATCATAAATATTCTTGCGTTGAATTTAACCAAATTTACATCTAGTAAAAGTAATTGGATTAATGTTATTAATGAAACTTTAAGTATAAGAACTATATCAATGTAGAATTAAATAGTGATTTGAAATTCAATATATGTATGGCTTTAAAAAACGTTAATATTTAAAAAAATCTAATTTAAAATATATAAATTCGATAAAAATCTATTTTAAAATTACCCAATAATCATAAATGAACTCACTCCTGATGTAAGGGTGGCGTATGAGTAATATAACATTAGTGTTATTAATAAGTATGCGCTTTGAAAAATTAATTAGCTGTGAATCAAAATCTGGAGTTGAAAAATGATTCAAAATATAATTTTTATTTAAATAAAATATAGCATGTTAAAATTGTTTTACTAATGTCTCTAGGCAATTTATCTATTAAGTTGATATAAAATGCTTAAACAATCTTATAATAAAGGCATTTTTGTAATAACCAAAAAATTACCTAAATTGCAATGGTTTAGAAAATAAAAATCATCTGTTTAGGTTAGAAAAATCACACAAATTTTTACAGATCGATGTCTGAAGTAAAGCTTTTTATTTTTCGGAGTAATTGTCATATTCATTTACATTTTTATCTCTCGTTTTGTTACTCACGCTCAGAGACAAAAAAAAATAATTCTCGTGAAAGTAATTTTTATTTACAAAAGTTATATTTTTTATCTTTCGTGAGTGATCAATACATGCTTTTAAAGTATTGCTCTCTCTAACGGAACGAAAGAAAACACTCACTGATAAAAATAACACACGAAAGATTTGGGCTGAAAAACAGAATATGGGGCCGGAGCCCAATTAATAAAAAAAATATGCCATTGTCTTCGTCTTAGTCCCCAAACATCGGAATGGTAGGTCAAAGTTGGCGCTAAGGCCCATGGGGCCCGGGGGGTCAAAAAAGGGGCCCTTTCGGTTCTATGATGACCTCCCAGGTGCGGGTACTCAAATGAAAGGTTTGATTTTTTTAAAAATCATTATTGCCTGCGGCGCTTTTATGCCCAACATATCCATTTTCACTATAATATACAAAAAAACCAGTACAGAAATTTCAGTCAGGTAAACTGACTGATAAATACCATCACCCAATATAAGATATTGTTGAAGTCTTGAGTTATTGAAATGAATATATTTTTAATTAAAATAAAATTACTTATGTATATTTTTTCCCCTGCTTGTGGTGCAAAATCGTCCAAAACTTTACTTATTTGTGTAGGGGGTATAGGTGCCGGTTTGGAATTTATGTGAGAAATATTAATTTTTCAAAAAAATTTAATTTTGATAGGGGGTACCACAATAGGTGAACCGATACAGTCCTTATTCATTCCTAACTCAAATTTTCATACGTACAACTTACGAATAATTTGACTGAATTCAGTGCACTTACAAAAAAAGATATGTATGTAAGACTATAGGGGTGAGTTCGGTCCTTTGTGTGGGAGGTACCAGAAGGGGTGTGTCAAATAGTTAGGTTTTCTGAGGTTTCGCCTCCTATCACAATATAAATTAACCGACTAATTTTCATTACCCCACAAATGTCCGTTTGGAAGTTATGGGAGAATTATTAATTTTCCAAAAATAGGTAATTTTCTATGGGAGGTACCAGAAGGGGTGACCCGATATACTCCATATTCACTCCTGATTCATATTTTCATAAGCGTACAAATTACTCATAATTTGACTGAATTCAGTGTACTTAGAAAAATGATATGTTTGTAATACTATGGGGGTGAGTTCGGTCATTTGTATGGGAGGTACCAGAATGGGTGTGTCAAATAGTAAAGTTTTCTAGGGTTTTGAATCTTATAATAACATAAAATAATCGACCAATTTTCATTACCCCCCAAGAGTCCGTTTGGAAGTTATAGGAGAAATATTAATTTTCCGAAAATAGGTAATTTTGTATGGAAGGTACCAGAAGGCGTGAACTGATATAGTCCATATTCATACCTGAGTCTAATTTTCATAAGCAAACATCATACGCAAAATTTGAGTGATCTCAGTTTACTTACAAAAAAGATATGTATGTAAAACTATAAGGGTCAAATCGGTCATTTGTATGGGAGGTACCAGAAGGGGTGTGACAAATAGTTAGGCTCTCTGAGGTTTCGCCTCCTATCACAACATTTATTTATCGACCAATGTTCATAACCCCCCAAGTGACTGTTTTGAAGTTATTGGAGAAATATATAATTTCCAAAAATAGGTCATTTTGTATGGGAAGTACCAGAAGGCGTGAACCGATATAGTCCATATTCATACCTGAGTCTAATATTTATAAGCAAACATCATACGCAAAATTTGAGTGATCTAAGTTTACTTGCAAAAAAGATATGTGTGTAAAACTATAGGGGTCAATTCGGTCATTTGTATGGGAGGTACCAGAATGGGTGGGGCACAGGTTTCGGTTTTCTCAGGGTTTGTCTACTTTTGCAAGATAAATAAACTGACCAAATTCAAACATCCTCCAGTTGTCCGTTTGGAAGTTATGGAAGAAATATTAATTTTCCAAAAATAGGAAATTTTGTATGGGAGGTACCAGAAGGGGTGGGGCTATTCAGACCATTTACAATCCCACAAGTTCGTTTTGAAAAATATTGATACTGGTAAATTTTCATACCGATCCGTTAAGGTTTACTCGAGTTATCCTGCTGACCAGCCATCCAGCCAGCCAGCCAGACAGACGGACATATCTCATTCTTCTTAAAAAGTTCTGAAACGAATTTGGTCTTAAGATACTTGGGGTCTAACTCGTCTCCTTTAATGCGTTACACTTTTTTTCGTATCAAATGATATATACCCTCATCCCTAAGGGTGATGGTATAAAAATATTTTTCCCGGAATATACCAAAATAAATTTGTTTTTTTTTTTAAATCGCGCAATTTTTTTAATAAAAAATTTTGCCTGCGGCACTACTTCAGCAATTTCCACCGTTAAAACTCTAATTTAAAAAACAAATAATATTTTAAAGGGATATATCAAAAAAAAAAAAAATATTATTACAATACATAGCTTTTATTTTAAATATTTTTAAAATTTTTCTTCATTTTTTCCACTTTTAACCTTTTAACCTTTTAACCACTTTTAACGGTTTTTAGATTTTGTATTTTTTTTTTTAGAATTTTTCAATTTATTTCCTTAAATTTTTTTTTTTGGGCTCCCGCCCAATATTCTGCACCTTTGCCAAGATTTGTTTTGCAAATAAAATAAAGATAAATATGAGAATTAGCGCGAGGGAGAGAAAAATTATAAAAATACTTCTCTTTGGAAATTGAAAGAGGTCAGTTTCTTTTAATGTGTTGTTTGAAACAGTTTTAAACAGTTGATATGAACAAAGGTCAATTTGATTCTCACACTCGAGCGTACAATGGACGATGGAGCAGAGAATTTTTCGCCCTTAATATCATTTCATTATTAAACTCATGAGTGAGAATTAATTTGTAACGAGTAGATATAATTCTCGTATGAGTGCTCGGTAGATAAATCTCGTGAGTGTGATAAAAAAAATTTTCTCTTCAAATTCAAAATTACTTTCATGGGAAAAAAAATATTTAGCTTGAGAAAAAATAATATTTATCTTTAAAGATAAAAATTTTTGGCTTTTACTTGTTAGTCGATGAATGCGAATTACTAGACGTGCCAATAGACTCGACACTATACTGCGAAGTTGTTGTCGACAACATCGAGGAACTGGCAATAATAGAAAAATGTAGATGACTTGAGCCAGAAATCGAACAACGGATCTCCCGCATGCTAGTCGATTGTTCTAACCACTCCACAGTGGTCCATTTGCCTGATCTAGCGTAACGAAATGAATAACATAAAAAATAATACAATTTTCGTCGAAAGGAAAATTTTTCTAGAATCTATATATATAAAAATGGTGGCAAATATGTATAGTAATTCATCAATTGAGAACGGCTGGGCCGATTTTGCTCAAACTTTTTTTTCAGTTGTTCGTTATTGCCAGGAGCAGGTTTATGTGAAAGAAAATTTTGGGAAAATCTTCCGGAAAACTCGGAAAATTCTGGAAAAACTCGAAAATTGTGGATTTTTTCGACGAAATTTTCATTGTATCGCTTGATTTAATGATTTTAGACGACTTAAAAGTGGAAAATTCGTTGTGATGCTTGGAAAAATTCGGGTTATTGTGAAATCTATATGTATGAAAACGGTGTGAACAGTGTATAGTAATTCATCAAGAGAGAACGGCTGACCCATTTTGCTCAATTTGTATTTAATTGTTCGTAATTGGTATAAGGGTTTTATTCAAGATAATTTTGGGAAAATTCTTCGGAAAAGTCGGGAAATTGGAAAAATCGAAAATTGATTTTTTGTATGGAATTTTGTGTGCAGTTGTTACGAAATGGCTTTTCGAGTGGAAATAGAAAATTCTTAGGGAAAAACTCAGAAAATTCCGGAAAAATGCAAAAAATTTGTTTTTTTTTTATCGCCAAAATTTTGTAATTTTCGCATGATTTGATGGTTTTGAACGATGTTTAGGTCAAAAATTTCGGTTAAATGTTGATTGGTAACGAGATAAATAATATTGAGATAAAAAATCCGTCGAACCCGAAGGGATGTGCGGCAATCTGCCTTCGATATTGGAAATGCCAGCACCAAATCGTTCGATGCAAGATGCATTCGATCGCGAATTTTAACGGGAGAAAGCCTATAATCTAGATGAGCTGACCGGAAGAGTTCGAACAAATGTGCCGCTGTTAAATACCGAGTACAAGAACGTGTACGATTCACGATGAAACTGGGGGCATTTACTTTCTCGATGCTTCGAGCGGGACAGCCAAGACATTTTTTTGTTAATTCCGAAACAATGTGGTCAAGATCTCAAATAACGTTAGCCGTTGCATCCTCAGGCACACCTGTCACATTGTTGGAAGGCATTCAAACTGCAAATTCTACTTTAAAACTGTCGATAAATCTTCTCACAGTTGAAAGCCAAAGTACATAATGACAAAGAATTTCGTAACGGCGAAGTAGATGTGGGAAGCCCAAATCAATCATAAACGAGCTTTGGAAGTAGTTGACCGAACGATAATGGATTTACGAGGGGATCTAAAACGATTTTGTGGGGCTATGATTTTGCTCAAAATATCTAATGCTGCTGATTTACTAAACCCATGCTTGAAGTCAAGAAGTTGTAATTGGTCAAAAAATTAGGGGCTCATTCCAGAACCTCCCATCTTCTGCTGAATTCCCGAAACAACTGCTTGCGCTTGGCAATGGCCAAATTCGGGCTGATGTTTCGACTGAATTGATATCGTTCCCTGCAAATTTTTGCCAGTTCTCATCGTTGAAAAAGTAACTCATGACATTGCACAAAATTATAAAAATCTCGATTGGCTTAATTTACGGGCAGTATGTTACTACCAGCGATGAATAAAGATATCAATAGTTAGAATTTCAAATTAGAAAGTTAAATCGCTTGAGAACTGCATTCGTACAAATCTGTTCACATCGTGACCGTAGAGGAAGAAGCGACCAACAATCCGACCGAATTTTCCACTCGCTTAATGTGTCGCATAATTTACAGATAAATGTGGGTTCGATCAATTTCATATTGCGGAATCTGAATCAACCGAAATTGTGCAACGGTAGGCGATTGTCCGTCAAGAATCTGATAAAAAATGTGATTTCAGACGATCATCAAGAACAAATTCAAAGAAGAGGAAGTCCTTATCTTACGAATCAGATAATTCCAACTGATCATCCATTCCCATTTCCCGACGACAATCAATAAATCGCAAGGCCAATCGTTGGAAGTATGTGAGATTTATCTCGAATTTTCCTGTTTTACGTGCGGTCAGCTGAACGTTGCCTTTTCAAGTTTTGGAGAACCGCCTTCGTTGTTAGTTTTGCGGCGGAAAACTAATCGAAAAACTTTGTTTATCAAACATTCTCTACTGAGTTTATCTGAAGGCATAAAATTGGGGCGAGACGAAGTTCGCCGGGTCCGCTAGTAATATAATAAAAGAAAACTAAATTTTCACCAAAATTTTTTTTTTTAATTTTGAAATTTTTTCTTAATTTTTTTTTTTATTTTTTTTTTAAAATTAAATTATTAAATTATTTATAGTCAATACTCCACTCAGACTCGGACTGCCTTACTAAAAAAAAGATTGAAATTGCAGACCGACATGATGCCAAAAAAATTTCAACATAGTGAGCAAAAGCAACTGAAAGCAGCAAATGTTGGGCATTTCATAAAGTAATCGAAATATATTATCATTAAAGAACAGTCTCTTCACCGGCTGATACCGGCAAACTTAGTTCTACTATACAGAAGTTCAAATTCGGTCACAAAAAGGGTTAAACAAAAGTGCTGATTTCTTCCACAATTTTCTAGCACCTCATATATTGCACAGGTCACGATACACTTTTTTTGTAAAAAACATATCTTTTAAACAAATCAAAAAAATGTTTAGCAATATGAGTTTGCACAATTTTTCAGTACACTTGTAAAAACGCGTTAAAATGTTTTTGTTGCAGTTGTTTTGACATTTGTTGTGTTTGAAAGCCGACAGTTAATCAATTCTATCACATTTGTAAATTTGGAAGTTATCGATTTGCTAAATGAATGTCGATAATTTTAATTTCGTTATGCTAGTTTAGGGAAACGGACCACTGTGCCACCGCCGGTCCCATTGTTAGGTATTGTTTTTATTTATTATGTAGGATGAGCTTTGCTTTGAGCGCGATTCAAAAATATGGATGAATAGTACCTATTGTGTACTTTGTTGACCATTTCCTTTGACAGGATTGGTGGGAATTATAGTGCCATTGAATGCATACTTAGATATTAACAAGTGTTTGAAATGAAACACAACTATATTGTTTTTCATGTTTCGGGCGATGACGTACCAGGATTTCAAAAGTTTAAGGCAGATATTGTTTTTCATGTTTCGGGCGATTACGTACCAGGATTTCAAAAGTTTAAGGCAGAAGAATGGGGACCCTTAGTGGTTTTAGAATAAAGTGTAAGTAAAGCGCCATTTTATTAGTTTATTTTGGAGTAAAAAAGGCAATTAAACTGAGAAATAATACATCTGCTTTAGGTTAAAAGTATTTCATTAAGGTAAGGATACATCTTTATATTGCAAGAGCAATCTCTTCATTAAAAAAAGAACTGTATCGTTCATATCGAAAATACATCAAATGCATTTCGATTTCATTCTGATTTTGTTCCAAATACAACTATCGTCAATAAATATACAAAGCAAACAATCACTCAGTCTTCAAATGGAAATACTTGATATCCTTTTCTGGATCACCCATCACACAGTTCAGAAGATGCATTTTCAGCATAGCAACAATTTAATCCGATTAGAAATTATTAATTAAATGTACCATTTTATATCAGTGTTTTTGAGGAGATATTACTTAAAACTCCTTGCATGTAAGCCAATTATACTAATCGTCTTTTATTCATTTTGCAAGAATTCAGATGCCATCAATGACATTTTATTCGACTATTAATAAATCTTAAGTAACTCTTAAGCTATTTTCTGATAAATGTTGTCTTTTATTGACCAAACGACAAAAAGGCAAACAAATTTCCCAGGATAGTTATTAAAAAATGAAAATTGTATGCTTTCAATTATTTGATGTATTACAAAAGATTTCTTAAACGAGGCTAGATTAGTAAGTGAGATAGTGCGAACAAGTTTAACTTAATTGTGTTTTTTTTAATTTTTTCTACTTTTAGTTTTCTGGCCATTATAATTTTTGTATGACTAGAGACTTTTTGCGGATGTCCCCGAGCAACTTACATGGTGTGATTGATCACAGAAACTGTAAGACAGCGCAATATAAAGCGGTCTAAATGACATGCTACTACCAATGCGCATTAGGAATTAGATAATAGATTAGAGCTATCAAATATTAACGACCACCGCAAACTTTATAAAAGCCATGATTTAAGGATATGAACCTGGAATGTCTGAACTCTCTACAGAAATCATCGTATGGCATCGACAATTACACTGGAGAGCTCCACTATATTCCGGCGCAGATGTACTTGAGGGGTCATAATTCAAAAACCGAATATGAGGAATGGAAGAGAATCAAAAAAATTCACTTTTGCATCCTACAAAAACAACAAAGTGTTGTTTAAGTAAGTTTATCGTTTTTGCATTTCTTTACATTATGAGGTGATTATCTTCTTCTTCTTTACTGGCAGCAACAACAGAAATTCATCTATCAGTAGCCGCACGTAGAAAACCATTCCAAGCGCTTCGGTCTTTTGCGCACCGTAGATAGTTCGTCATACCAAGCTTATTTAACATTTCCGTCACCTGGTCTATCCATCGGAGTTTTGGTCGCCCCCTCCTGCGCCGCCCATCGAGTTTATTGCCGAAGACTTTTCGAGCCGGAGCGTTGTCGTCCATTCGTACAACGTGTCCAAGCCAGCGCATTCGGTCTATTTGAACGCGCTTGACCACGTCGATGTCGTTGTACAGCTCATACAGCTCATGATTCATTCGACGACGGTACTCGCCGTTCACGATGATGGGTCCAAATATTTTGCGGAGTATTTTTCTCTCGAAGACTCCCAGAATAGATTGATCCGCTTGTGTCATTACCCACGATTCTGCGCTGTAGAGCAAGACAGGTAGGATCAGAGTCTGGTAGAGCTGGATCTTTGTTTTTCGAGAGAGCGCTTTGTCGTTAAATCGCTTGCTTAGCGCATAGTAGCAGCGGTTTGCGATCAATACTCGTCTTTTGATTTCGAGGCTGACATTATTATTTTTGTTTATGGCGGAGCCAAGGTAGACAAAATCATCTACCACTTCAAAATTATAGTTGTCAACGTTCACGCAGCGTCCCAGACGAGTGGACTCTTTGTTCGTTGAAACAAATAACTTGGTTTTGTCCTCGTTTATGACCAGACCCACTTCAGCCGACTGCTTCTCAATGCTCGAAAAAGCCGCAGTAACATCTCGCAATCCACGTCCAATAATATCGATATCATCAGCATACGCGAGCAACATGTGGCTTTTGTTAAATATGGTGCCATTCCTGTTTACTGCTGCTTTCCGCATGATCATCTCCATTACGATGTTAAAGAGATCGCAGGACAGACTATCGCCTTGTCTAAAGCCTCGCTTGGTAGAAAATGGCTCTGACAGATTTTTGCCAATTTTCACTGAAGACTTCGTGTCAGTCAGTGTCATCCCGCAGAGTCGAATTAGTTTTGCGGGGATACCAAACTCAGCCATAGCATCCAACAATTTCTGTCGTATCGGACTGTCAAATGCAGCTTTGTAATCGATGAACAGATGGTAGGTATCGATCTGCATTTCTTGGGTCTCCTCCAGGATTTGTCGTAGCGTGAATATCTGGTCGGTGGTGGATTTACCAGGTCTAAAGCCACACTGATAAGGTCCAATCAGGTTCGCCAGGAGGGGCTTTAGTCTTTCACATAACACACTAGACAGGACCTTGTATGCGGTGGGTAAAAGGCTAATCCCGCGATAGTTGGTACACACACTAGGATCGCCTTTCTTAAGCACGGGACATAGGACACTCAGATTCCAATCATCGGGCATGCATTCCCTGAGCCAAATCGTGTTTATGAGCTGGTGCATGCATGTTACCAGGTCATCGCCGCCGGCTTTAAAAAGCTCTGCTGGCAGTCCATCGGCTCCCGCAGCTTTATTATTTTTAAGCCGGTTAATTGCCGTGCTGATCTCGTTTTGGCTCGGTGGTGGACAATCTACTCCATCGTCGATGATTGGTGCGATTCCGTCACTTATGCTGCCTTCGGGAACGAGAAGAGATTGAAAGTGTTCCCTCCATATTTGCAGCACACTCTGAGTGTCCGTGACCAGATTTCCGTCTCTGTCCTTACAGGTGGGGATCCCTGTTCCAAAACCTTTACTTTTAACCTTTTGGTAGAACTTTCGGGCCTCACCTCTATCCCTGTAGTTTTCGATATCCTGGCTCTCTCTTTTCTTCCACAGACGCTTTTTCCGTCTGAACAGGCGTTTCATCTCCCTCCTTTTCTCTTTATAACGCTCCGTCACCGCACGCGTCGCCATTGGCTGCAGTTTTGCCTTGTATGCAGCATCCATTTCCTCAGACATTTCGCGACATTTGTCATCGTACCAGGGCTTGTCTGAGCGTGGTTTTTCATAACCCAGTACGATTGTTGCGGCAGTGGTCATAGAATTCGCGATATGCTGCCACTGCATGTCGGGAACATCAGAACTAGGGGGATTTGTATGGAGTAATTGAGAGAGCTGGTTGGAGTAGGCATTGGCTATCTCAGTGGTCTGCAGCTTTGTGATGTCTAGCTTCCTTTGCGTTTGATTAAGAGTGTTTTTAGCTCTACTTAATCGTGTGCGTACCTTGGCTGCAACTAGGTGGTGATCCGAGTCTATATTTGCAGCGCGCATCACACGCACGTCCATAACGCTTGAGACATGCCTTCCATCAATTACCACGTGATCAATCTGATTTCTTGTATTTTGATCGGGAGATATCCAGGTTGCCTTGTGGATATCTTTATGCGGGAATCTGGTTCCACTCACTACCATGTTTCTTGCCGACGCGAAACTTACCAGTCTGAATCCGTTATCGGAGGTGTTGTTGTGTAGACTGAATTTTCCGACTGCTGAACCAAGAGCATCTTCCCTTCCTATTTTAGCATTAAAATCTCCCAGAACAATTTTAATGTCATGTGCAGGGCAGCGGTCATATATATCCTCCAGGCGCTCATAGAATGCATCTTTGATGTCATCGTCTTTGTCTTCCGTCGGGGCGTGTACACAAATCAGCGTAATGTTAAAATATTTCGCCCGGATGCGAATGGTGGCTATACGGTCATTTACAGGGTTAAACCGCGAGACCAGGTGTCGAAGTCTCTTGCCGACTATGAAACCACATCCAAATTCGTGTCTTTCTGCATGGCAGCTGTAAAAGATGTCACAGTTCTTCCGTCGTGTGCATCCCTGTCCCGTCCATCTCATTTCCTGTATGGCGGTGATGTCAGCCTTGTATTTGTCGAGGACATCCGCCAGTTGGATAGAGGCACCATCTCTGTATAGAGTTCGGACATTCCAGGTGCATATCCTTAAATCATGGTCCTTATATCGTTTGCGGGGGTCGTCAACATTTGGGGGGGTTCTTGTTTTTCGTTTTCTTCGTGTTTTCATAATAAATTTTTGTTTAAGGAGAGTGGCTTATTAGGCCACCGCTCCCGCGGTGATTATAAAGTTATATTAAAGCAAAAACCAAATATAAAATAAACTAGTAAGGCGGTTATCTTCGGCTATGCCGAAGCTCAGATACCCTTTACCATTTGTATTAATGGTAGTAAAACTGGTTATTTGCACTACAACTATATTTTATTAAACTTTGTATCACAAAACAGGGGAGTTGGTGAGAAGTGGATGTTACTTTTAGCTTCACACATCCATTTTGTAAGTAATGTTGTATCGATTGTATTCGATTTACCGATAAGTTTATGAGTTGGTGAGTTGGAGCTTATTTTTATAAATTTTGTAACTCCCCAAAAATGGGAAGTTGTGTGGGATGTGGGAGTAGTTTAAATCCGATCATGCTTATCTTAGAACTTAACCTCTGCTTCTGGACAGAAGCTTACAGAAAGCTCATAAATTGTAGGGACATACAGACGGACACCCTCAAAAAGGGGAAGTTTGTATGGAAGGTGGGAGAAGTATTCGTCCGATATTGCTCATCTTACAACGTAAGCTCCTATTATAGGATTAAAGCTTGCAAATAAAATTTCAGCCCAATATTTCCTAACCCCAAAAAAGGTAGTTTGATGGAAGGTGGGAGTAGTTTTTGACCAACATTGCTTATCTTAGAAAGTAGCCTCTGCTTAGATATTGAATCTTGCGTACAAAATGTCAGCTACATACCTCTTAAAATACAGCTGCAATCGCAGGGACAAACCCACAAAAGGGGGAGTTTGTATGGCAGGTGAGAGTAGTTTTTGACAAATCGGTCTCATTTTAATTCTCAACCTCCGCTTAGATCAGAAAAGCTTTCATACAAAATTTCAGCTTGATTGCTCTTAAATTACTACTGTAATCGCGGGGACTGACATACAAACACCCCCAAAAAGGGGGATTTTGTATGGGAGGTGATAGTAGTTTTTGACCGATCGGTCTCATCTTACTACTCAACCTCCACTTGGTGTAGGCAAGATTGCAAACAAAATTTCAGCTTGATTGCCCTTAAACTACAACTGTAATCGTATGGATACCCCAAAAAGGGGGAGTTTGTATGGGAGGTGGGAGTAGTTTTTGACCGATCGGGCTCATCTTAGAACTCAACCTCCATTTAGGGCAGCAAAGTTTGCATACAATATTTCGGCTTGATTTCTCTTAAATTACTATTGTAATCGCGGGGACTGACAGACGAAAACCCCCTAAAAGAGGGGGTAAGAGCAATGCAGTGTAAGAGCAATCAAGCTACAATTTTGTATGCAAGCTTTCCTACACTAAGCGAAGGTTGAGTAGTAAGATGAAACCGATCGGTCAAAAATTACTCCCACCTCCCATACACAAACCCATTTTTTTGGGGGGTGTCCGTATGTCAGTCCCGCGATTACAGTAGTAATTTAAGAGCAATCGAGCTGAAATATTGTATGAAAGCTTTTCTGCTCTAAGCGGAGGTTGAGTATTAAAATGAGTATCAAAAACTACACTCACCTCCCATACAAACCCTCCCTTTTTTGGGTTTGTCCCTGCGATTGCAGCCGTATTTTAAGAGGTAAATACATAGCTAACATTTTGTACGCAAGATTCAATATCTAAGCGGAGGCTACTTTCTAAGACATGATCGGATTTAAACTACTCCCACATCCCACACAACTTCCCATTTTTGGGGAGTTACAAAATTCATAAAATCGAATAAAATCTATACAAAATTACTGACAAAATGGATGTGTGAAGCTAAAAGTAACGTCCACTTCTCACCAACTCCCCTGTTTTGTGGTACAAAGTGTAATAAAATATAGTTGTAGTGCAAATAACCAGTTTTACCACCATTTTTACAAATGGTGAAGGGTATCTGAGCTTCGGCATAGCCGAAGATAACCGCCTTACTAGTTTTTTAACTATTTTCGGTTAAAGAAATTTCATTGTTAAAGTATTTACTATTTTCTTTAAATTTAACTCCGATTTGGAGCTGCTGCATTCCCTTCTGAATAAGCCTCTTGTTATAAAACATTCCTCGTAAGCTTTGTTTGAAGTATTTAAAATAATAAAAATATACATTTGTATCGTATATTGTGTTTTACTCCCTTCTACTGGAAATTACTATATAATTTGCATTTGTAATTCCAGTGTTCAAGATTTTGTTTTAAAACAAATTTCCAAAGAATTAAAATGAAAATTATAAAATTTTCTTAAGATTGAAACTAAAAATGTTTACCTGCACACAATCTTACCTACACTGACGCAAAAGAACAAACAAATATGTACAAGAATTATGGACCGGGTATAAAAAATGTGGGTGTGGGTGTGTGAGTGCATATGCGTTTGTGTATATATAATATATATCCCTTAAGTCATCAAAAACTCTACGTTTGCTAAAGTAATATCCACAAAAGTAAGAACAAATATTACGAGGACTTTAGCTGTCTTGTTAGTTTTTTTTTAAGTTTTCTTAGTATTTCTGTGTAGTTACTTGTATGTATGGCTCTGTGTCTGTGTTCAGATTTTAGTAGTTGTTATAGTTTTATATGTAACATAGTTATTCTTTGTGTGTGCCGGTGTAGTTTGTTGTCTTTACATGTAAATAAAATTTTAAAATTTGCATATTTCATAAGAAGCTTAATTAGCATTTCTTATTTTCTTATGGCCGACGATAAGATGAAGAAGAGGGGCAAAATATGACATTTCTTGCAACTGCTACTCTGGTGACTGTCATTCTTCCCGACTTCTCGTTAACAACAACATTATGGAATTTCTTATAGCGTTAAGATCTTATCATTGTGTTGTATTGTCTTAACTACTACACAATGCAGTAAGTCCGAGTAAGTAGCAGTGTCGGATACTTTTAGTTATAACTTTCCACACAACTTATGTGTTTATATTTGTAGTATATGGGCCATTGCACGATGGCGATGGGGTTTGCGTGTTAAAGTCTATTAACGATAGCATGTTAGTTGTCATGTAATAAATTAAATAGTCTGGGTTATTTAGTATAAAAAAATTAAAATGCGTTCTATAGTGAAGAAATATATTTGTGATGGATGAGAACAAATTGTTAATAATAAATGTACATAGGCACTTAAAAAAAATAGCGCTCAAAAGCAAAAAAAAAAGCAAAACAAAAAAAAAAACTTCTTGAATCTGTTATTTTTACTAATGCATTTCTAATAACATGGGTATATAAAATATTTGCAAAATGTATTCATTAAAAAAAACTTATTATTTCGACATTAAAGAATTTTTATCAATTAAGCTATGGAGTATAGATATCCACTTAAAACATAAATTAAAAATTAATACAAAATGTTATACTTAATGCATCAGTCCAATACATAAAACACAAGCTCCTTCTCGTGTAAAACTACTTGCAATACTTACCGATACTAACAAAACCCTATTTGGGATTTAATAGCAGCTGATCGGCTTTTATGGTCGCATATGTATCTCACTATTAAGTATTATGGTGGCCTTCCTGGAGTCTTCCATCGCTTAGGTAACCTTAAATAATTTCCAGTTCTGTGTGGGTAGTTAAGAATTACTGTATTGAAGAATTGGCAGGATTTCCATATGGTCGGAGGGTTGAGCTGGACACGACAACTGATTTCCAATTTATTGAGGAAATAGTGTCGTCACTGTTATTACAGTCTATGATCGCACAGATAAGGTGGTATTTAAATACATCCTTTTACAATTTTCATAGTGTCCATGCATGATTAAATTTGAATCTTTTGGATCCCGGCAGGGTAGTATCCTCAGACTGCTGCCGTTTAGGCGCTACATTAGTTAACTTCCGTTTAGTTTTGTAATCCTCCGCAGGAGGTAAGCTACCTTTAAACTTCTCGATATGGGAATGTGCCCACCGAAGAGAACTATTTTCCTGCTCCGTGAGCTCGACGACCGCTTTGTTACCGAACCGTCTAATTATTTTATAGGCGGAACGCCTCGTTATGAAGGCCCTACTGGAAGGTGTTTTGTGCCTAGGGGTAAAAGTAGTGGAAGTCAAGGTCGTTAAGGCCGAGGGTGGTGCTTCGGTGCTTATTCGCCTTTTCTCCTTGTTCATATGTAGGCACTAAGGAAGTTGAATTGGCGGCCGTCTGAAGCAAAGTCTTCGACAGAATTACATCCCATCAGGACCTTGCCAGCCTTTCATGTACTTGGTTTCAAAGAACCACTATGTACCAGGTGTAGATTATGACAGCCTTTTGGCTGTGTCGGTTTGGTTTTTGGCATCCTAGTAGCAGATCGACTAGCGGAGCCTGGCGCAACCACTCAACTAGACGAAGTCTTAGTAGCAGACAACATACTACAGCCTGCAGATAGACGGGCACGGCTCAAACGACTAAAAAAAATCATGAATCGAATTTTGTCCAAAGAAACATAGGGTCTAAAGTGACTCCTTCTATATGTTACACTTTTGGGTCGTACCAAAATATATATACCCTCCTACGCGTTCGCTGAGGGTATAAAGAATGATTCATTTTCAGGTCTTCTCCGCGTGCATCCCCACGCACAATACTAGTTTCTTGGGGCTGACAAAGCCACTAAGCCGTTGTGTTGAGCTTCAGTAACTTCATTTACCTACTCTCTAAAACGCATTGGTGGTATCGTATCATTTACTCCTTTCCCCTTAACTATATTTGGGGTACTTTAGGTCCAACTCATCTCAATTAAAACGTTTGTCTAATCTCTTTGGATGAGGATATATAAATTAACATGACATGTGTTATTTCGATAGCCGATGGATAGAGTTCAAATTTAGATACGTTTAGATTAAATTTACTACTTATCTCGAAGTCCTATCGCGTTTCTTACTTAATATATGTTATACCATGCGAAAAAACGAACAATTTATTTAAACCCTAACAACTCTTAACACCCAAAAGTTGTTTAAATTTTTCGCAGATTTTTTCTAGTTTTGTTATTTTGCTTCTGCAATAAAGGACATTTGTTCTTTTCTTCTATAACAACTTTACAAATTATATGCATTACCTTAGAATTAGCTAACCCTCCTGCTGACTTAAATTTTCATATGTAGTGAGTGTCCCATATGGTTAAATGTAATCCTTTTAAACATATTTTACACTGTTTTATGACTTTGGAACACAAACAATAACGTGTTTCTCACATCACATACACATATTAATGTAAAACATTTCCAACATTTCACCACTACCGTTTTAATATAATATAATAAATATAATATAATATAATATAATAAACCCACCTACACTCCATTCATCCCCAACTTGCAGCTGTCTTTTGGCAATTATTAATATTTTCTTTGTTTACTGTCGCTACTGCTGACGAACATTACCAAGCAATAATAATAATAATTATAGTAATAATTTGTATTCCGAAAGATTTATTTGTAATGTACAACATATTGAAGTTGTTGTAGTTGTAGTTGTAGTTATGAGTGAGTAATCATATGCCGCAATGCATCCTTGTGAAAAACTTACGCATCCTTGATATCTTAGGAATATTTTTGCAAATAAAACAAATTTATAGTTATTTCCACATTTTACACAAATGCGATGATTTAGTTTATAAACAACAACGAAATTTTACAAACATTTGCCATTATTAAACATTACGCTGGCTTAGAGTAAAAAGGTGTTAAGTCGATATTGGAAAATTGTAGAAAAATATGAATGAAATATTTTTAAAACTTTTTGTGTTAAAAACATTTAAATGCAATACTTATTTTACCAAAAAATTATTATATTATCACCGCCAAGTGTGGGCCAAAGCTACCTTTACAATATTTCTCCATGCGTCTCTGGCATCAGTAAGGGCTACATATTGCCTCACGTTTAGTAAATCAAGTTGCTATACTTTTCTCTCTGTAATATTAGCTTCTCATGTAGAAATAAAATTTAACTATGTTTTTGTGAATTTAAATTCTTTTTTATGCTGCATCAACTTCTGAGTTTTTTCTAAATGTACATTTGGCTTTTGGTAATTTATTTCTTTACCCACAGCATTGTGACTAGACCTTTGGTACATTTTTTTTTCGAACGTTGAAATATTTGTTTTCACATTATGGTTTAATTTGATTAAAAGTCTATATTCTCTTTGTGTTTCAATACATCAAGAAAAATATCCTTAGCATAGCAGAAATCCTTGAAATCCTTTTTACTGGTACGGGTGCAATTATGAGTTCTCTTGGTGAGTTTATGAATTGGCATGGGATTTGCTTTAAGTCTTCGATAGATATTATTGAATCATTTATGAGCTAAGATATCTTTGACTTTATCACTGTCTCATATTAACTTCTATTATATTGTGACGGATCCAATATTGTGGCACTACAAAACTTTTCAATGTGTAGTAATCAAAGAGTTTGTAAATACAAACAATAAAATCGGATATGGTTTGCATAGAAAGAAACTACCTGAATATCTTTCTATTCAATGATGGTTTAGATTAGATTAGAGAAGAGAGAGAGAGAGAGGGAGAGAGTCAGCATAGTTAAGTGTAGCAAATGTTTTTGTTGTAATTGGTTTAGGGACATTACTTGGAAAGACAGTGCTGAATTGGTTTTGATACGCCATTAAAAAACACTTTTAAAAATTAAAAAATGTCACAAGATATTAACTAAATATTCCATAAGTCTGTCTCGATACTCTCGGTAAGGTATGATATAAATTAGTTTTTTGCATATAATTTATCCAGGCAAATGCTTGGCACCGAGAAAATACAAGCTGATTGGTGTGTAGTTTTGTATAATACAGTAATACATGTAACACTAAAGTAGTGTCAGGCAAAAAATGTTTATTTACATATAGTCGTGAAGGACACCGCCGTAATTCTGATCACATATATGCGGCCGAATGTGAAGACTTTTTTTATATACATCCAACTTTTACTAAACGTAATCATCAAAGCAAATTTTGTTTAAATTTTATAACTAGCAACATAAAAGCCTACATACGGTGCACACATTAAGCAACATGTATGACGCATAATTGGACTATCTGCTTTGCTGCATTCATTAATATCTATTAGTCCGTTGATTATCAGAATGTGAAGCATTTCTTTATTGTCTATTAATTCTTAAAGATGATCCTCGAAGAGGTTTGAAATATTGAATAAAAATAATAATACAAAAGACAAACATGACCTCGAGCTTATTTAACACTTATTTTTCCATTGGTGCGTTCAATATGCATTATTGTATATGTGCATAAGCCCAGTTACATTCCTATAAAGCTTTATGTATGATTCAAGTGGAATTACCAACACCAACCAATAGGAGCGGCACGGGTGAGCATTCCTGTAATGCGGTAAGTAATATTTGTCGAGTGTTATTGGCCTGATCGAACAAAAAAATATCCATATACGTGAGCCACTTTTCACTGTTGCGAACGAGCAACAAAGAAACAAATAACAACAGCAGCTATGCAACTTGATGTGGGATATTCAAACGTAAATGTAAGTATGTATGTATCTGTGGTAGTGTATGTTTAAGTGTTTGTGCCACAACTTTCAGTTGCATTCACATAGACACAACACACACCGTCATAGCGGAATATGCAGCTACTGTAGGATAAACATTCAATTTGCATGTTACATAATTTTGCTATTGGCTTAAACGCACTTTGCCATATAATTAGGGTTGCCAGACGGTCTTGATTTTTCTTGATTTACAAGAATTTTTAATGCTCGTCAAGAATCAATAAAAAATAAGTTTTGTCAAGATTTTTACAGACCAACCAAAAAATACTGTAAATATGTTTTTCAAAATCAAATGAACAGTTCAATGAGAAATAACTGTGAAAAGTTTCCTTTTAGTATACTTGTTCAAAATTAAAATCAACACTTATATTTTCAATTGTTATATTGTTCAAAATTAAAATCTACACTTATATTTTTAACAACATTAAACAGCCAATTTGAAGCAGAAGCTAGTATAAATAAGTAAGAAAACCTTAATGGCTCTAGAAAGCCGTCGAAAGATAATGTCAGGACAACGAAGTAATGTCAACTCGTAATATTTCTCATTTTGTGCTGCGAAGTGTTTAATTTGCCAATTTCACTACGTCGCAAAATAAAAATAACAATCAACATCAGTATTCCCACTATATTTTTTGTATCCTCACCCTTAGGTGTGAGGTAATAGCAGACAAACCCTGAACAAATCTAAACGTTTGCCCAACCAATTTGGTACCTCCAGATCAAATGATACCCTATAATTTTACAATTTGTTAGTACACTGAATTGAAACATATAATAGAAATTTGACTCCGGAATGAATATGAACTATATAGCTTACATCTAAGCCGACAACTGAAGGATGCTTAAGTTTGGTCAGTTTTCTAATCTTGTGATAGTACAAAGTCTTCCAAAACCTAAACACCCACATAGTTCTACACGCATATGTTTATGTTATGTACACTGAATTTAGTGAAATTTTTCACATTGAACGTTGGGCTCTTTGTGTTGCCTTCTGTACAATTTATATATGCTTTTAATATTTTGCATATTTTGCCAACCCATTAATAATTATGAATTCTTTAGAGATTTTTGTGCGAAAAACACTCTTTCGGTAACGCAATACAAAATTATAATATGTCCAGAGATATAGAACATCAATTTGTATACTTGTTGGCAAATTCATTAACACTTGTTACACTGCAATTCCTTCAACATTGTTGTAACGACGTGTCAGTAAAAGTCTGGCCATACGACCGAGAGTCCTATCTCTAAAAGTTTACTTCATATGATAACTAATTTCATTTAAAAATCGTTTAGTTTCAATAGGTCGAGACTGTAGTAATATCATTCATAAGGTAAGGGTATTTATCAGTCAGTTAATCTGACTAAAATATCTGTTCTTGATTTGTTTAATGTTTAGAAGACTTTTTATGTGAAAACTATATCTTAAAAAAAAATTAAATTGATGTATTTACAACTTCTAACGTATGAGTGTTTTTATTTGTCAAGATTTTTTTCCACAATCAAGATATTTTTTGGCAAATGTCAAGAATTTTACAATTTTAAATCTGGCAAGCCTACATATAATATGAACAGCAATAGAGCAAAACATGAGTTGCATCCATAAGATCGACCATCATTCATAAACGCAGGAGATGGCAAATAACCGTCATGGTGAGGGAGATGGAAAAATCTCTATTTTTTACATTGTTTATTAATTTTTATAGTTTTAAAATTTTCATAATTTTTTTTAATTTTCATAATTTTTACAATTATTGAGTTCGAAACGCGTCATCCTAGTGCGTGACAATGAATTGGCCAATCGTTTACCAATTTGGCGAATCATTAAATACGCTAACGCAAATTGATATTATTTATATTTTCATAATTTATATGAATACTATACTGATAAAAAAAAATGTGACCAAAGTCCTTGAAATAGCAAAAACAAAGACCACTCTGAAAACCCTATCAGAAGGTTTTTTTAACAAAGCAAAGAGAGCAGGATGTGCTCTCTATACGCGGACAATGCGGTCGATTATATGAGCTCACACACGTCGATTAACTACATGGATTTGGATTTTGTGAATAATGTGGTGAATGAGGAAAAGGTAAAGTGGGTGATTATAAGAACTTTTGAGGCCTACAAGTCACCTAGACTTGATGGTGTAATACTAATCATGCTACAGACCTCGATGCTTAATATCATAGCTCGCAAATAACTGTTGACACTTTTTCATTATCTGCAAATAAGTGTCTTCCACTCACACAATAAAAAAGACTCAGACAGAAACTGATTTTGTCGCGTCTGACTTAGCTCGCTCGCACTCTGAGCAAGACAGTTATTTCTGTTTTCGTTTCGCTCAAGTCAAACACTGATCGTTTGCTTGAGTTAAATGAAGCAAATTATCTTTTTAGTATGTAAAAAAAAAAATAAATATTATTAAAAACAAAATAAATATTGTTCCTTAAAAAACAAAACATTTTTTTCACATTTTTATTTAACATCCGATTGCCTTGTCTTTTTAATTATTTTCATGCTCATGTACATTTATATGTATGTATTTGCATGCACACGAAGGCAAAGATCATTTCTGTTGAGTTTTTTAGTCAAACTGTCTTTTGGTGAGAGTCTTTGTGTGAGCGAAAATCGTATTACTCTTTACGCGACACTCATTTGAGAGCGTCACACGAATGAGTCAATGCAAAGCGCTTGAGCGAAAGTCGATTCGAAACAAAAAAAAGAGAGCCGCTCAGAGAGAGATCGTGCCTGCACAATCTTTTCGGTTATGTTACGAAGCAGAGCATATTAGAAAAAACGATCAACTGTCATTTGCGAGCTATGCTTAATATATATCTCAGATTTTAGTTGTTATATCACGCGTAAGCCCGTGCATGTGTCCCCAAAGGACTTTGTGTAACTCCATTAGTCACTTCTTACTGATTTCTGACAAAAAGTGTGCATTTGCGTAAAGAAGTCTTTAAAATATCGGAAAGGTGGAATGAGTTGGATTGTCTAAAACCTCTGGATGTCAGCATCTGTTGGGTCCTGGGATATTTCGAGATCTCTGGAAACGAAGCAGCTGATTTATTACCTAGAAAAGGCTGTACTAAGCCTGATCCTGACTCTCTGATAGATGTTCAATCGCCCATTTGTTACCTTCTTGGCTTAAGTTGCATAGAGGACTTAGCGTCTACCTCTGCAGTAGAAATAAGTAATATAATAGGTTTCATGCGGCGCCTTCCACGATCAATTGGGTCAAGATTTGGTAAGGTAGGTTTTTGTAATGTACAAAACAAGGTTTTACCTAGAATTTATATTCAATCATTCCAAATAGTACTAAAAGTACCAAACATGTTTAATATTTACACCCGTCCCCACTTTGATATATGTGCTATTTACTATGCATATACTTTCGTACAAGTGCACGTAGCCCCCTGCGTGTGTGCAACCACACTCTCACACACACACACACCCATTCTTGGTTAGAATTACTAAAACGACTGGGATTCTATGATGGACTTTGCGGTTCTATCTTCAATTACGCTGGCTTAGAGCTGCATTGTCCCCACACACATGGCACTCCGACAATTGGAAAATTCTCCCAAAATTTTACAAACAATTTTCCAAACTAGCGAAGGACCTTTCGATAATATTAACTGCAGCGATGAGGTTTCGTTGTTATTGCAGTTGTTTGTGGGAGACATGGGTCTAATTGACTGGGATTACATTCCGGACAGTAGTGATTATTATGGTGGTGGTCAAAAGCGAATAGTGATTAGGTTGTGTTCTGGTAGTGGCCATCAATACCTTGTACGGGCGACCATGAACAATGCAGACGCAGCGATTGATGAGGACAATCTTTTGAGGTAGATGTGTACAAGATGTTTAGTGGCAATATGTGATTAACGACATAAATTTAGTACAAATAATAAACAAAATACAAAATACAAAAATTTAGTATAGACAATAATGATGTGTTAATAGTTAATAAGTAATGGGCGGAATGTATATGAAAGACCATGAAATGCATACCATGACGTAATACCCCTTTTAAGTTCCCATAATGTGTGATCCAGTTGGGACCATATTTTGCTATATTAAACTATTTACTAAATATCTGTTGTCTGCGACACCTCCTTTTATATAGGGTGGTTAAAAATTAAGGGCCGATGTTGATTTTGCATAAAACACAAAATATTTGGAAAGTTATTGTCATTTTTATACCCTTCACCATGCGCATGAACGGAGTGAAGGGTATATTCATTTTGTTCTTCCATTTGTAACGCCCATAAGGAGGCGTGGTAGGTATGACAATATATATATATATATATAAATGATCAGCATCGAAATCTGAGTCGATTTAAAGGTGACCGTCTGTCCGTCTGCCCGTCTGTCCGTCTGTCCCCGCGATTACAGCCGCAGTTTAAGAGATATCGAGCTGAAATTTGGAATGCAATCTTTCATCCTCAAAGTGGAGGTTAAGTTCTAAGTTGAGCCCGATCGGTCAAAAACTACTCCCACCTCCCATACAAACTCCCCTTTTTTGGGGTCTGTCCCTGCGATTACAGCCATAGTTTAAAGGCAATCAAGCTGAAATTTTGTATGTCAGCTTCCCTACACTAAACGGAGGTTGAGTGGTAAGATGAGACCGATCGGTAAAAAACTACTCCCACTTCCCATACAAAATACCTCTTTTGGGGGTGTCCGTATGACAGTCCCCGCGATTACAGCAGCAATTTAAGAGCAATCAAGTTGAAATATTGTACGCAAGTTTTGCTGGCCTAAATGGAGGTCGAGTTCTAAGATGAGCCCGATCGGTCAAAAACTACTCCCACCTCCCATACAAACTCCCCCTTTGTTGTGGTCTGTCCCTGCGATTACAGCAGTAGTTTAAGGGAAATCCAGCTGAAATTTTGTATGTGAGCTTCCCTACACTAAGCGGAGGTTAAGTGGTAAGATGAGACCGATCGGTCAAAAACTACTCTCACCTCCCATACAAAATCCCTCTTTTTGGGGGTGTCCGTATGTCAGTCCCCGCGATTACAATAGTAATTTAAGAGAAATCAAGCCGAAATATTGTATGCAAGCTTTGCTGCCCTAAATGGAGGTTGAGTTCTAAGATGAGCCCGTTCGGTCAAAAACTACTCCCACCTCCCATACAAACTCCCCCTTTGTTGTGGTCTGTCCCTGCGATTACAGCAGTAGTTTAAGGGAAATCAAGCTGGAATTTTGTATGTGAGCTTCCCTACACTAAGCGGAGGTTAAGTGGTAAGATGAGACCGATCGGTCAAAAACTACTCTCACCTCCCATACAAAATCCCTCTTTTTGGGGGGTGTCCGTATGTCAGTCCCCGCGATTACAATAGTAATTTAAGAGAAATCAAGCCGAAATATTGTATGCAAGCTTTGCTGCCCTAAATGGAGGTTGAGTTCTAAGATGAGCCCGTTCGGTCAAAAACTACTCCCACCTCCCATACAAACTCCCCCTTTTTGGGGTCTCTCCCTACGATTGCAGCTGTAGTTTAAGGGCAACCAAGCTGGAATTTTGTATGCAAGCTTTCCTACACTAAGCGAAGGTTGAGTAGTAAGATGAAACCGATCGGTCAAAAATTACTCCCACCTCCCATACACAATCCCTCTTTTTGGGGATGTATGTCAGTCCCGCGATTACAGTAGTAATTTAAGAGCAATCAAGCTGAAATAATGTATGCAAGCTTCCCTACTCTAAGCGGAGGTTGAGTATTAAAATGTGATTGATCAATCAAAAACTACTCTCACCTCCCATGCAAAATCCCTCTTTTTGGGGGTGTCCGTAAGTCAGTCCCCGCGATTGCAGTAGTAATTTAAGAGCAATCAAGCTGAAATATTGTATGAAACCTTTTCTGCTCTAAGCGGAGGTTGAGTATTAAAATGAGAACGAACGGTCAAAAACTACTCTAACCTCCCATACAAACTCTCCCGTTTTTGGGGTCCGTCCCTGCGATTGCAGCCGTATTTTAAGAGGTATATAGCTGACATTATGTACGCAAGATTCAATATCTAAGCGTAGGCTACTTTTTAAGATAAGCAATGTCGTCAAAAACTACTCCCACCTCCCATTCAAACTACCTTTTTTGGGGTGTCCGCGTAACTGCCCCCCGATTATAGCCGTAGGTTAGAAAATATTGAGCTGAAATTGTATATGCAAGCTTTAATCCTATAATAGGAGCTTACGTTGTAAGATGAGCAATATCGGACGAATACTTCTCCCACCTTCCATACAAATTCCCCCTTTTTGGGGGTGTCCGTCTGTATATCCCTATAGTTTTTGAGCTTTCGGTTTGAGATTTGGTATGTAAGCTTGTGTCCAGAAGCAGAGGTTAAGTTCTAAGATAGGCATGATCGGATTTAAACAACTCCCACATCCCACACAACTTCCCATTTTTGGGGAGTTACAAAATTCATAAATTCGAATAAAATCGAAAATAAAATCTACAAAATTACTGACAAAATGGATGTGTGAAGGTAAAAGTAACGTCCACTTCTCACCAACTCCCCTATTTTGTGGTACAAAGTTTAATAAAATATAGTGCAAATAACCAGTTTTACCACCATTTTTACAAATGGTGAAGGGTATCTGAGCTTCGGCATAGCCGAAGATAACCGCCTTACTAATTTTTATTATGATAATACTGGTATGGTTCATTTATGTATGGAACAAAATATCGGCCAAATTGCCGCCGCGATATCGGGGGCACATCTATATCCGATGGTCCAAATTTTTGATAACGCTGAGGCATAATTGAGGTTCTATGCCGTTAATGTGCAGAAATAACTCATCCTTTAGCTCTTGAATTGTTGCTGGCTTATCGACGTACACATTTTCTTTCAAATAACGCCAAAGAAAGAAGTCCAATGGTGCCATTGAATTTGTTGCGCAAAATAATCATTGTTTCTCTAGCTTTATGACAAGTGGCACCGTCTTGTGGAAACCACAAATCGTTTAAGTTCGTTATCATCTCACGATAGCGAACACCATTCACAGTAACTTCCTGACCAGTCTCATTTTGGAAAAAATACGGCCCGATGATGCCGCCAGCCCATAAACCGCACTAAACAGTCACTCTTTGTGGGTGCATTGGTTTTTCGACAATCACTCTGGGATAATCATTTTCCCAAACGCGGCAATTTTGCTTATTGACGAATCCACTGAGGTGAAAATGTGCCTGATCACAGAAGATGATTACCTTCAAAAATTTATCACTCACTGTTCCCATTTCTTGCCACCATTCTGACCATTGACGACGTTTGGAATGGTCAAGAGGATTTAGTTCTTGAGTCAATTGCACCTTGTAAGCGTGTAAATGCAAGTCTGTATGCATAATGTACATCAACGACGAGTGTGGAGGTGCAATTGTTGGGCACGACAACGAGTTGAGGTGGACGGCTCTTCAGCCACACTATTGCGAACAGCAGCAATATTTTCTGCAGTACGAGCTGAACGCACATTCACTGGTGTTTTCACATCTCCTACAGACCCGGTGTGCTCCAATTTTTGCACGATTTTTCCGATTGTACGCACATTTGCACGATTAAATTGACCGAAAAAATCACGAAGTGCACGATATGCGTTTTGATTTGAACGCCCATTTTCGAAATAAGCCTGAATAACTTTAATGCGTTACTCGATTGTGTATCTTTCTGAAATTCAGAGATGTCAAACGAAATTCAGAAAAGAACTTGAAAGTTTAGGTGTGGTTCACATTCAACATCGGCCCTAACAATTTAACCTCACTTTTATTACTGCATTGACGTTAACCTTTCAACAAATGTTTCTTGATAACCATATTCATTGCTACATTGTTATTACACTTCAGTTAATCTAACAATTTATAACAATTGCAGGGCTACAATCACCATCATACGCAGATCAAAATGCTTGAGTAAAAATATACTACATACTACGATTTAAATGTCGTGACATGTACGTGCATGTCGATTTTGATTTATGTAAACACACACACACATAAAAAACATCCGTACATAAGCCGCCGGTAGGTTGCATGTACTTAGATCCTTTTTTGCCTGTATGTGACTATCCCCATTTCATATGTTGTCATTTGGTAATGCTTATGACCACTTTATAAAGTGGTCGCACCGGATTAAGCGCTTCACTTTGCTGCTCTCCCCCTTGGCGTCCATTTTTTTCCTAACACAGAACAAGTGAATTTACATGTGTGTGTAGTATTGCCCAGTTAGCCATGTGGGTTGCCTCTAAACGGTAGTAGATGTAGAGTAGTGCGTCTTAGGGAGTGTATATATGTTATTGGGTTGTGGTAGTAATATAAATTTCTGTGCATTTGGTTCTGTATTCCACCGTTTTCATGCAATATTCTCCATTTTTATTGGCATTCGTGATAATTTATATGCACTTTGCTACTGTTAGGTTATGCAGCCACCTTCACGCCGACTCCATGTTTGTGTGTGTGTTTAATGTTTGTATAAAAGAGGATTTTCCGTCGTCCAAAATATCCCCATATTTTCGCACTTGCATCATATAGCCGTCAGTCGGCGTAAGAGCGCGTCCCTCGTGTACAAATACGACTATTAAATAGTCTTTTGACCCACCTACTGAACTCGAAATCTGCTTCATCATCAACGTCACAAACACCAGATAGAGCAGCAGCAGTAGCATCAGGATTTAAAGTGCAAGTATCTACTTGTTGGTGCGACCACTACTAAAATATATTAAACAGAATTTTACACGTTATAAACGTCGTTCACTCCAGTTGTCCGTTGTGTGGGATTGACCTTTTTGGAGAACATCGTGGCAGGTTAGGACTGAAAAGGCACTAATGGGCTTTTGTTGAACCATATGAAAACACATAACTTTCATTAATCGCATTAACGCTTGAGTTGAACTTATGACCTACGCCAATAAAGCAAAAAAAGATGAAAAGTAGTAGCCTGCAGGGTAAAAGTGGATGCTGATGGTCAATGATTCCTCATTTGGAAATTTTAGTAAACTCTTTTTTGGGTGACATAACTATTTCACTTTCGTTAATAGAGCATTGCAAGAGAGATACGTTGCAATCAAACGAGGTGAGGCAAAATACCTTTTTTGCTATATACAAAATGCAATGAAGTGCAGCTTTATAGAAACTGTATAAAAGGGTGTCCCAATAAGAATGCAATTTTTAAATCTGGCAACATTCGATGTGTCATTGTTTGACATTTGAACAATTGTTATTGTTTGCTAGTAGAAGGTACGAGGTTAGTAAAAATGGAGCGCTACACGAATGAACAACGCATTCTCATTGTGAAATTGTTTTACCAAAATGGTGAAAATTTTGCGGCTACAGTTCGCAAATTTCGATCAATTTTGGGTCACAATAATGTTCCAAAAGACTCAATTGTAAAGAGATTAATGGATAAATTTGTCGAAACTGGGTCTGTTAGTGATGTAAAGACAACAACACGCCATCGACCAGGTCGATCGACCGAAAATGTCACAGCTGTACGTGATTTATGAAAATGAGGCAGGCGCAAACAATCAATGGTGTTCGGTATCGTGAAATGATAACCAGTTTTTTCTTGCCTCGAATTGAAGAAATGAATGTGGAGGGCATGTGGTTCCAACAAGACGGTGCCACATGTCATACAGCCAGAGAAACAATTCAATTGCTTCATCAGTCATTTCCCGGTCGTGTTATTTCGCGTTTTGGCGATCAGAATTGGCCGCCTAGATCGTGCGATTTAACACCATTAGATTTTTTTCTTTGGGGTTTTTTAAAGTCGATGGTTTACGCGAATAAGCCGACGACGACTCAAGCCTTAAAAGAGGAAATTGGACGCTGCATTAATGAAATACAGCAGCATTTATGCGAAACGGTCATTGAAAATTTCATTAAAAGATCGCGTGCATGCCAGCAAAGCCGCGGCGGCCATCTGCACGATATATTGTTCCATACATAACCTCATTCTGTCTACTTTACGATATAATAAAGTTTCACGATTTTTTTTAAAATATCTGTGTTTTATTTAAAATTTAAAAATTTATGACTGAAACTGTATATATGAACTCATAGAAGGAATGATATTAACACTCAAAGAACAAGCAAAACGTTACACAAAGTACTTTTAAGTAAAGTAATACCAATATAATTAAATTTAATTGTAGTAAGAACCCAACTACATGAATTACTTTTTACTGGTTTTCTTAATAGAACCTGGCTTAAGAAGTAAGTTTCGCTACCAAAAGTTGAAAGAAAATATTTGATAAAACATGATTGAATACAGTTTACCGGTACAAACAACTAACTAGAAGTTTGTGCCTGCCAAAGTATGTTAAAACCGACAAATCAATAAAAATGGACTTTATATGGAAAATAAAAAAAAATATAAAATCCTCATTGAACTCAAAAAAATAACACTGCAGCTCGATTCTTTGCACTGTAATTAGGGTAAAACCGCCACTCTTATTGTTACCATATTTTTCCCTTATCATTCTTACCCGCATAATAATAGTATTTCAATGAAATCTGACCTTAAGTTTTCAAATTAAATATATCGAAAGCACTTGGAAATCGCACCAGCGCCAAGCAAGTGTGGCAATGAGTTGTTATGGAGGTGTATGTTTATTGTCAATTCTCAAGCCCTAAGTGCCAAAGGTCCTGTTCACTTAGTACTTGTTATCACGTTCTCGCTCTCCGTCTGTGTATGGGTGTGTGCGAATGAGAGTGTTTACGTGTGATTACAACGCAAAAGCTTATTATGCATTTAAATAAATTTTAACCCATATTTATAATGAACAACTAACAACAAATTTCATGAGTGGCCATTGTGCTTAAAATATTTGCATCAGCCTGAATGTAAGTAGGAGTCGCCATCTCTTCGTTATTATCCCAGGTGTTGCTTAATATGGCAAGGACAATAAGTGTGTATTAGTGTATTAGGAATACGACGGACGGAGGTTGTAGTAACAGTATATAACGAGAATGTCATCAGATTATAGCAAGAGGTTTGCCAAATGCCGAACGTAGAGGCGGCTGCCGTATGGCAACGATAACATTCGTTAGGTTCCTTACTACATGGTGATGGTGGTAGTGGAATCCAATGTTCAAATCTAGACTTGCAAGTACATGGAGACATGCGATCTCTATTCGCTGTCACCAAGGACTTAATAGGATTAAAGTGGTAGATTAAAAATATTGCTAGGAAATAATTTTCTAAAATTACTATGTATGATACCAGATTAGAAATATTTTAATAAAGTGATTATAAAGTTAATTAAAATAATAATTAATTTTAATGAAATGTCTTCAATAATATTTATATACAATCATGTGTGTAGTGAAAGTAATGAATGTAATGAATGTAATGAATGTAATGAATGTAATGAATGTAATGAATGTAATGAATGTAATGAATGTAATGAATGTAATGAATGTAATGAATGTAATGAATGTAATGAATGTAATGAATGTAATGAATGTAATGAATGTAATGAATGTAATGAATGTAATGAATGTAATGAATGTAATGAATGTAATGAATGTAATGAATGTAATGAATATAATGAAAGTAATGAATGTAATGAATGTAATGAATGTAATGAATGTAATGAATGTAATGAATGTAATGAATGTAATGAATGTAATGAATGTAATGAATGTAATGAATGTAATGAATGTAATGAATGTAATGAATGTAATGAATGTAATGAATGTAATGAATGTAATGAATGTAATGAATGTAATGAATGTAATGAATGTAATGAATGTAATGAATGTAATGAATGTAATGAATGTAATGAATGTAATGAATGTAATGAATGTAATGAATGTAATGAATGTAATGAATGTAATGAATGTAATGAATTTAATGAATGTAATGAATGTAATGAATGTAATGAATGTAATGAATGTAATGAATGTAATGAATGTAATGAATGTAATGAATGAAATGAATGTAATTAATCTAATGAATCTAATGAATCTAATGAATCTAATGAATCTAATGAATCTAATGAATCTAATGAATCTAATGAATCTAATGAATCTAATGAATCTAATGAATCTAATGAATCTAATGAATCTAATGAATCTAATGAATCTAATAAATCTAATGTAATGAATGTAATGAATCTAATGAATCTAATGAATCTAATGCATCTAATGAATCTAATGAATCTAATGAATCTAATGAATCTAATGAATCTAATGAATCTAATGAATCTAGTGAATCTAATGAATCTAATGAATCTAATGAATCTAATGAATCTAATGAATCTAATGAATCTAATGAATCTAATGAATCTAATGAATCTAATGAATCTAATGAATCTAATGAATCTAATGAATCTAATGAATCTAATGAATGTAATGAATCTAATGAATCTAATGAATCTAATGCATCTAATGAATCTAGTGAATCTAATGAATCTAATGAATCTAGTGAATCTAATGAATCTAATGAATCTAAAGAATCTAATGAAGCTAATGAATGTAATGATGGTAATGTTCTCCCCAACCAACTAAAAACAATGCTTATCATACAGTGAAATATTGTTAAATCTAATTTTTGGCAACATCTACATATTAACCGGGTAGTGCAACCCAATGGTAACAATGAATGTTCCTAGAACTTCTGGAAAGCAAAACAGTACCAACAGAATTTCAACACCACAACAAGTGCTAACCTATCCTCACGACAGACTGACAAAGTCAAAATGACTACTACCATAAATTTTGTCCCATTAGTTGATATTAGTGTCGAAATAAACAATTCTCCGTTGTACAGGTAGAAAAAAGGCATTGCATGCGAAAAGGGCTGAGACGAGGTAGAGAGGGGAAATAAGCCACAACCAAAAAATACAACACTGAAAGAATGAATTTAGTGACATCATGATTTCAATGTACTGCTGTCTGTCAAAGAAACGGATGCTTGTCAGTGTGAGACTTTTCATAGTCCTTGTTATGATAACCAAAATACGCAAGGGCTTAGTATTATCGATTACTATGATTTTTTTTGGCCTTCATCACCAATTGAAATTATGAAATTTGATCGATATGTTTCTCGTTGTACTGGAAATGAAAATAAAATGCAAGTTTTCGTATAAAACATGATACAATAATGACTGGCTAAGGGTGAGGTGAGGTGTTAGAAAATTTTATGAAGTTTTCAAGTTATTGTCCAATCCCCTTAACATAGTGAGAGGGAGAATAGTGTTACTAGGTTATAGACATACCAGCTGAGTTTTTTTTGTGCTTCTGTATATATTTTTTTGCGGGTTGGATTTCATTGTGTTTTAACTAATGGATATGTGACTCTAAAGGCTGCATAACATAATTTCGATGAAAACATTCCTTTGTTTGTTATATGTTGGCATGACATAAGAAATTTCCAAACAACCCAATCAGATTTTTTTTATATATTTTTTAAGCCAGTTGTGTCATCGATGTTGCAATAAAAACTATTTTTTTTATATAGAATAACTGGACAAACAAAATTTAATTATATTGGATTAAAATATGTAATAATAAAACAAATTTAGTTTCAGAAATAAAACATTCTCGATTCATAATTCTGTATACGAGACTAAAGAGTAGTAGTATAGGGAAATCATTTCCATCAAAGAATAGGTCTTTTTTTTCCTTGCATCCGGAAATTCAAGTCTATATTAGCAAATGGTGCAAACGACGGTATTTGCATCGTTCCAGCCTCCACATCTAACTTAATGAAATGTGCACTGTCTAGAACATAAAACGAAAAAAGCCATGCTTAGTGTTAACCAATTTTAATGAGCTGTGGCACCTTGGTTTTTGATTTGACATCACATGATTTCGAGCTATATTAACCTTCGTTTTGTTATGTTATCACAACACCGTGATGACTTCACTCACTCACCTGCGTTCACCTTAAGGGAAGTCTGAACAAAGAGAGAGACCTAAAGAAACCTATTATCAACAACACGCAAGAAAAGAAACACAATTAACAGCTACATGTTGGCCAAATGTAATTACCAACACTGGCACATGGCTTTCAACACAATGATGATTAAAGTCGGTCGAGATGCAAAATCAAAAAGAACAAAAACTTGGCGACAAAGACCTCTCGAACACGCAACCCAAAAAGAATGAAAAACGACGGTTGTGATGAAGAAGAACCATGCCACATAGTTACTAGTCCAGCTAGGCTCGCTGTTGTTGTAAATCCACCAATGGCGAAGTTGGAAATGCCACTGGGATTTACAAGTACATTATGGAAGTTGTAAATTTGAAAGGGCACTTGAACACAGCAACTGCAGGCATACAGTTGATTTGGCGTACAAGGAACCGGAAGTGATAAGTTGAAAATTGTTACCAAATGAAAACATGTTCGGATGCTTTCACCAAAAGAAGGAATAAAAACAGATTGATAGGCATAGGCTTGTCTAAACCCCTAACCGGATACAAACAACATGATACATGTATGCAATAGGCTAACAGTGGGAGTACTGAGAAACAGTGGTTGGATGGGGTGTAATACATCAGATGGAAAGAGAGAGAATCAACTAAAAGGACACAATTTGTCCTTAGTATCTTATTAATAAATAAGGTAGTTTCTGGAATTTACGTAAATGAGTTTGCTTCCACTTTTAGACTCATATAACGAGACCTGCAGTTTAACGACGTATCCGAACGTCAGCTGTTTTGGAATATATCGCTAGAAATGCCTATTAATTCAACTATCTAGAACTTGCTGTCGACAACATCAAAGAAATTTAGATGACTGTGACAGGGTCAGTGTCTAGTGGCAGTATCTAGTACTGCCAAAAGAGGGCTTCGGCTTTTAATTGCTTTCTTAGCGCATAGTTAGAGTATTTACTGCTGTAGATTTTCCTGCTGATATTATAATTTTTGTTAACGGCGAAGCCCAGTTAGATACATTTTTCTACGACTTCTAGTTTTACAATGCACTATTCGTTGACAAGTCTTCTCTCAAGTATATATAATTACACCCTGCTACCATTTTCAATTTTTTTCTTCACACTTGATGATGACCATATATACGTGAAACTAGAGACCTTATGTATTAAAACTGTCAGGATTTTTTTTTAAAAGGATTTTAAAGTTTCAAAGGATACACCACTTTCAAAAAATTAAATCAAATATTTCCACGAACCATATGATAACGAAATTGGTATCAAATGAAAGGTAAGAATCTCAGCAATTCAAACAAATAACGGAGTTTAATGGATTTGGACCAAAATTTTCAAAAAATATTAATTTTCTATACAACTATCTTGACCTTTTTCCCCACAATTTGGGAAATTTCAGTGATAAGCACGGTGAGCGCTTTCATCAAGAAATCGCGACGATTGAAAATCGATTTAGAGGAAAAAGTGAATGCCACATCATGGCAGAATATTGTTGACAATATGTTGTGACACAGACGATCATTAATGCGGCAAAGTCAACGTTTACATTTTAATTAATTTTTATCCAGTTTTTTTTTATATATATATATAATATTTTAAAACAGGATTAATATTTTTTTCTTTTTTACTAAACTATTTAAGCTAGATTAATAAAATGTACTTATAACTTCTTCAACATATATTTTTTTTAGAAAAAATTATTTGAATGATATTAATCTTTAAAACTTTGAAGTGACATTTTTAAATTTTTGGTCCAGATCCATAAAAATCTGTTATTTGTTTGCATTGCTGAGATTCTTACCTTTCATTTGATACCCATATCGTTATCATATGGTTCGTGGAAATATTTGATTTAATTTTTTGAAAGTGGTGTATCATTTGAAACTTTGAAGTCCTTTTAAAAAAAATCCTGACGTTCTGGCGATAAACTGAGAACGCAGTTTCACTACTTATGCTCTCTAGTTTCACGTATATATGGTCTTCATCTAGTGTGAAAACCACTGTTGCACGGTGTTAGCATACGCAAGCAGCCTGTGGTTACATACGTTTTTTTGTGATTTGTCTTTATATCGGTCAGACTTACACTCCAAAGTTGTATCGGTTTCGCTTAAATACCAAATTCAGCAATAACATGTAGTAGGTTTTGACATATTAGGTTTGTCGAATGCTGCTTTATTGTTGACGACAAGATATTAAGCTATTAAGTGAGTGTCGATCTACATTACTTGGGTCTTCTGACTTTATTTTTCTTATTGACGGAAGATCTGAGGTAGGTAAATTAATCTACTACCTCAAAACAAAAATTGTCAACGTTCACGATGCGTTAATATTTGAACCGTCGTAGATTTACCAGGTCTAAAGCCTCTCTGATAAGGTGCAATTAGTTTTTCTACAATTAGCTTTAGACGTTAACACAATATGCTCGAAAGGACCTTGTACGCAATTGGTAATAGGCTTATTCCACGGTAGTTCTTACATTCACTACGATCTCCTTTCTTGTATATGGGACATTACTGACTGAGACTTCAATCCCCGGGCATGCTCTCCTCGAGCCAGATGTTTTTCATGAGCTGATGCATGCTCCTAATCAGCTCCTCCCCGCCAGCCTTAAACAATTCAGCAGGGAGACCATCGGCTCCAGCAGCTTTGTTGTTTTTAAGGCGGGAGATGGCCATACGTATCTTACTCTGGCTCGGAGGTGGACAATAAATACCATCGTCATGGATTGGAACGGGCTCTTCTGGAGTGGTGTCAGCATCCAGTACATTTTTAGAATGATCTCTCCATATCTTCAGAACGTTATCCGGGTCCGTCACTAGCTGACCATCGCTGTCCTTGCAGGAGGACAACCCTGTTCCACGCATTCTCGCCTTAACTATCTTGTAGAATTTTTGGGATTCCCTTCTACTTCGGAGCAACTCAGTGCACGCATCCTGCCTCTTCTTCAGCTTCTTCTGTTTCCTTCTAAATAGACGAGTTGCCTCTCGTCTCTTCTCCCTGTGCCTTTCACGTTGCCATTGGCTACAGTTTTGCCCTGTATGCAGCAACCGTGTCTCTCGTGGCATTGTGACATTCATCATCGTACCAGGCATCTTCTTGAGACGGTCTTGAGTACCCAAGTACGCTTCTCGCAGTCCGTTCTATGGAGTCCTATATATTGTCACTGCGAGGTTATATTATCAGGGGTTGCAGCATTCCGCAGTGTCTGTGTCGTTGTGCCTGGTTACGTACGTTTTTCGCCATGCTTATCCTTGTGCGTACCTTATTACTCGTACGTCCAGAACACTCAATGAGTGCCTTCCATCGACTACCACTTAATCTATCTAATTCCTCGTCAATTGATCTGGAGATAGCCATGTTGCCTTATGAATATTTGTATGCTCAAATCTAGTGCTGCTAACTACCATATTTCTTGCCGCAGAGAAATCAATCAGTCTGATGTCATTGTTCGACGTTTCGGTGTACAGACTGAATTTTCCGATGGTAGGCTCAAAAGCGGTTTCCCTGCCTATTTTAGCATTAAGTACAATTTTGATGTCATGGATGGGGCTACTGTCATATACATTTTCTAGGCACTCGTAGAACTCGTCTTCGTCCTCATCGCTTTTCTCTTCTGTCGGAAGATAACTCCTCCAAACTCGTGCTTGTCCGCATGGCCACTATAGTAGATATCGCATGTCTTCATGCGCGAGCACCCGTGTCCCGTCAACCGGATTTCCTGTAAAGCAGTTATGGCAGCCTTGTATTTTTATTTCATTGTGTTTTCATAGTGATTGGTTTGTTTAATAAGAGTGCTTTTTAGTGTGCCGTGCCCGAAACTATTTTTTTGTCTTAAAATGCTAGTAAGTGAGGAATTGCTATCTTGTTCGCGTTCAGCTTAGGTAACTTAACATTAGGCCTTGACACATTTTCTTACATTGAACTGATGTCCAGTAGCAGTATGGGGACCACTGCTGAGAGATTCTGATAATATTTGAATTTCCAAAAATAAAAGCCATAAGTTTTCTTTCCTTTTATTTAGTTTGGTTAACTTTTAGGAGTTAGACTTTATCTGTATCTTTAGCTTATCTATTGTAAATGGCGTAAGTTAATTAAATGACCCTAGAAATTGCTTTGTATGTATATTGTTTTCTTTTCAATAACTTTTCGAATTTATTTAGCCTCCTGTCCCACTGTTTATGAACTACGCAGCCCGCAGTAATAGAGCTTTTGATGAACAGTTTTCTTGAAAAATTTAATGGAAAATTGTTGTCAAATTGCATGTGTGTTATTAGTATCGTCCTTGCTCAGCTTCTGATGCAATGCATGAACAATTCTAAAAAGGGAGATTTGGTAACAAATTGTTCATCATCACCATCATCATTAGCATCGTTTCAAGTGAACTAAAATACCATCAAAAGAAAAATAAACCATCAAATCTTGGGCACATCCAATGTTACCAATGCTGCCTTATTCTTAGTAATTTAGTTTGACAATTGTGTAGTGAACGAACAATCAAATGGAAACATGTTGTTAATGATGTTCATGTTGATGTTGCCACTGATGTTTTGCAACCGTTGTTGTTTATGCCGGCAATGATGGTACTAGCAATACCAGCACCCTAAAACGCCAGTGTCACTTAGTGCAAAAACTAGCAAACAACAACAACAAGAAGGTCTTATAACGCGTATCCTTCACAGCTACCAGCCCACAAGAAGACCAGTAAATATGCAATGGTACAAGTAAATGCTCAAGTACTTTTAGTAAATTGCTTCGAACTTAACGAACTTGTAAATTTTGTGTAGTCATACAAAGAAACTAAATGAAAGTTGTAGTGGAATCTACAATGATATTGTAAAAAACTATATAGTATAGTACCCACATTGATGCAATTGTAGTTGTCCCTTATGCGCGACTGTCTAATGAAAAAAGGGGAAAGATAGAGAATAAGAGGGAGCGTAAATTTTGTACAAGACTAGTAAGAGCGGATGCGTGGTAGAATTTCTAAGAAGTTTTGTTTAGTATCAGAACATGGAAAATTAATTCTATTGAAACAACTGAGGGAGCATCCTGCTGCAATTAAATGTTGTATCAATAATATACGATTGAAGGAGCACTGTTGAAAGTTTTAATTGATATAACAACTAAATGAACTTATTTACAAGTTTCTCTGTAGTGGAAGATTGCGGTTGAACATGGGCTTTTTGCGTTTGTAATATTGGATGCTGCGCTCTTTTGAGTTACAGTGGGAATAGAAGTGCGCAGACAAAAATGGCTATTCACGGCTTTCCGAAAATTATATACCAAAAATAATCCGTGAAAATGGAAGTGCTATTCTGATTTAAGAAGAAATTTTTTCATCTTTTGATGTTTACATTAGAAAAAAAAAACTAAATGGAGTTCGAAACGCGTCATCCTAGTGCGTAATACTGAATTGATCATTAATATCAAACAATAAAAACACTTTTCTGATCGTTTAGCCAATTTTATATATCATTTGATACACTAGCACAAAATTTAATACGATCGACAAACACTCGTAAACAAAATTGTATGAAATACACTGGCATGGTCCGGCCTAAAAAATATGCCTTACTTTGACGTAAAAACTTAAAGTAAGCTTAGTTTACCAACAAATCTCCATGAAAATAAAGCTTGAGCTATAAGTTAAAAAGGGGAATTGTGTTAACAAAATATCTTCCATTGTTATGTTTGAATATTTACGGTCAAATTCAAAATATTGGTGCTGGACATTTTCGGATGATATCTACTTCGCATGTACATGTTTGACATAATAGTAGATATATATACAGTTGATACACTAACACAAAATTGATAACTAAAATAGAATAACTAACTGAATGCATACTATGTGTGTTTATTAATAAAAATTTAATAAAATTAATTGACATTTTTACTTCATGGTGCCGATGTAAACATCAAAGATACTTCGGAATTGGGAATTTAATTTTATAAATTGAATTATCTACCATTTTTCCTGTGGGCCAGGCATTTAACAAGCCAGTTTCTTTTCAGATCCTATACTTACCTTAAACTTAACTTAATTTCCCTTTACACCCCATGAATGAGGTATGGAATAGCTTTTCGCGTTGTTGTGAATTATTTTTAGACTCACAGCTAACGGTACCTGCTTGTTTATCGACGAATGCGAACATCACTGTTCGAGAAGCTTTTCCTAGACATGCCGATTGACTTGACACGGCAATTAAATAAAATGTTTTTTTTAGATGAATGGAGCTGGGAGTTGATCCTGGGATCTCCCGCATGGTTGTCGCGCGTTCTAACCATCATGCCACGTCAGGTCCGTAGCCATAGCCTATACAGTAGTCTTTAAACATCACGGTGTTTTTTTTTTTTAAATCTTTTGTTCCATTCATCTTACATCCAAGCATAACATTTCCTAGATTAGAATACAAACAGACACTCAGACACACAGTTATTATCGATTGATGCCTTTCAATTTGTCGCACACTCAATTATATGATAAACAGGCTACTGCAGACAAGCAATTCTAAAATTAAACTTACAAGAACGTACTCACACAAATTCACATATATGCACACACACATTGTCATACAAATGACATGAAAACAGAAGTAATATATTACAGAAATTGTGACAGCTGTCACCGCAAAACTTTAGCAACATTTGCAAACACAGCCCGAAGAGTATAGTACGACAAAATTCAACATTTACCACTGTCATTATCACAACAAGCGTATCCTTCGCATCTCAATGATGTGAGCACCGAAGAAGTTCATGCACTTACAAACACTCAAATACGAAACACTTAAGCGGAGGGCAATACAATCAATGACGAAAAGAAGGAGGAAAGGAATAGTGGTGTGGCGCGGTCTGTAGTTGGTGTTTACATATTGCAAAATGGGTAAAGAAAATTGTCTACGTAAATCAATAAACCACAGAAATACACAGGTAATTTAAGCAAACATGCTAGCAAACCACCAGGAGCTATAAAACTTGAATAACACAAATAGTTAGACAACAACATCATAATATACCATCTTGTATATTCAAACTGCTGTAATAACAAGCATCAATTGCTGCATGCAATTGAGTACATGTATGTTAATTATATGAGTTTAAGATAAAACATAGAGGGATAAAGGAGTTGTAAAACCAACAATATGTGGTCGTTGATGTAGATATATATATAAGTAGATGAGAATTATGTAATTGTAACATTGTAAAATTATATATCAGAAATATGAATTATTCTTATATAAAAAAGAGCACTTTAACAATGACAACATTTTATAGTTATATGTATTTCCATATTATATATGTTTTGTTTAGATGGATTTAATCCGAAATTTTATGGTGAATCTTTGTGAAGCCTTCACCATGCACACGAACAGATTAAAGCGTATATTGATTTTATTTTTCCATTTGTAACGCCCATAAGGAGGCGTGACAGTATCTATATATATAAAAGGCTTAGATGACTGACTGATCTCTCCCCAGCCCAAACGGCTAAAGCTAGAACCGTAAAATTAGAAATGTAGGTTCCAAAATTGGGACTAAAGAGGGTAAAATGGGTGTGGGCCCATACAGCTCGAATTTTGATATGGCTGTATCTTTTAAACCATTCTTGGTACGAAGTCGAGATTTGTTGAGTTAAGCTTTCGTTATATGGGCCAAATAAATGGACCGATTGCAAGTACATTTTCTTAGTTTGATATTGTCCATATGACCTCTATCCTAGGCTCCATGAAAACATAGTTAGAAAAGGGGGCATGGCACCGACCACACAAACCGAAATATCTGCCGGTCATATTAATAGAACAATTATTATAACATTTTCATAATCTATACATAGATTTTTTTTTCTGTCACAAGGTACAAATTTTTTTTTATATTTCAAATGTCCAATATGTATAGAATATGGCAGCATTGTATGCCAGTGCATAATTTGTGTCTGCTTTGACATTTTACATCCTTTTCATAAGTGGCACGTGCAAGGTGTAGTGGAAAAATATACCAATGTCGGCGAAAAAGGTAAATTTTGTTCTTATTTTTTTATACTTTAGACAGATGATTACATTTTTTTTGGATAGAATACAAATCAAACTATTGATTAGCAAGCAAATTTGTGTACAAAGCTTGAGTTTTGGACCAATTAGGGCTTAAAGTAATCAGCCGCAAATAAATGGTGACGTTACTGACAAATTTTTATAAAATGTTTTTTTAAGCATTAACTAATTATAAAAGAGGTTGGATGAGCTGATTTTATTTGAGTCTTTTTGAAGTACTTTCATTATCAATGCTTAAATGAAGCATTATTAGCACATAGCAGGGTATTTTTGCAAAAAAAAAGATTGTGTGACGTTACTGACGGATTATTTAAATTTTTTTTTTTTTACTTTTTTGCTTAATAATTTGGTATTTAATTGCTAGACTCCGATTCCTGGTGCACAAAGCGACAGCGTTATGTTAAAAAGCTAAAAGAAAGCAACAAATACGACGAGTACAAAAGGAAAAAGCTCGTCACTGCATAGTAAACAGTGCACGGGAATTCGTTGAGGCGTTCCAATATACACAATCGCAAATATTAGTGCGGAAGTTGCTGAAGAAGAGTTAAAAAAATAAACACCATTTTGGATACGGCCACAATTTTCGCAAAAGCAAAAAACATTTGTGACATTTCGTCTTCGCACCAAATCCGTACCATTGGGGACGAAATAGCAGCTCAGCAGGGATACAATTAAAATTGTTTTTTTTTTGTGATATTTTATGTTTATTTACGTTTAAAAAAACCAACTGAAGCGATGCTTTAATTTTGCAAAAATTAACAAGACTGAATTAATAAAGACATTTGTTTTTTCCGATAATAATGTGTTTTTATTTTACAGAGTGTCCTGGCTTTAGTTCAAAATACTGACACAAAATTTTTATCACCATTTAGAAAGAAATTTTACAATGTTTTTGCAAAAAAAAAAACAAAAACAGAATTTAATTCGACATTTTTCGTACTAAATAGCCGCTAAAACTGAAAAGTAGGGAGAAATTACAAATTTTAATTTTAATGATGCAAAACTGATCAAAACCCAATTTCAACCCTCAAGCTATACACATTATTGAAGAGATAATTTTATTAACTAACACTCTATCACACAAAAATCAGCTCTAAAGGAGTTTACATATTTTTCAATCAATATTCGTTTCGACAGTTTCTCCCCCGAGTATCCTAGAAATACTTCATGTTTTGCTCAGTTATGCCATACTTGTATAACTTCTTAGTTAGTTAACTACAACTGGTTTTGCAGATTTGAAGAACAGACATTTGTTGTGCTATAATAACGAATATTTTAAAAATTTATGAAAGAAAAGTAAGTTTACATCGCAAAATGTTCGTAAACGTTTTGTATTCATTATTTGTAGACATAGATCCCAGTTTGTGATGCTATGTTTGACGAATGTTGAAGATAATACTATAATGAAAGTTCGGATGAAAGACATGGCAAACTTGGAAAACCTGTAACTAGAAGTAATGTATGTTTCTCGCAATGGCACTGGATGGTGTAAGAATCCAGCAACTTCCCATTAAATTAGGACCTACAAAATTATACGCCAACATTGTGGCCGGGCACGATCAACAAAATTGTTGCCGAAAGCTCAAAATTTTAAATACCATCTGAGAGTTGAAATATTGAGCAAAATTGTACGTTATACAATCAAGTGTTATGATGTATCAGTAGCTGATATTTTACGCCTTCATTAGCGTACGGTTAAGGTCATTAAAATAATTATATTTCGAAAGATTTATGGGCAATCACATCTTACTCGATCTTACTGTCTGTCTGTCTGTCAGACAGACTCAAAAAGTCATGAATCGAATTTGATGTTATTGTTGTTGTTTTTTTGATTTTATCTCAAGGTAAAATTTTGGATCTGATTAAGAGCTTAAAATTTGCTGAAGAGAGAAAAGCTATATTTGGAATAGTTCACGAGATATAGACTTAAAAATTTACTAAAATGCTCCTCCCAGTCGCAAACTTCAAAAATGAATTCAAAGAAACTCTTAGCTAATAATTCAAAACCCAGTTAGGGGTTTTCTACTACTATCATAAGCTTTCGGATTTTGGGGGTCTCAATTGGTTCAAGAGTTTGAAGTTGGAAAATGTGCTACTGTGTTATCGGTTACAACATCATTGTTTATTCATTTGGTTCCTTAAAAAAGGTATTTCTGCATAAAAGAACATTTTGGTCCAACTTTATAATCACTGCGCTTTTACTTAAAATGCATAAACATTCACTATGTTTTTGAGTGTAATATCGGATAACACAGTAACTAAAGGTTAACTCATTTCTAACATTTTTGTCCAATTATAACAGTAATGATAAAGCCAAATCGGATGCAATCACGTAATAATAGTGTCCCTTTATTCCCTCAATGGCCACTCATTCGATTAAATGCTATATAGCAATTAGACACAATAAAATTACAATTGCATTTTCCTGCATATTAAAGTAATGCAATTTTTCAAACAATTTTGGTCCCTAAGGTATTAAACGCAATCTATTTTATCCTGTCAAATATAAAATTGTCCATAGTTATTGGTAAAGTATGTTGAATATTGTAATCAATATGTTTCATTTTAGTAAACATGTCAATACACAATTGAGGTTATTACTCTGCTCACAGCTTGATAACTAATTTTTGTTGTTACTCAATTATAATTTATACAAGCACGCAAACACACACACAAACGCAAGAGCCGACAGGAGAAATGTATAATTGCATTTGTTTAGTAATCATATTTTGTATTCTAATAAAATTCATCAATACATTTTACAATCACATCATAGAATACATTCATGATAATATTTATTATCTTTATTATTGACAACAATGGTAGATGTATTTGTAAGCACAGGCTGCAATCGAAACCTAACAGTACCTTCTGTTTGGATAAATGTTGTTAAATCTAGGATAATTAAACTAATTCATGTCGAATACCCTACATTTGATATGTAATGATGGTTTGTTCAATGTATTTTTAGATACATATTATTGAACTCATAGGGATGAGAATATATATCATGCGATAGAAAAACAAGTGAAGGCTTTAAAGTAAACATTAACGATGCTTATCCAAGTTTCCGGTGTTAACATTTTCTCAAATCTTGATATATGATTGAAGCAGGGCGGTGGTATAATAGTCTCATGTCTTGATCTATTATTGAAGAAGGGTGAAATAGTCACGCCATTTCTGGTACCTCCCACTCATAATTACCTATTTGCCAAAAACTAATATTCTGCATTTAACTTAAAGTTATAGCGCAGCACAAGCCTAACCTTTTCCCGCTCAAAGTCCTATAGTTTGTGTTTTCTATTTTCAAAGTCCAAGATAATATACCACCACCAAAGTGTTATTTTCTATTTTGTACTTTCAGTTTTTATAATTACCGTAAACTACACCCCCGACTTCGCCCTAACGAATATCACTTCTGCAACCACAAGAGCCATGTTGAAAATATCTACAACAGCTCTTGAGAGCTTTTCAGCCAATCTTAGCATAACCTAAAGTGGAAAAATACAATTACATTATCATAACTTTAGCTTAGTCCTGTTGTTTCATTCATTTCGTTATTGCTTAATTACTTTCTGCGCCTTCTGCAACACCGCTCAACACTGCCAGCAAAATCGCCGCCACTGCTTACATAAATTGCACTTTCTAATTGGCGGTATAATTTCAAATATTCATACGAATGAAATTCGTTTTTTTATGGCATTCATTAAAGGAATCTCATAAATCATGGTCTGTTGTTTTTGACTTGTTCTGTGAAAAGTTATATGTATAATTTGTATGGTCGGTGCCGACCGACCCTTTTTGAATGTTACGATGACTTACTGAGCCAACAAGGAACTATCCCTAACTTGGCTATATATATAGAGTAATGTATGTGCCTCTGTGCGTTGTTTATATGTGAATTTATGGGCATGCAACTCTTATAAAATGTATAAAATGCAACAATGTTTGCATGCGGACAATTGCAATTTGTTTTCTCCTACAGATACATGTCAGCAAGTGTGTTTGTTTCTGTGTTCGTGGTAAAACCGAGAAAATGGTTAAAGGAATTGTACAAATATATTTGTGACTCTGCGTGTGTGAGTATATGTAATAATTGTAAAATACCATAAATAATCGCAAAATATGAGAAACATGCTTATAATGCATAAACAAATAGAGCAATACGTTACTTTACGTTACTTTGTACAACTTATTTATAAATGGGCGTATGATATCAATATATGGGCCAAATTACTAGAATCGGGTTTTTGATATCATGTGTTTGGAGTTCACTTAAATAACACGCGAAAATTGAATTTTATTCTCGGATGGAAATGTGAACTATAGAATATCGAGTGGATATCACATATATTGAATAACATATTTTTGATAACAACGTTCTAAAGACAGTATCGTGACACAAATTTCTGAAGAAGATTTGATTCATCAGTTGCAAAACTGGGTGTAAAGTTTATTTTTATATCCTTTACCACGCGCACGAACGGAGTAAAGTGTATATTAATTTTTAATCATTTTGCTATATGGTTCTCAACTGATTTTTATGAAACTGTACAAATTTCGCTGACAGCGATGGTCAGCTAGTGACGGACCCGGATAACGTTCTGAAAATATGGAGAAATCATTTCAGAAATTTATTGGATGCGGACACCACTCCTGAAGACCCACTCCAATTCATGACGATGGTATTAACTGTCCACCTCCGAGCCAGAGCGAGATACGTGTGGCAATCTCCCGCCTTAAAAACAACAATGCTGCTAGAGCCGATGGTCTCCCTGCTGAATTGTTTAAGGCTGGCGGGCAGGAACTGATTAGGAGCATGTATCAGCTCATTGAAAACATCTGGCAAGAGGAGAGCATGCCCGGGGATTGGAGTCTCAGTCTGTTATGTCCCATATACAAGAAAGGAGATCGTAGTGAATTTAAGAACTACCGTGGAATAAGCCTATTACCAATTGCGTACAAGGTCCTTTCAAGCATATTGTGTGATTGTCTAAAGCCAATTGTAGAAAAACTATTTGGACCATATAAGTGCGGCTTTAAACCTGGAAATCTACGACGGATTAAAAATTCACTCTACGACAAATCCTAGAAAAACTCATGAAAAGCAGATCGACACCTACCACCTCTTTGTCGACTACAAAGCTGCCTTCGGCTCTCCGATAAGGAATAGACTATATGAGGCCATGCCTGAGTTTGGTATTTATTCCTGCAAAGCTAATTCGACTTTGCAGATGTACCTTAGACAACACCAAATCCTCGGTTAAGATTGGTAACGAGCACTCTGAACCATTCAACACAGAAAGAGGTCTCAGGCAGCGTGATAGCCTGTCAGGTACACTATTTAATATAGTTATGGAGAAGGTGATGAGAAAGGCTGGTGTCAACATGACTGGCACAATATTCCACAAGAGCCACATGCCACTAGCCTATGCCGATGATATAGACATCATTGGCCGAAATCTGCAAGATGTTACTGCAGTTTTCTCATCACTAGAAAAAGAGTCAGCAAAAATGGGTTTAGCGGTCAACGAGGACAAAACAAAAATAATGATTTTGACCAACAAAGAGTCCTATCGATGGGGACGCAGCCTCAACGTTGAAAATTATTGTTTTGAGGTAGTAGATGAATTGTTTTATACTGCGACAGTCGGACGGACATGTTTTTATCAACTCAGAATCGACGTCCCTTCTCGGCGTTAGAAATTGAACAAAAAACTGAGTATACCCCTTGGACCGTGAGTGCACGTGGTGTAGGATATAAATATAATAATAATTTGAGTCTGATATGAAGGAAGATGTTCTTCATACATTAGATGTTCTCTAAGCGAAACATTTCAGAAACAAAATTATTGACAAAAAATGGATGTGTGAAGCTAAAAGTAACGTCCACCTCTCACCAAACTCCTCTGTTTTGTGTTACAAAGTTTAATAAAATATTATTGTAGTGCAAATAACCAGTTTTATCACTATATTTACAAATGGAGCTTGAGCATAGATAAAAAAAACCTAAAATACACAAAAACTCTTTACGCAAGTCCCCAATCAGTTCTCAACGTCTGATAGATCACGTATTCGCCGTGCAATGCCACCGATCATACGTTCAGTGGTAGCTAAGGTAGGAGGGCGCAATATTGAGTTTCACAAATGGCATGCTCCTACCGATGAGTCTAAAAGAGTAGGTAACAGAAGTTTCTAAAGACATAGACAACGGTTTACTAAGTGGCTTTGGTAGCCCCATAAAATTAGGAGCGTGCCCGATGTATTAGGCCATTATCTAAGTCACTCTCCTTAGATAAACCAATTATAGCTATCTAGCTATCTGCCTGCCAGCTGTTAACATAATCCATTTCACACAACTCTTGTAAAACAAATTCTATTAGGAATAATAGAAAAGATATTGAACCAAACAATGAAACCAAACTCGTTATAAGGCTAACACAA
>OZ035881.1:106396243-106445209 GCA_964034835.1 Muscina levida
AATGTCAGTTATATACCTCTTAAAATACGGCTGCAATCGCAGGGACAAAACCAAAAAAGGGAGAGTTTGCATGGGAGGTGAGAGTAGTTTTTGACCAACTACTCTCACTACTCTCTACTACTCTCTCGTCTGACAGACAGACAGACGGACATACGGTCACCTTTAAATCGACTCGGATTTCGACGCCTCCTTATGGGCGTTACAAATGGAAGAACAAAATTAATATACCCTTCACTCTGTTCATGTTCTGTTCTGATCGAAAATAAATTTTTTTATAGATTTCGTAAATTATAAAGCGGAGATTATATGGGTCATATTGGACCGGATAATTTGCTTTAAATATTTAAAATATGATATTTTCATATTATTTCTTTGTTGAGACATCTATTTGCATGCTTAGATATTCGATGATCTTTAACAAATCTAGAATTCGAAACAATTTTACGGTGTTGATGTTAACATCCCATGACATTTGCCCTTAGGCCATATTAAAATATTTAAAAATTCAATATATTTCAAACTCATCTGCAAGAGTTAAAAAAAAATTACCAAATTGTAGTACAATTTCCTTAATAATTGTAAAGAAAAAAACTCATTTACCCTTACTCTTCCTATTTTTTTCGTAATTTAATTTTCATCACTTGCAACACAATGCCTTGATACAAATTTATACTTACCATGAAATCGAGATACAACTACAACAGAAACTGCAACTGAAAACAATGTATAAAGAATTTGACATAGGCAAACGGCAACGATAACCAATACAAAGACTATAATATATAAAGAATTTTAAAGTATGAATACTAGAGCGACTCATTTTGTAAGGAGCCAAAAAAAGTATCTTCGGTTAACCCTCCGAAATTTACCTTGGCTTTTTTTATGATGAGCTGGACCGTTATTAAAAAAAGTATTTTATTAGTTTTTCAGAAATTTTGGATATTTAATTTAAGACAATATGTGCAATATTAGTATCATAGGAAAGAGTTATTAAAGACGCATTCAATGGCATCAAAAACATGCCCACAAATGTCCTGACTAGTTTTTTTTTCAGGATTATTCTGCAAAAAAGGGATTTTGAAGTTTTTAGTAGCGACATTTTTCTGAATTGAATGCTATTTAATTCGCGAGAAACGAAACTCATATTTAGACAAGGCATATTTTTCGTTAATTACACCGTGTCACAAGAAAACTACAATTGTATTTATTTGAAGAATTATTTGGTTGATGATTTAGGTCTTGCCGTGGAGATCAGAAACCTTAATTTAAAATGTACAGTATACACTAAAAAAAGGAAAAAAGCTGAAATACGTGTTTACTTAAATCGACTAAGGCTACAAATATATCAATCTGACATCTAATTCACAAAAATGTCACTTCTAAAAACTACAAAATTCCTTTTTTTGCACAATATTCCTATAAAAAGGACTTGTTAGGACATTTGTGGGCATGTTTTTGATATCGTTAGATGCGTCTTTAAAAACTCTTTCCAATGATACTTATATTGCGCATATAGTCTTTTGGTAAATATCAAAAACCCATGTAAAACTCCAAAAAAGAAATTTTTAGAAACGGTCTAGCTCATTGGATCTTATTCCTAGGTACGAAACTTTCAGGGATTCATCATAAAACAAGCCAAGGAACATTTTGGGGGGTGAACCCAAGATACTTTTTTTGGTGTGTCGGATTAATGAACACACATTTCTACAATCGATGAATTTAAGATAGAAAACAATCATACCCACCAGTGGTTTACTTATATATATGACATATAGGATATGCATGGTAAACCAGTAGAAAAACTAGTGTTTTATTTATTCCAATGCTATTGAACAAAAAGAAACGCGTCATCCTAGTGCGTGACAATGAATTGTCCGCTAAATCAACACGCAAATTAAGAAGAGCTTTGGGCATTTTAATTTAATAAAAAGTATTCGTCTTTACTAATACAAGTCAGAACATTTTTGTTGGCAACTTTTAATTTTTCGATCACGGTTGACACTTCTGTGGAAATACCCATATCCATACCACACTATGGCACTCCTAATATGAAATACGAAATGCTTTTCGTTAAAAACAGGGGGCTCGATTTTGACACCCATGGTGTCTTGGGCAGATTTTGTGGCATCCATCGTAGTTTACGATTTTGATAACCGCTTGGTCGAGCAAAAAATTTACCCACTCACTCTGCATGTCTGTGACCAGATTTCTATCTTTGTCGTTACAGATGGGGTTCCAGTTTCATAACGTTTACAGTGCAGAAAAAGTTATAATTAAATTTTCTCTCTCTCTCTCTCTCTTTTCTCTATAAACGTCTTATGCATCGTTAGATTCATCCTCCTTTTTTGCACTTGTATACAGCACATTTTCTTTCAGAAATACGGGACATTCTTCATCGTATCAGGACTTGTACTGGCGTTGCGATTGTGGTCATTTAAAATGCTACCATTGTCTGTCAGGAGCATCAAAATTAGGGCGTTTGTTTGCAGTAATGGGGTATGCAGGATTATGATGTATAACTTTCTTTGATTTTACTAATGGAAACCCTGCTTAAAATCTTGCGAGCCTTGGCTGCAAATACATGGTGATCCTAGTCCATATTCGCACCACGCATCAAATATAGTACATCAAACATCTATTTCGCTTGAGATATGGCTTTCATCTATTCAAATGTAATCAATCTGATACTCAGACCCTCAGTGAACAAGAGTTGGTAAGATACTCGTAGATATACCCAATGTGATATCTTCTGGCTAAAAGAAGGGGCCGTAGGTTTCTCACAACATTGTTGGCTCTAACACCTATATAGTTCTTGTTTACTGTAGAAGGAAGCGCTAACAATCGCATTGTAATATATGCAGTATGTTTAGCACACCATGTGTAATAGGGTGACCGCAGTGATATGGAAAAAAAAAATTAAGAATTTTGTTAACGACAACCCCATATTTTGCGATAGCCAAACAAATTTAGAGAAGTTAAGAATTACAATTCCTTTCCCTATTTGTTACTCTTCGAATAATCAACAGTTTCGTATCCCATTTGAAAGTGAACTTTTCGGTCAGAATTCGGTCAGATATCTGAAGGAAATTTGGAGAAATTTCGAAGGGACTTTTGGATTTTTCTGAAGTAACTCTGGCAAATAATCCGAATATTACCAGAAATATCTGACAGTATACGGATATTTTGTACGAGAATTCGTGAGATTTTCGGACAGAATTCTGAATAAATGTACGAAAATCGTCAGAGTTCTGTTTTTTTTTGTTTACACAAAAATTCCAAAAATTATTTTTTCTTAGTTTTTACTCATTTCATTACTACCCAGGAAAATTTTTCAGAATTTGTTGCGAATGGTATTGATACTAGAATGGTTTCTTTTTTAATCGACATTCTATTCTGTTTCTGGTTCCATATAACCGATTATGTACAACATGTTGCACCACAGATTCCGTAGAACAGAAAATGAATATTCGTATTCGAAATAAGTATTTTTTAGAGGGTATTTATTAAAAAAAACTCAAAAATCTGAGTTAAAATATATTTCGAACTAGCACCCAATTGAAAACCAATTAAATTTTAAAAAATAGCACTTGTAATTCAGTTGTGTAGCAATTCAATTTATAACAGGTTCCAGGAGAACATGTTGGTTTTGGGACAATTTCAAACAAAAATAATATATTGTGCAACCGAAAGTGGAACTTGTTACTTATCAGTAAAAGCTGTTCTGTAATTGTTTCTTAGCAACAAAATATTTTGCTGGGTAGTTTTACTAATTTCATTGTCTTCTTCTGGCAATCATTTTTTTAACAGGACCAGCGTCTTTTTCATTTTTTTCCTAATTGCCTAACGACAAAACATTTATTTTCTTATTATCTGATACATGCTATATTCACCTTTAAATGTTTATAACACTTTCCGCGACTTGACGTCTTAATATATTGATTGCACAACCATAACTGATAATGGGGATGAAAAACACACATTGGAATGCGCAACGCACTTAAAAAACAACAAACAACAATAATCCGTTTTAGGAATAGCTAAACTAGTTTTCTTTTGTTGTTGTTGTTTGTGAGAGAAAACAAAACAAAAAATGCCCTAGCGACAGGTTTCTCTTGCGGGAAGAAGAAGAACAAAAAACACCCTTTAGAGAATGTGCAGACAAAATCGTTTAAAGTGTATAAAAATTCAGAAAACGTGCAGAATTTGCGGACAAAATTCGGAAGAGTGTGCAGAAAAACTCGGTCTTATTTCTGAAAGCATTTATGACGATATCGTTCGTTTTCGGCAAATTTTCTGATGAAATGTAAGAGAAATATCTGATGTCCGACACGTCGGAAGTTTTGGTTTGCTGGGAACTTTCAAACCAATCAAGATATCGCGAAAGGGATTTTAGGGTCGATGGACGACCACAAGAGCTTTAAAAATTCAATAAAAAATCGAAAAATTACACACAACTGATTTGGTCGGCGATATGACGATATGTTTTTTAGTCGCCTCAATCAACATCAACATCTGTATGCACATTTTTACTCCTTCTCCTCTAAAAATTTACTTTGCTTTTGTTCGTTTCATATATGTAATTAAAATCCAATTTTTTGTTTTGTTATTCTACCTACAGATTAGCTCTTACCATTAACGTTGGACAACGTGATTTTCTTTACAATATCAATGACAATTCCATAAAATCCATGCTAATAGTATTATATAGCAATTCGCATGCCTAGGAATTCAAAGAATTGTTGGTAATATATTCGTTTAAATAGAATTATAGCAAAAACAAAAAAAATCCCAACACGTGGCCAATAATTCAAAGAATGGAAAAATCTACGTCTGGTCTTTTTCTAGCCATACTATACATAGCTTAATGGTTAAAAGGCTTTTAAGACATTTTAAAATTCTAATTTTGATATCCAATTCAAAGCTGTAGCACTTCCTGATATAAATTATTCATTTGATTTTAAATTTCCGTTAAAATTGTTTGTATTTTGTACTTCGATTTCGACAAGCGAACAGAAAAATGCTATACAAATCCTCCATAACTTTTAACCACAAAACCATTTGAATGTTTCTGCTTTGAGCGCGAATAAAACAGCTAAAACAGAAGGACCGTATTTATATCGTATTAAATGTGAATACTTGCGCACAATTACGCACCTCCTATATATTCGCTTGATTGTATACACTGCCACACCAGTACACACACACACCAACACAGGCACAAATCACTTACTAACAGTTGACTTCACAACACATGCACACACTGTAGACCACTGGCGGGCAAGCATTCTTCGGCACTGAATTTATAAATTCATATTTTATAGACAATTAAAACATAATTAAACTTTGGGGAAAATCGTAAATTTCATATTAAAACCGCAATTAAAATACTCGTAAATGGTTTAGGGTTGCCCTATTGGTCGGGGCAACGCGAGCCATAATCATGGACCACAGTTAGGTCACCAGCCGCCAACCACAGAAATAACCACTAACAAACATATGCCGAAATACATAAATAAACACATTTGCATTCGCATGTTAGCCAGACGTATAGTATACTAAGCCAGTGGGTATTGTGGTGGGTTAGGTGCGTCCATGTGAGCTCTGTATGTCAGGGAAAATGTTTAACAGAAAATCGTAAGCACATTGGTACACACAGAATATTTTTTTGGTATGCGAATTAACGTGTTATGAACCGGCCGTGGCATAGTGGTTAGAACACGCGACTACCATGCGGGAGATCGAAGGTTCAACTCCTGGCTCCAGTCATCTTAAAAAAAAAAAAAAAAATTCTTTCATTGTCGGCTCCCCTCGAATGTTGTCAACAGCAACTTCGCAGTATTAGTGTCGAGTCAATCGGCGTGTCTAGTAAGAGCTTCTCAAACAGTGTCGTTTGCATTCGTCGATAAACAAGTAGATGCCGTTAGTTGTGAATCTAAAAATAGAAAGCGTGTTAATTCACAACAACGCGAGAAGCTATCCCATACCTCATTCATGAGGTGTAAAGGGAAATTAAGTAAGTACATTACCCAGTGTGAAAGTTTGAGACCGGGAATAGGCAAGCGATGCCATTGGCTGTCATTACGATCCAAGGCTTTCCATGTTCCCTTCCTGTAGCAAACCAAATAGTAGGCAGAAATTCAGAACTGTAGGGCAAGGCTTTATTCTAGGCCTACGAACTAACACCTTGTATCAGGTATGCTCGGGAAGGCGTGGCGGCATAAGACGTAAAACTCTTTGCATGCCTGCAGAGGAAGGTCAAATTGAAGGTCTGCAATTGCTTTTTGAAAAAGAAAAAATCTCTAAGGTGGTTTTCTTGTCGGCAGAGGCAAGTACAATCGCCCCAGGATCGCCATAAGAGTCCACAAAACCCTACGAAAAATAACTCGGTAGATTTTCCCTGACAACGGCAATAAGAAATGTTTAATGATGGCGTTATTTAAACCTACAGTGTGCTGGATGAAGTATTTAGATACGAAAAAAAAAATCAAATTTGTATTTGAACTTAGCGTAAATGGCAGTATGTTTGCTCTGTTAGTTATACCTACGCCGATTGTTAGTTATACCTATATTGATATGATATTTTGGGACTCGGGTGAATTAAATATAATAGGGCATTTTACGATTAGACATTTTTTATAGTTTTTCTCCGGAACTATAGAGGTCAAATAGGTCTAGATTGTATCGGAACCCAGGAACGTTATGATAAGTGTTCAATTCAGGTACGTACGTTGATGATTCAAGTTTGTCGCCAAATTTTCTTTATATCAGTGATACAGGTTCGTATCAGCAATTCGGCAATGTATACATGGTTCTGGCTTGTCGGCGATTCAAATCGGGCAACTATGAATCGTGCTGGTAATTCGGGTTTGTCGGTTGGCTAGGGGCCGTGTTGAACCCACCGAAATTTTACTTGTCGAAGTCCGATTAAACTGGCCGAAGTTGGATAAAACCAAAAGATATTTAGTTAAATCAACAAATGTTGGATTCAGCAGACTGAAGTCGAGTTATACCGAAATTGGGTTTAATCGACCAAACTCTGATTCCACAGACCGAAATCGAATTAATCCGATTGGAGTCGAGTTAAGCAAACCGAAATTGGATTCAACAGTCCAATTAAACCAACCGAAATTGTGTTCAAAGAACCAAAGTTAAACGGACACAAGTCGTATTCAATGGATCAAAGTTCAATTGAACCGGCCGAAGTCGAGTTGAAAAAACCATAATCGGATTCCACAGACCAAAGTCCGTTCAAACCGACTGGAGTCGATTTAAAACAACCTAAGTTGAATTTAAAAGACCAAAGTCCGATTTAACAGACCGATGTCTAAAAAAATAAAAGAAATTGAGATAAATCGACAAAGGTTGAACTATACAGACAGAAGTTCGATTAAATCATCCGGAGTCTAGTTAAACCAACCGGAGTTCAATTAAACCAACCGATGTTGGATTCACCAACCAAAAATATATTCAATAGACCAATATCCTATTAAATTGATCGAAGCCGAGTTTAAGTAACCAAAATTTGTTTGAACAGAGCAAAGGCGTTTATCCCTATAGGATGTGAATAAAACCAATAGAAATTAGGTTAAACCAACAATACTGTTATATCTGAACTAAGAAGGGCAAGTGGAGTGCAAAGTAAAAAGGCAATTAACTACGTTGCGATATTTTAAAAATTATTAAGTTAATTACCAGATTTTTTATATCATCACCCGTAGGGATGAAGGTATATATCATTTGATACGACCCAAAAGTGTAACACATAGAAGGAGTCACTTTAGACCCTAAGTTTCTTTGAACCAAATTCGATTCATGACTTTTTAAGTCGTTTGAGCCATGTCCGTCTGTCTGTCTGTCTGTCTGTCTGTCTGTCTGTCGGGTGGCTGTCCGGCTGGTTCGCACGATAACTTTCGAAAGACGCAACCAAATGTTTTGAAATTTTGCACGAGTTATTATTTTCTCAAAACTACTTACGGTATTGCAAATGGGCTACATGGCCCCGCCCCTTCTGGTACCTCCCATACAAATACATCATTCCGCCCACTTTAGAAATCGAGTAAAAATATCAATACACCCTAGGGGATCGTCCCCAAATTCTGTATTTAGTAAAGCTATAACAGGATAAAGTTTTGGAAAAAATTTTGAAAGCCTAGCCACGCCCCTTCTGGTACCTCCCACACAAATCTACCTTTCCGCCCACTATAGAGATGGAGAAATAATATCAATAAATTAAACGTGATCGTACCCAAATTCTATTTTGAGTAAAGCCATAACAAGATAAAGTTTTAGAGAAAAAAATTGAAAGTCTATTCACGCCCCATCTGGTACCTCCCATACACATCTGGTACCGCCCACTTTAGAAATCGATTAATATTATTAAAATACCTAACGCGATCGTGCCCAAATTCTGTATTTGGTAAAGTTTAAGCAGGATAAAGTTTTGGAGAAAAAATCTGGAAGTCTAGACACGCCCCTTCTGGTACCTCCCATACAAATGTACCACCCAATTTCGAAATCGAGTAATAATATCAATAAAATAGAAAATTATTTGTTTTACTGAAGGTAAAGGTAAATGTAAGTCGGGTTGCTCGACTGAAACTTTCTAACTGGTTTTAATTACAAATCGATTATTTTCAATAACTCAAGACTTAAACAATATATTATATTGGGTGATGGTATTTATCAGTCAGTTTAACTGACTGAAATTTCTGTACTGGTTATTATTATTTTCCTCTCAAAGTTTTTCCTCTTTCTAATGTTTAACTTTACAACTGTTGTTAGCAACCAACCTCGTACAAGCTAACCCACCCAATGACAAGTGCCACATTTCTATTTTCTATTACCCCAGTGTTGATGTTGAATCTGATGAAAACCAAATAACACTTGAATAATTTATAAATTTACTTACTTTATTTCCCTTTACACTCCATGAATGAGGTATGGGATAGCTTCTAGCGTTGTTGTGAATTAACACGCTATCTATTTTAGATTCACAACCAACGGCACCTACTGTTTATCGACGAATGCGAACGTCACTGTAAGAGAAGCTTTTACTAGACATGCCGTATGACTTGACGCTTATACTGCGACGTTGCTGTTGACAACGTCGAGGGGGCCGGCAATGAAAGAAAAATTTAGATGACTGGAGGCAGGAATCGAACCCGGGGTCTCCCGCATGGTAGTCGCGTGTTCTAACCACTATGCCACGGCCGGTCCCAATAATTTATAAAATGTTTATTTCGATGAATGAACCGTAACATATTGCAACCGAAAACAAATATTTGCTAAACTAAATATTGCGACACACACAAATAACATTAAAACTATATGTATATGTAAAGCGTACCATAAGCGCGTAAATATAAGCAAAATAACAAAACAGCAATAACAGACAGGAACAAATACCAAAAAATAAACCAACAGAAAATAATAACAACGAAAACATTTAACACAAACCAAATAAGCAGAATACGGCCATGATAATGACCAGGACAACCGGAAATATGACCTAAAAAGCGTGTTTTATGCGCATAAAATATGACCTGAAAAATAGCAAAATATGACCTTAAAATCATTAAAAACATGCTAAAAAATTAAAGTAACACAATTTTTTTCATATGGATTAGAAATATTTTTATTTAAAGTAAAAAAAAACAGCTTAAAAATTAAAAAAAATAAAACAATATTATTTTAAATTCAGACTTTGTAAGTATTTTTGGTAAATTTACATACACAAATGTTTAGTAAGTAAAATAAAATAGAAATAAATATTTTAGTATTATTATTTAAGGAACAATTAAAAAAATATCACATGAATTTATTTAACATTAAAGTAACAAAAATCTGAAACCATGTTTCCTAAGTATCACGGTGTTTTTGTATGTTGAGCACCTTATTTAAGATTGTTGTTGCAATAAACTACAAAATATTAAAATAAATTATCGAACAAAAAATTTTGTCTATTACAACGTAAAATGTTTTTGTACATTGAGAATGATCTTTCTTTAAAACCAAAACCAAAGTTGCAAAGACACTTGTTCTAATGAACAAAAAAATAATGTGGGATATTTTTTAAAAAATATGGCCTAAAAAATATAAATTATGCTTTAAAAATGGAGGTTTTTTTAAAATTATGTTCCTAAAATCAAAATTTGCCGAAATATGACTCAAAACACTTGTAGGACCATGAAACATGTAAATACACTACCAATTTGTTATAATCTCGTTGTAAAAAAAACATGCTGTAGCATATTTCCTGATAATGACATTACTAATGACAGCAGCACCGACAGTAACAGAATGGCAAAAAAGGCGGAAGGGAAACTACAGGGGCACAACCAGCCCCAACCGCCATCCAAAGAGAAACGGATTCACCAAAAACCACAATAACAACAACTATAATACTGCACCGCACAGCAAAGTATTACAATAACACAGACTCGTACCTACTCCTATGTATACACGCGAGAAGGCACACAAACACACACCGTCCAATACAACATCAATATCAGAAACCAAACACACATACACCTACTAATTAACATAAATAATCCCATTCTAACCATAAAACACAGTTACCAACATCAGCAACGAAAAAAAAACAGGAATAACAACAATAAAAACAGAAGTGATGTGAAAAATCCTAAATCCGTAAAATCTCTAAAGACCAACATTAGACAATTAGGTCAATACCAAGTAAAAGAGGTAAGCGACAACGACATAACGGGGTACAAACTTTACAGTTAATGCATGTTTCTATCTGGCGAATATTATTGTAGTTGTATATGTAAATGAAATGCAAAACAAAAAAATCGATGCAGGGAAAAAACAAAATGCCACCATACTATAACCAAACTACCGCAAATAACCGCGTAGCAATACAGTTGCATGCCACTTAATGAAAACTGTGTATTTGGATCCAAATCAACAAACTACACAGTAAGAAAAATTTTAACTGACACAGAAAAACACCGATACACACAACAGAACACCGTCTTAAAATATTATGTCACAATTAAGAATTATTAAATTTTTAAGCTTGTGTGTCTCTCAAGTGATTTGCTGGTGTTTTAAAGCCAATATACCAACTGAATTTGAAATAACTTTGGTTTTTTTTAATTCAAGTCCTATGATGATGGGCTTTCCCCCTTTCGGCTGGTACAATTAATTTATTTTTAATGTGTGTTACTATTTAATCCCATTTTGATCAATTTTATGTTTTTTTTCGAATTAAATTTATCTTTTTGGTTTTCACTCGCTTGAAAAATCATACTGTAATATTCACCTGCCAATAGACGGCTATCATTGTTAGAGTAAAGTATTGACAAATAACAATAAATAATGTTATTTCAAGAGAGTTTTCGAAGTCTTTTTCCATATATAGTATACAAATAGTTTGCGAGACAATACAAACTTAAAAATGGAATATCTCCTGGAATATCTGTATACCTGAGATGGCTGCAGTCACCTGCAGCATTTTTTGATCGATGATGTCTACGTCATCAGCGTACGCAAGAAGCACGTGGCTTTTGTTGAGTATAGTATTTACTGCAGCTTTCCTCATTATCATTTCCATCACTATGTTAAAGAGGTCACATGATAGGCCATCGTCTTGTTTAAGGCCTCGTCTGGAATACAATGGCTCCTTCAAATCTTTTTCCAATTTTCACTGAAGATTTCTTGTCAGTTAGCGTCATTCCTCAAGAGCTTATCAACTTCGTTGGAATTCCAAACATGGCTTTGAGTAATTTCTGTCGTATCGGGCTGTCGAAGGCAGCTTTATAGTCGTCGAAAAGATGGTCGTAATCTTTCTCCCGGTTCTTTTCAGGATTTGTCGATGTGTGAATATCTTGTCATTTATGGATTTTTCGGGGCTAAATCCACACTGATAAGGTCCAATCAGGTCATATAATACTGACATTAGTCTTTCACATCGCACACTCGGCACGACCTTATATACGATGTGTAAAAGTCTGATTCCGTAGCAGTTGAAGCACACACTTGGATGACCTTTTTTTTAGCACAGGACATAATACGCTTAGATTTCAATCATAAGATGTACTTGTTAAGGCAAATCGTGAGTATGTGCTGATGCATACTCGTTATCAGCTCCTCGTCACCGGTCTTGAAAAGCTTTTTCTGGGCGCGGAATTGAACTTGGGATTGCCTATATGCGCCGCTTCTACCAAGCCTTCGAAGGTCTTCGGCTTGTAAATCGTTCAATGCGATTATTTGTGTTGCATTATTTTATATGCTTTCACTACTCTTGTCCGTATACTGTTGCTATACTCACGACTCTAACACGAACTAATAATCACACAAACACCCACCCATTGAAAATTTGTTAGGTTAACATCGAATACAAAACAACAAACAACCGGGTTAAAAAGTACTTATGGTGTTTGTCTATAAGCGGTCGAGCCGCTTTAATCTCTTGTGATGGCTGTAGGTAATGGTGTTGATGTTGGCGGCCTCAGCTATGCAAATTTTTGTGTTGTTGTTGTTGTACACATTATTGCTTGTTGTTTGGTGCTCAACACTCTCGTGCATATAAAATCAGAAACGGCAGAGCCATAACAGGCGTTAAAGCAAAATAGAAAAAAAATTGCATGTTTATAATTAACAAAAGTGTATGTATACACTAACATATTCACACACATACACAATCTCAGTCAGATGTGAATAAATAAGGTTGAATATTATCATGAGCTCGATTTTATAAAAAGAAGAAACCTGATGTTAATATAATAACACACTAACACCAGTAGCATACCCCACTCTCTTCTATTCAAGGGATACAATGTAGCACATGCATATTTCCACACACACGCGATGTTTCAAAGGAACACGATGCGACGATAGCATTTCATTGTTGTTCTCGTGCGCTGTGGAAAAATTTGAAATTACAACTCTAATCAAGTTGATCACCTTCAAAAACGCAATTAACACACTTATCCTTTTTAGTTCCTAATGTAAACTTTAAAAAAGGCATCTTATTCAGAATCTGGATTTAGTTAAGATACTACATAATGAATGGTGAAAAATTTCCTCTTCATGGTCAACTTTTTAGTGTTTACGTATAGTGCAGGTTACTGTATTTGGTAAAGGCCAAGTCAAAATTTATTTGGCATAATAATTTATTTTTGTCAAAATTTTGACCCATATTCTTGAAGTTAACGAATTAAAATTCAACAACGTTTCTGCGTTTCAGTGCATAACTTAACAGTTCTAAAAAATTTCACCGTAATGCTCATACCGTATGTTTTCAATCACACCTTGAATATTGTAGCGAATACCGGGAGATTCCCCAATAAGAAGACAAACAAATTAAATAGGAAAATAAATAAATTGACGCCCCACAAAAGTAGGTTTTAAACTAAGATTAATTATTCTGCTTAGACCAGAAGGAGTTTGGCAATAGCCTTGAGAGTGATACTCTTCCACTCCGCCTGTAACAGCACCCGCATCCAGTGATGAATGATGAAAAGCTGACATTGTTTGGTAATTATGGGCATGAAAAAACATTTTGATAATTTCAAAATGTAATATCGCATTCATTATTTAATGGTTACAAGGGTTTCCTAAGCGAATGGGTACTACAGAGAATATATTCCTTGTGTGTTGTTTATTAAGTATATCACAGAACGACGACCATTTTTAAATAAGCATCCTATTTTTTGTTCATTATATTAGCTAGAATTTTTATGGTCAAAAAACCTTAATATAACATTAGAAATTCTATACATTACATTCCGGTATATAAGTATGTAATTTGCATTACGTTTATGGGGAATTGACGTTTGATTAAAGATTGCTTGGATATGAGGGCTAAATTAAAAAAAATTATATGTGTTGAAGCCTTTGATTTTCATATTATCTTTATCTATATATATAAAAATGGTGTAAAAAAAGTATAGTAATTCATCAATTGAGAACGGCTGGGCCGATATTTCAGTTGTTCGTAATTGTCGCTGGTAGGTTCATGTAAAAGAAAATTTTAGGAAAATCCTCCGGAAAAGTCGGGAAATCGGAAAAATCTTAAATTGCTTTTATGGTATGGAATTTTGTGTGCAATTGTTACTAATGGCTTTTCGAAAGGAAAAATAAAAAAAATTGTTGAAAAGTTTGGAAAATTCCGGAAAAATTCGAAAATTTGTGATTTTTTTTCGACGGAATTTTGCATGTTAGCGTATGATTTGATAATTTTCGACGATGTAACTGTGAAAATTTTCGGATAATTATTTCAAAATAACTTTCCGAATGGAAAAATAGAAAAATTCTCGGTGGAAAACTCTGAAAACTCCGAAAAAACTTGAAGAAATGTGGATTTTTCGGCAAAATTTTGATTCGATGGAAATCGCAAATTAAATTTTTGTATAAAATTTTGTGTGCAGTTGTTCCGTAGTGGCTTTACGAAATAGAAAATTTTGGTTGGAAAACTTATGGAAAAATACAAAAAAATTTAATTTTTTGGACGAAATTTTACATTTTATCGTATGTTTAGATAATTTTGGATGATGTAAATGTAAAAAATTTCTGATAATCATTCCGAAGTGGCGTTTCGAATAGAAAAATTCTTGGTGGAAAACTCGGAAAATTCCGGAAAAACTCGAAAGTTTTGGATTTTTTCCACGAAATTTCCATTGTATCGCTAGATTTGATGATTTCAGACGACGTAAAGGTGGAAAATTCGTTGTGATGCTTGGAAAATTTCGGATTATGTATAAAAATGTACCGCAAATTTACAGATGAAGGGGAATCGATCATAATCCTATTACGGAATCTGAGTCAACCGAAATTGTGCAACGGTACGCGGTCGTCCGTCAAGAACCAATGTGATTTAACCGACGATCATCAAGGGCAAATTCAAAGAAAAGAAAGTCTTTATCTTACTAATTCTGATCAATCCAACTGATCCTCCATTTCAATTCCCCATTCGGTTGGCTTTGGCAATGATTACCAATAAATCGCAAGGCCAATCGTTGGAAGTATGTGGGATAAATATCGAATTTTCCAGTTTTTCGTGCGATCACCTGTAGGTTGCCTTTTCGCGTTTTGGAAAACTGTCTTCGAGGTATGTTTTTGTGCCGGGGAAACAAATAGAAAAACATTGTTTATCATATCACACTCTACTGAGTTTATCTGAAGGCATTAAATTCGGGCGAGACAAAGTTCGCCGGGTCCGCTGGTCTATATATATAAAAATAAGTTCAATTGTGTCGGTGATTGATGTTCTCTGAAATACATGAACCGATTTTGTTTCTGTAAATTTCCTATGAAAGCTGAAATCAATGGTAAGGTTTGTTGTTAAATTCTGTATTTGTATGTGTGGTGGTTTATTATTTATAGGCATTCAAATAAACATACCTTTGTTGAAAGCAGTCACACTTAAATAATAATATTATATTCGTACATAACGTCTAAAAGATGTTAACACTTGATACATTAAAAAAAAATTGTGTTTTCAAAGATTAAGTTCAAATTTTAATTGACTTAAATTGAATTAAATTTAATAAATTTTAATTTATTAAATAAACCAGTAAGAAAGTTTCAGTCGGGCAACCCGACTTACATATACCATCATCCTCAGTAAAACAAAAAAATTTCTTGATATTATAACTCGATTTTTAAAGTGGGCGGAGTGGTACATTTGTATGGGAGGTACCAGAGGAGGCGTGTCTACACTTCAAGGATTTTTCTCCAAAACTTTATCCTGTTACATCTTTACTAAATACAGAATTTGGGCAGATCGCGAGGGGTGTATTGATATTATTACTCCATCTCTAAAGTGGACGGAAAGGTACATTTGTATGGAAGGTACCAGAAGGGGCGTGTCTAGACTTCCAATATTTTTTCCAAAACTTTATCCTGTTATAACTTAGCGAAATACATAATTTGGGCACGATCGTGCCAAGTATATTGATATTATAATTGCATCTCTAAAGTGGGCGGAGTGGTACATTTGTATGGGAGGTACCAGAAGGGGCTAGACTTCCAGATTTTTTCTCCAAAAACTGTATCCTGCTATAGCTCTACAAAAACAAAGAATTTGGGTACGATCGCCTTGGTTTATCGATATTACTACTCCATCTCAAAGTGGGCGGAAAAGTACATTTATATGAGGGGTACCAGAAGGGGCGTGGCTAGCCTTCCAATATTTTTTCCAAAACTTTATCCTGTTATAACTTAACAAAATACATATTTTGGGCACGATCGTTTCGAGTGTATTGATATTATAACTCTATCTCTAAAGTGGGCGGAGTGGTACATTTGTATAGGAGGTACCAGAAGGGGCGTGGCTAGAATTTGAATTTCTTTTTCAGAACTTTATCCTGTTATAGCTTTACTAAATATAGAATTTGGGAACGATCGAGTTCGATGTATTGATATTATTACTCGATTTCTAAAGTGGGCGGAATTGTACATTTGTATGGAAGGTACCAGAAGGGGCGTGGTCATGTAGCCCATTTTTAATACCGTAAGTATTTTTGGGGAAATATTAACTCGTACAAACTTTCAAAACATTTGGTTGTGTCTTTCGAAAGTTATCGTGCGAACCAGCCGGACAGCCAGACAGACATGGCTCAAACGACTTAAAAGTCGTGAATCGAATTTGGTTCAAAGAAACCTAGGGTCGAAAGCCACTCCTTCTATGTGTTACACTTTTGGGTCGCATCAAATGATATATACCCTCATCCCTAAGGGTGATGGTATAAAAATTAAAGAAGTATGTGACAATTCAATTGCCCATGCATAGCTTTCCTTTTGTACGTTTGTCACTACAAAACGAAAAACGATGAAGAAAACTATGGTCGATTGAAGCAAGCTAATGATTGTAATAGTAGAATCCCTTATAGGTGTTCGTATGGCATAAACACTGTTGATCAGTCTTACAGATTCGTATGACTAATATTTCATTCAATATAAATCATACGCACTGTAGCAAATAATAGTTGAAGGTTAAAACAATTTTGATTAAAGGCGCTTTAGGAAATCTTAAAATTAATTGTTATGAAGTTGAAATATGATTTCAAATCAGAAAGTCACTAGCTTATTATAAAATCTTTATACAGATTGATTGCATTGTCACCAAAAAATATACAACATAATTAATAAATGTTTTTAAACCAGTTATTATTGCTGCCTTCTTTAAACTTTCTTTGTAAGTTTAACAAATACTTTAAATGATTAATACTTAAACGAACTTTAACCTCTGCAAATTTGTATACAAACAATTTTTTTAAATTTTGTTTAATTGAAAAATCTCTTATACATTTGCTACACTTCGAAACATACACACAAGTCTGTATACCCAATAAGAAAATGCAAAAAGTGTCAACATAAACCACATAACTTTAATTTCTATAATAAATTTAACCTCAACTTTTTTTTTGTCGCCATATGGCTGATTATCAACACAAGTATACATGTGTGTACCTGCACTCAAGCATTTTCCTACGTTTGCCATAGTGTTTGTGTGAATGTCAACATAGTTATCCGCAACAAAATTTATCGCATTTTTATCGCGACTCGTCTATATAAAGTTTCCATTTTTAACGTCAAAATAATGTACACATTGCTTTTTTTGGTGAACGACAGTGATTGCGAAAAAGAAATTTTTAAATTTGGTTATTGTTATCATATGTATGTGAATACGTATATGACAAATAAACAGTTTTTTATTTCTATTCAAAATATATGAGATTGCCATAAAATTATTAGAGAAGAAGAGAGAGAGAGAGAAAAAAATGAGGGACCCACAAGAAAGAAGAAACCCATCACTGGCTGTAAGATTGAGGTTCTGATCAACATAATCGTGTTAAATATATTCGTTAGATGTTGATTTTTTAGATATAAAACCAAACCACTGTCTATATACCTAGTCTCTCTCTGATTCAGAACACGTTATCTGTGTTCATTATGCTCAGTGTAATTGCAATTAGTTGAAAAAAAACTGTTTGTCCTCATTTCTACAAACTATATGGCCGCTTATTACCTACATCAATCTTGCACTTGAACCCTCGAGTAAATGAAATTTTACTTTTTACAAATGTTGATTTCGTCATCATCATCGTTGTCTGAGCCATTACTATCATTATCCTCCTGCTTTGTAAACGACCACCCACCCATCGAGTGTGCTCTTGTCGTTGCCATTGTTTAATGTTGCATGCTAATGATGCTGATGCGATTGCCGCTGTTACAAATATTGTTGGCGTTGCAACCAATGTGGTTTAAGGCAAGGGCCTCATACCGCTGGCATCTTTGCCATTGTATTATTATTAATATTATTATTTTTTGGACCACATTTTCCACCTTTTTTGTCGGTGTTGTTGTTATCATTTAACCATACTTCAATGTGGGCGTGGAGAATGGCTTTTTTACGTTATTCAATTTGTTCAAGGCTAGTAGCAACATTATTTTTTAACGATATTTTGAATGAAACAATTTCCTTGTTTCGTTTTATTTTTCGTAATCGTAATAATTGCATGCATCAGGATTGTGAAATGTGGTGATTTGTGGTTGGATTGATTGACTTTGCAATTTTTTAAAAGCTAATTATTTTATTATGCATTTGGTATTTAAATCTTGTCGATAGCTCAGATAGAAAACATAATTTACTACAAATAACGAAAACAGCCATTTTATGTTTAGGGAATAAGGAACCTATTTCTAAGCTCATCACTAACAGATCCAAATTTTCAGAGAAAATTCCAAATGTGAGTGCATGAAAAGAATATTAGCTATCCGAATTAGCTATCAGTAGAAGCTCGTTAGTCATTACTCTTAGATCTCACACCAATATATTTTTTTAATTTCGATTATGTTAAGCTGTTTTTTAATTTCTTCAATTTCTTTACATCTTAATGTCTTTACTTATTAGTAACTTAAATTCCTAATTTCTTTATTCTTACTTACTTACTTAAGTGGCCCATTACAACTTACGAACGTGACTCATAAACTCTTTTTTTTTATTCTTAGATTCGTCATACCATCCTCCACGGAATGTTTATGAGCTACCTCCTTCTCCTAATATAACCCATGTATTTTTCACATATGCTTGTGCTTTGTAGATATTATTATATTCGACTCACACCGAACGAACACCCTTTGGTTTTCGTTTTTTACACTGCTATTTTCAGCCTTATTTTGTTGTTGTTGTATTTAAAGCGACTATGTAAGATAAGGCAGTGTTGTTTGGCAATCAACGAGTCAACCGGCAAAAGCGCTTTTACCACATCCTTTATGGTTGCATCCTGCTTTTTTGATTTTTGCTCGGCTAACGACGATGCCAGTCTTATGGTAGGATTGTTGGCAGGAGTTGTTGTACAATGTAAGTTGTTGTACTCCTGCTTCTGCTTCAGTTTGCAACATCGAAGGTGACGATGGGTATGCCAATGATGTTATATAGTCGAGCTCTAGAGACTATAACCAGAGAATATAACCTACTACTTTAAGGGGAGTAGAGTGGGAGGTAGGATAAGGACGGCATGCTCTTTTTTATATGACTACTTGTGCATTAGGGCTATAAATGTTTTAAATTTTTTGCAAATATCAAATTGTAACTCCCATATATAAATATGTGAATACATAAACCAGCTATGCCCACCGCTTGAGCTCGCGAGCGAAAACAGCTTCTTGTGCTTTTACTTGTACACATAAAGAGCTTTGCGTTTTTACACATACACATACAAATCAGAAAGCGAATTACAGTATTGGTTAAAATGTTTAACGATGTTTGGGAAAATTATTTTTTGTTTACGCAAAACAGCGTTGGCGAGCAAATCGCATACATAGACGTTGGGCATAGCTGACGTAAACACAATAAGCATGTGTGTGTGTTTGCTTGTCGTAATAATCAATTGAATAGTATATGTATTTGTATGGGTATGTGTATGAGGTTGTGTTTATTAAAGTTAAAAAAATCAATGCAGTTGCAAATACATTTAAATTCAAGGAAATGTTGGAGAATGAGTATATGTGAGAGTATGTGGACAGTTGCTTTTTCGATAAAGTGGAAATTATTTCGATAAATCAACTCGTTATTTTTTTTTCTTTTTTTTGGTGGTAACTTTGAAATTGTTGTCATTTTGTTTTGTGTGTTTGTGTGCATTAATAGCACTTTATTTATAGTTTTAAATTGTAGTCTACAGTTGCGTGATTAAGAAATTAGTTTGTTTTTGGATCAACACCAAAAAAAAAAACAGTAAGAAAGTTTCAGTCGGGAAAACTGACTTGCATATACCCTCACCCTTAGTACAACATAAATTTTCTAGTATATTGATATTATTACAATATAGCGGTTCATTGTGTGAAAGGTACCAGAAGGGGCGTCTCTAGACTTCCAATAATTTTCTCAAAATCTTTATATAGATATAGCTTTACTAAATACAGAATTTGGGCACGATTGCGTATTGATATTATTACTCCATCTATAAAATGAGTGGAATGCTACATTTATATGGGAGGTACCAGAAGGGGCGCGGCTAAACTTCCAATTTGTTCTCCAAAACTTTATTCTGTTATAGATTGACCAAATATAGAATTTGGGAACGATCGTGTCAAGTGTATTGATATTACTACTCGCTTTTTAAAGTGGGCGGAATGCTTCATTTGTATGGGAGTTATCAGAGGGGGCGTGGCTAGACTTCCAATTTGTTCTCTAAAACTTTATCCTGTTATAGCTTGACAAAGTACAGAATCTAGGCACAATCGTGTGGGTAGATTGATATTATTACTCAATTTATAAAGTGGGCGGGGTGGTACATTTGAATGGGAGCTTCCGAATGGGACGTGGCTAGACTTCCACTTTTTTCTCCAAAACTTTATCCTGCTATAGCTTGACCAAATACAGCATTTGGTTACGATCGCATTGGGTGTATTGTTATTATAACTCGATTTCTAAATTGGGCAGATTGATATATTTTGTTATGAGAGGTACCAGAATGGGCGTGGCCATGTAGCCCATTTGTAATACCGTAAGTAGTTTTGGGGAAGTATTAACTCGTGCAAAATTTTAAAACATTTGTTGCGTTTTTTTTAAAGTACAAGCCGGCTAGCCAGCCAACTAGAGAGACAGACAGATAAATGTTCAACAATATTTTTATACCCTCACACTACGGGTAGGAGGGTATATATCATTTGTTGCGACCCAATAGTGTTGCACATAGGAGGAGTCACTTTAGACCCTAAGTTTCTTTGAACCAACTTCGATTCATGACTCCTTTAAGCCATGTCCGAATGTCCGTCTGTCTGTCTGCCTATCTGTCTGTTTGGCTGTCCGGCTGGTACGCACGATAACTTTCGAAAGACGAAACCAAATATTTTGAAAAATTCCACAAGCTTATATTTCCCCAAAAATACTTACGTTATTGAAAACGAGCAACATGACCACGCCCCTTCTTGCACCTCTCATACAAATGTACCATTCCGCGCCCACTTTCGAAATCGAGTAATAAAATCAATACAACCAAAAATTGGGCTACATGACCCAGCCAGTTCTGGTACCTCTCCTACAAATCTTTCATATCGCGCCCACTTTCGAAATCAAGTAATAATATCAATACAAACAACGCGATCGCGCCCAAATCCTGTATATATCAAAGTTATGGCACGATAAAGTTTTAGAGAAAAACACTGGAAGTTTAGATACGCCCTATCTGGTACCTCCCTTACACATCCGGAACCGCCTACTTCAGAAATCGTTTAATAATATTAATACACCCAACGGGATCGTGTCTAAATTCTGTATTTTGTTAAGCTTTAACAAAATAAAGTTTTTGAGAAATAATTGGATGTCTAGCCACACCCCTTCTGGTACCTCCCATACAAATGTACCATTCCGCCAACACTAAAAATAAAGAAATAATATCAATACATCCAACCCGATAGTGAAAATTAAGCAAATTTAATATTTTAACTGAGGGTGATGGTATATGTAAGTTGGTTTACCCGACTGAAACTTTCTCACTTGTTAATTTGTATATGTTTTACTTTAAAACATTTTAGTTATGCAATAGCTGTGAACAATTCAAATGATGCCCTCTGTTTACTTATATATATTTGAAAAACCCATCCTAACTGTCTGAGTGTTTGAAATACCAAATTATCCCATATCAGGTATGAATAACAACAACTTAAGAATGTGCGTATATTAATACATTAGTACACATACATATTATATGGGTCAAACGATAACTTCCCATTGAGTTCCGTTTATGTGACAAAAACGCAAATATCATAATCTGTCGAAGAATTGTATATAATTGAAATTTCAATATACATAATTAGAATAGAAGAACCAAAGAATATTTAATTTTATTTGTTTGTAAAATCGTTCACTCCCCGCCTCAGTATTCCGCACAAAATGTGTGGAACTCAGGCACTTAAACAATTCCTTATGGTGCCCATTATTTGAAAACAAATTTTCTACATTATAAGGGATATTTTCGTATTTAATTCTTAAAGGCAGCAACATATCATGTATTGTCGATTTCCCACAGAAGAAATGCCCAAACAGCACCCAACACCTTATATGCACCAGGCAGCTGGCACAATATGACCAGGGTACCGTATACTATACAGAGTAGTAAACACAGCCAATGAAATGCACTAATTTACGATGAGAGAACGAACGAACGATCGAATGAACCATTTCACAAGAACTGTGTGTAGAAAAAGTTGCCATTGCAAACACTAAAACGCACTCACACACATGTATGAACATTGAATGAATAAAGCGATGACAGCACGCAATTTCCTTTGATGGCTCAGAAATGCCACATACTAATAGTATAAATCATATTTTCTAATATATGGAAAAACACACGTGGCATCCATACTACGCACACCCAGAGATCATGCAGGCTCATGTTGGTGTAAGAAAGGAAAGCACTAAAACTCCACCATCAGTTTTTATGTGAGGCAAAAATTTAATGCTCCCCTCTCTTTGTCTTCTTCACTAAAGTTTACAAACTATTGGGAATCTACATTTTTGACTACAGGTAATGGAAATGCCGAGATCCAAAGAAAGGGCTAACATGCACTCCCGCAAAGAATCGACCACATAGGGACATACAGCGGTGCAATACCCGAATGCGACACACAGTGGAATTTCGTTGAAAAAAAAAGGGTTTTTCAACTTTCCAATTTCAAAATTTTAATGATTGGGTTTTGTAAAGAAATATTTGGATAAGAAAAATTCAACATGGTTTTTTATGAAAAGTGATATTTTGTAGTTAAAAAAACTAACAGAAGTCAACGGAAATTTATTCAATGAAATTAGATTAAAATTACTGTCCAAATAAAGTACTTTTTGTGTATGTACGTTTATAGCTATGGCTTTTGTTTTATTTTTCAGTGAAAATATAGCACTTACTCTTTTACAAGAAAAAAAAATTATTGAAATTGGAAAGGTATACTAATTATTTTAATTTATCAAAAATTATACTAAAAAATACCAACTTTTCACTTTTTGATGAAAAAAAACTTTATGTGCTTTGCCTTGCTTAGCCCTCTAACTATAAAAAAATGAAAGGTCCGAGTCTGTACTTTCAATTAAGAAAAAAAATATCACCGCCAAATACCGTCCCTTTTAGTAACATCGTTTTTAATGCATGCTTTTGTGCGATATTTTCGGTGTATTTAAAGGCTAATACCTTTGGCGGAGGGTTGTTGGGGATATTCTCTTCTTTTGTATGGAGATAACACATGTTGGCTTTTGAATAAAAATTAAAATTTTTTAACTTATATGAAATTTTCATATGATTCTAGACAGGAAAGAAAAACACCTAAAATCTACAACTTTCGATGGGCGTAAAATATAAAGTAGGCGTGGCATCCCCAATATGTTTAATTTTTTTTCATAAGGAGAACTCAATTAAGAAGTGCCCCGAATTTCGAGTCCCTAGGTCCAAAAATAAAAATTTTGGCACGTGCAGTTATATGGGAGGTGGGTGTGGAAGTAGGCGGTTTTCCAAGATTATTTCAAAAGTTCTAAATTAAGCCCAGAGAAGTGTTTCTGCAAAATTTCATTGCTGTACGACCACTCCTTCTATTTTTTTCCAAGAAATGTATGGGGCGGTGCCACTGTGCGACACATACACAAACAAACACGGATATACCACAGCAAGCGTTCACGTTTATTGAACGGAACAGGCAATTTAATTTGCACCGGAACTATGCAGTGAAAGGAAAGTTTTTCGAAATTGTTTACGTCGATGCTTTTGTGATATAACAGTGCAAATACAATGGGTCATAAGGTGAAATGAGGAGATGTGTTTTACAGGGACTACTTAAATGGCCTGCATTTGCATTGGTAAATAGTAAAACAAATTCTGCGAAATTGTGTTAATTTTTTATTTCTTGAACTATAAATTAAATTTAAACTAGTAAGGCGGCTATGCCGAATCTCAGATACCCTTCACCATTTGTAAAAATGGTGATAAAACTGGTTATTTGCACTACAAATATATTTTATTAAACTTTGTAACACAAAACAGGGGAGTTGGTGAGAAGTGGACGTTACTTTTAGCTTCACACATCCATTTTTTGTCAATAATTTTTATCGAATTTATTCGATTTACCAATAAGTTGGTGAGTTGGAGCTTATTTTTATGAATTTTATAACTCCCTAAAAATGGGAAGTTGTGTGGGATATGGGGGTAGTTTAAATCCGATCTTGCTTATCTTAGAACTTTACCTCTGCTTCTGGACAGAAGCTTACATACCAAATTTCAGCCCTTAAACTACAGGGACATACAGATGGACACCCCGAAGAAGGGGGAGTTTTTATGGAAGGTGGGAGAAGTAGTCCGATATTGCTCATATTACAAAGAAAGCTCCTATTATAGGATCAAAGCTTGCATATTAAATTTTAGCTCGATATTTCCTAACATATAGCTGTAATCGCGGGGGCAGTTAGGCGGACACCCCAAAAAAGGTAGAGTTTGAATGGGAGGTGGGAGTAGTTTTTGACCGACATTGTTTATCATAGAAAGTAGCCTCCGATCGGGCTCATCTTAGAACTCAACCTCCATATGGGTAAGAAAAGCTTGCGTACAATGACATACGGACACCCCCATAAAGAGGAATTTTGTATGGGAGTTTTTTTACCGATCGGTCTCATCTTACTACTCAACCTCCGATTTGAAGATAGGAGCTTGCATTCCAAATATCTTAAATCTCTTAAACTGCGGCTGCAATCCCGGGACAATCAACAGACCGACAGACGGACACCTTTAAATCGACTCAGATTTCGATGCTGATCATTTATATTTATATATATTGTCATACCCACCACGCCTCCTAATGGGCGTTACAGATGGAAGAACAAAACCAGTACAGTATTTTCAGTCAGGTAAACTGACTGATAAATACCATCACCCAATATAAGATATTGTTGAAGTCTTGAGTTATTGAAATTAATAGACTTATATTAATATATTATAGACTTATATAATAGACTATGTATAATTTTTCCCCTGCTTGTGGTGCAAAATCGTTCAAAACTTGACTTATTTGTAGAACTTATGTGAGAAATATTAATTTTACAAAAAAAAGTAATTTTGATAGGGGGTACCGAAAGGGGTGAATCAATACAGTCTTTTTCATTCCTGACTCAAATTTTAATACACACAACTTACGAAAAATTTGACTGAATTTAACGTACTTACAAAAAAGATATGTATAATATGTAAGAAACTTGGGGTCTAACTCGTCTCCTTTAATGCGTTACACTTTTTTTCGTATCAAATGATATATACCCTCATCCCTAAGGGTGATGGTATAATTAATGTATCCTTCACTCTGTTTATGCTCGTAGTGAAGGGTATAAAAATGGATTTTTTTGAAATTTGTACTTTTGGTGTTTTTCTATCAAATACAGTCACAAACCATTCTACCCATGAGGTAGAAACAGCTTTTTGGATTTTTGTTCGTCAAGAGACAGCTTTGTCATAAATTGCTTCCTTAGTACCCAAAAGCAACTATTAGCAACCAAAATTCTACACTTAATTTCCATGACGACGAAGAGGTGGTAAAATCATCCACCACTTCGAAGTTGAGTTGTCACCGTTTATATAGCGTCCCAATTCAGTAATTGAAACTAACAACTTTGTGATTACTTCTTTGGTGATTCGTTCTGAATACCTAAGAAGGTGCAGTGACAATTTTTAACCACAGATTTTAACCAATGACGAAAATGTCACCAGCGTACGCAAGTTGTATGTAACTTTTATCAAATATTGTTCCAGTTTACTGCTTACTGCAGCTTTCCCTATTATCATCTCTTTAAGTTTGTTGAAGATATCACAAGATAGGCTGCAGTCTTGTCTAAGGTAAAGAATTTCTCGATTAAGTCCTTGCTAATCTCAATGAAGACTTCGTGTGTCATTCCGCTAAGACGTATCAGCTTTGAAGGAATATCCAACGCAATCATGACTTAAACTACGTTCTATTCTGTCACGCTGTCGAGCTGTGAGCTTTAAAGTCCATAAAAAGATAATATGTGTCGATCCGATCTGGTTAAATAACACTGGCCTTAAACTTTCACATAACACACACGACATGACCTTATATGCGTTGGGTAAGGACTCAACCCTGCAGTAGTTCGTGCACAAGTACTTTGTACTTGTTCTTTGTACTGTAATTTGTAATATTTGATATAATAACATTACTTGTTGGACTATAAAGTGTAGTTTGTGGTAAAATAAACGTAATTTACTAAATAATAAAAATAGTTTTCGATGCAACAAAAGTACTTTTTGGTACAACAAAAGTTATTTGCGGTACAGCACATTGCGCTATTTGGGAAGAATGAAAGAACCTTTTTCTACAATAAATTTTACTTATTGATACAATAAATTTACTTTTTGGTACAATGAATAGTATTTTATTTATTTTTAAGGTATACGAAATGTTTTATTTGATACAATAAAAGTACTTATTGATGCAATAAAAAAAACAATACTTTGTGGTACATCAAAAAAACTTTTTGTTACAACAAATGTACTTTGCACTACAATAAGAGTACTTATTGGAATAATAAATTGTACTCTTTGTACTTGTGTTCAATAAGTTGTACTTATTGCTTCTGGCATCAAAAAACTTTTTGGTACAACTTAAATTTGATAAAAATTTCTTAAATAAAGTGTAAAAAATACTTAATTATTAAAAAACAACAAATAATTATAAAGGAAATTGTTCCTACACTTACACACAAGTCAAACTGCAGCCCAGGTATAAAAATGTCATCGGCATACTCTCATTATTTAACTGTGCCACTATGTAATCGTTAATAAGTATAACACTATTACACAATTTGATGGTCATTGTCTCTGGGGTGAACCAAACCAATTTCAAACGATACCACCACCCTCTAGCTCTAGCTAGCCCTCTAGCTACCACCCGTATGGGAATTTTTGGTCCAATTTTAAAGAACTGTTTAAAAGTCAACTTTGGACGGAGGTCAAGGATTAGAATCTTCGATAGAAATATTCTCCGGAAAATTTCACTAAGAGTCACCGAAGACAAATAACCTCTACGAGTCAAAGGTTCCAAATAAAATCAAAATGAAATGTTAAAAAGTCTATTTTTGAGCAAACAGTGCAACGCACTTTTTCGTGAGTGGACCAAACCAATATCAAACGATAGCATTTGACCTCAGTAACAAAACCCTAAACTCCTATTTGCTCCACTACGTCACAATTTTTGTTTACAGTATTTTAGTTAGATTTTTTTGGTCAAATGTAAAAAAAAAGAAAATGAAAAATCATGTGTAAAAATAGATTTGGGATAGTTCATGTCTTCGGAGACCTACATTAAAATTTTCCGGGGAATATTTCCTCGAAACAATTTAACCCTCTATCTGCCACCCATTTTGAACATTTTGAGAAATTTGACTTTTAAGCTGTTTTTCAAAATTTATCCTTAGGGTAGGAGCTGGAGAGTTCAAATGTTCTGATGAAATGTTCCTCTGAAAATTTTAATGTATGTCTCCGCAGACACGAACTATACCAAACCTATTTTTACACATGATTTTTCATTTTCTTTAATTTGACTTATGATTAAAAAATCTAACTTTAACCCACTGTTTACAAAAATTGTGACGTAGTGGAGAAAAATGGAGTTTAGGTTTTGTTACTGAGGTCAAATGCTATCGTTTGATATTGGTTTGGTTCACTCCCGAAAAAGTGCGTCGCACTGTTTGCTCAAAAATAGACTTTTTTGACATTTCATTAACATTTAATTTTGATTTTATTTTGGAACCTTTGACTCGTAGAGATTATTTGTCTTCGGTGACTCTTAGTCAAATTTTCCGGAGAATATTTCTATCGAAGATTCTAATCCTTGACCTCCATCCAAAGTTTACTTTAAAAAGTTTTTTAAATTGGGCCAAAAATGTACCATAAGGGTGGGAGCTAGAGGGTTAAAATGTTCCGAGAAAATATTCCCCTGATTGTTTTAATATAGGTCTCCGAAGATATGAAATACCCCAAACGTATTGTTACAGATGATTTTTCATATTCTTTGATTCGACTTTTGACCAAAAAAATCAAACTTTAAACCACTGTAAAAAATATTTGTGACGTAGTGGAGCAAAATGGAGTTTAGGGTTTTGTTACTGAGGTCAAATGCTATCGTTTGATATTGGTTTGGTTCACCCCCGAAAAAGTGTGTTGCTCTGTGTAATACAATTGTGTTCGCTTCGTCGTTCAATCATATTCTCATTTATTTTTCAAATCGCACTGTTATTACGTAAAATGTACGTTCTTGTAATATTTGTTAACAACTTCCGGTTTCCGTTTCAAATTGAAAGAGTAATTTCAATCACAAAATTAAGTAGACAGCTGAAGACATCATCGCCATCAACCGAACAGTAACATCTAGAGCAGCCAGGCAAACCTTAAATTCAAAACGCTGCTGCTTTTATACTCCTTATCCCAAATGTACATAGTACAAATGTATTGTACTGAAATGGACTTTATGTTTGGCTTTTTGTCGTTCCTTTGATAGCGAAAGTTTTTAAACATTTCCAAAGCAAAAGAGCAACGTTGAATATGAAACACCAAGCAAAGAGGGTAAGGGGAGCAGAAAGCGGACAGGAGCGTACAGTGGGCGATTTGGCTGATCTGGCGTAACAAAATTAATTACTCAATAAAAAAAGAATATTTAACAAATTTGGTCATTTGTATGAAATATATACCCAAAAAAGGACAAAGTAATAAACATTTTTTTTATTACACTGTGCGACAGTCAAAATCGGCTTGGGTGCTTACACCACGGAAAGTTATATAGGTCATAAACAAATTATAAGTCTTCCGTCGTTTCTCTGCGTCACGTCTAGGGATCGAGATATATCGATTTGAAGTTAATAAGTATCATATATGAATAAAGACACAATTTAATAATGGACAGCTGATCTTGGACATTTATCACTCAGAACGGACCAATTTTTCATACAATTGAATATTTTTACTGGCCAATGCGTGCCTCACAATGTTAAACTATACTGAAAATAAAATTTGCTCACAAATCTGGTATCACAAAGGATGTTAGTTTCAATCTAAAATTAATATTACAACATATATACACAGGTCACAAAACATATATTTGCTTTTAGTATATACTTGTAGCATACAAAAGCAAAAAAAAAAAACAGATTCAAATTGCTAAAACGAGCCAAGTTTCCCAACAATCAAAATACTTTTAACAAACTCTTGATAAACTTTAAAAATAGTTGTAATAAAATATGTTGTATTTGGGACCGGCCGTGGCATAGTGGTTAGAACACGCGACTACCATGCGGGAGATCGCAGGTTCAAACCTGGCTCCAGTCATCTTAAAAGAAAAAAAATAAATACAAGTTTCTTTCATTGTCGGCTCCCCTCGAATGTTGTTTGACAGCAACTTCGCAGTATTAAGCGTCGATTCAATCGTCGTGTCTAGTAAGAGCTTCTCAAACAGTGACGTTCGCATTCGTCGATAAACAAGTAGGTGCCGTTAGTTGTGAATCTAAAAATAGATAGCGTGTTAATTCACAACAACGCGAGAAGCTATCCCATACCTCATTCATGGGGTGCAAAGGGAAATTAAGTAAGTAAGTAAGAAAGTAAGTATTTGGACATTATTGATTTTGATGTCATCGATTCATTAAATGAACATTTGACTTTCGATGGGAGATATAATTCCAATGAGTTTTAACTGTGGAAAATTTGTATTTTATTATGCTAGATCAGCCAATTCGCCCACTGTGTAGAGGTGAGGATAGAATAGCTCAAAAGAAAGGAAATGTTAAGGATTTGTAAGGAAATGCAATCTCATGCATAAATTTGCCATTTTATGATTATAAAAGTTTTTTCATACATTTCACTTTTCATTTGCATGTGAATCGATTTCAAATGAAACCAAATGAATTCACTTGGTCTGATTGTCTGCATTTCGATACATGAACGGATCTCCATTCTTGTGTAAACGATGTCGTTGCTCTGACTGCATTGCATGCATGCATGTTCATGTTCTGGCTTGTTTGCCTGTCACTCATGCCGTTAGGGTTAACTTTATATAGCCACCATTTATACTTTCTTCACATTTTGGATGGCGTAAATTGTGGTGCAACCGTTTAAGTTGGGCTGTGTGTGTGAGGCACAGTGTAACGAAACAACAGACAATTCGAAGATATGTGTATTTATGTTAGATATATCGGACCTGATCGACAAAAGAGTGGTAACTCAAAATTTAAATAAAAACTAAACGTGTAACTCTTTGGATGAATCTTAAAAACACAGAGAATGTCATAACGGTTTTTTTTATGGAAGAGGATACTAAACACTTCGGATGGAAATTAACATTTTATGTGGATTTGTTTCTCTTTTTATTGCATAAAATGAATATTTAGAAATTTTAAGTTGTCACCCTTTTACCGAACAGGTGTTTTAAAGTAAATATACCTAAGAAAGAAAATTTAATTTTATTATTATTTAAAAAAGCAGATATAATTTTTGCCCAACTAGTTTTATAACCTCTAAACACTGTGCGGCTGCCTTACTTTCATCAGCATACATAGATGATACTGCACACGTTAGCTCCCCTTAGGCGACATCCGCGTTTTTGTGATGCTTACGGCATTTCCTTAATTTCTTGTTATCATATGCTGTCAATAGTTTATTATATTTTGCAAGTAATGAAAATTTATTGCTACGGTTTTGTTGTCATCTCCTTTTTGATGTTGGATATTTCATACAACTTTTTACCAACCGTTCGTTGTTGCATGTCCTTGTGCACACTCCCTGCAATCCTTTTCCAAACACGCGTTGTTTGTTCAAAATGGTCTACGCTGCTGCTGTTGCTACTATCTCTTTGGTTACAAAAAGCTTTGCTATCTTAAGGATATCGAAATTTTGTGTAAAATTTTTATGTTTTTTTCGAAACTGAGCAAAAGAAAATCATGGAATTGGTTTATAGTAAAAGAAGGGTGTAGCAAAATAAGAAGAGCAACGAACGAGCGTAATAGAAATGGTTTATGTGGCTCAAACGTGCTGTGGTTCAAAAAATTTGTGTGCACAAATAAACTTAAATATTCTTCAACAGGCAATACAGTAGCCATTGGATACATACGGATACGTGTGAACATGTATTCATACTACATAGGGAAAATATCTATATGTAATCGGAATGTTTCCGGGAAAGCGCCGGGTATTCTTCGGAAGTGCTGTGCTCTTTTATATGGGGGATCTTTTGGATTGTAAGTATTTTGTAAACTTTTAACAAAGTATTGACAACAAATGCAATTTAATGTCAATTACGGCATAACATATTACGAAACCCAATTTGTTTTGTTATTTTTTAGATTTCTTTTTATTTTGTTGAATTTTCGAAGTTGATATCGAAAGTTGTCAAGGTTTCACATGCAACGAATAAGGTATTTCTTAAAATGTCATACTATTAAAGGAAATTTTAACGTGGAAGCTCTAATAAACTAGTGCATCTTCAATAAATTTAAGAGGTGTCTACACCGAGTTGAATTTGTCTTTGCACTACAATGGCAAAATGGAACTTCTTTTAAAATGTATTTTTTGGTATAGTGAGTGATCGACTTCGATAACCTCCTACTGAGATGGTGCCTTTATCCTAAAGGATGTCGACGTTACCGCCGTACAGAAAATGCGATGGACGAAACAGAAATACAGCCAATCCAAGAACTTTGTTAATTTGTTATGACTGCAATGCTAGAATGGCAATTATTTTGATATGGATTTATAGTTGGAACAAGTCTGATTCCGCGGTTTAATCCTGTAAGCGAACACTTCCGCATCAAGGCGAGGAAACAAGCATAATTGTGGTTAACGAATGCTACAGGAAAAACATTTTTGTTTTCCTCTAATCATTGCAAATCATTTGGAGAAGAAATGGAAATTTGTGTGTGTATGTGTAGAGATTTTTCATTCATAGACCTTAGTGCTTTATTTTGTTACATATTATTAGTTTTGTTTAGTTTTGCAAGTTGTGGCAACATTTTTACTATGGTATTTTCATTATAAACTTAAACTTAATTTCCCTTTGCACCCCATGAATGAGGTATGGGATAGCTTCTCGCGTTGTTGTGAATTAACACGCTTTCTATTATTAGATTCACAACTAACGGCACCTACTTGTTTATCGACGAATGCGAACGTCACTGAGAAGCTCTTACTAGACACGACAATTGAATCGACGCTTAATACTGCGAAGTTGCTGTCAACAACATTCGAGGGGAGCCGACAATGAAAGAAAATTTTATTTATTTTTATTTCTTTTTTAAGATGACTGGAGCCAGGTTTGAACCTGCGATCTCCCGCATGGTAGTCGCATGTTCCAACCAATATGCCACGGCCGGTCCCGGTATTTTCATTATATAGAATTGAATATTATATTTATTGGGATTACTTAGGTCACATTTTTGGAAACTTTAGTACAAATCTAGTAAGTTAATTATCATCATCGATAAAACTGGTTATTTTCACTACAGGTATATTTTATTAAACTTTGTGCCTTGAAAAAGGGGAGTTTGTAAGTGAGGTGGAGGTTACTATTAGCCTCTTGCATCTATTTTTTTGTCAATAATTTTCCACGGAAATGTTAAATATTGATATTGAATTGTGTATATGAGCTGAGAATACTGTTATGCTTTTTTTACCCCAACAAGTTGGAGTTATGGGTATGGGATATAGAAGTGGGTTTTGTCCAAAATTGTTCATATCAGAACTTAACCTTTACTTAAAGAATGGAAGCTTCCATACTAAATTTCAGCTCGAAAGCTATTAAACTACTGCTGTAACCGCGGGGTTTGACCGGTGGACACCCACAAAAAAATGTGTTTGTGTAGTGGGTGTAGTTTTTGTCCGATCTTGCTCATCTTTAATCTTAACATCGCACGGTGGGGTAAATTCACGATCTGGGCGGCCAAAATTCGATTTCTCAAAACCCAATGTTTTTAATAATTTCCGATTGTAGGGTAAAGAGAACAAAATGCTTCACTAGATTCCGTTATTTTTTCATTCCATTTTGCTTACATTAGTTTTCTACACGCTGTTAAAGTTACTTGTTGCTAATTGTGCATTTTCTATTTTGTTGTGCTCAGGTAAAGCAACAATTTTAGCAGGCTGTGGAAAGGCGTGTGTTTAGTTTAAACATTTAAGTAAAATGGAAAATAATAAAGCAGGTTAATATTATTTAATACACTTAGCTAAATAAAATTATAATTCAAATTCATACTAGTAAAGCAGCATTGAAAAATATGATATTTTTGTCAATTTCAATGGGTAACAAAATCGATCTATGGACAAAAAGTTATGCATCACCCCTTTTCACCCCTTCAATCTGTGATTATATATAATCTTTAACATCGTATTGTTCATATGGAAAAAAAATTTTGCGGGTTTTTGCGGTTTTGTGTTTTATAGCCATTTACCTACTGCGGAAGAATAAACTATAATTTCTGCGGTTTTACTGAACCACTTTAGTTAACATACTGGATGTCCTATATCTCTATGCATTTATAGTTAGAGGGTATCCAGACGAATAAAAAGTTATAGGGAGGTAGGCCTCTAAAATGCAACCTTGTGGAGATATATGGGAAATACTTGGAATCTTAAATATTTTATAAAAACCATTTTTTGTATAAAAACGGTCACAACCTCTAACCTCCGAATATTAACATATTATTATTTTTTACGCCTCACCGAGTAATATTTTACCATTCTGTTTCATAAATTTGCTTCAAATAATTTTGGCCGCCCAGATCGTGACTTTACCCCACTGTGCATCGGTTTGAGGGATAGAAGCTTGCATATAAAATTTAAACTCGATTTCGTTGAAACTACGTCTGTAATCGCAGGGACAGACACCCAAAAGGGGAATTTTGTATGGGAGTAGTTTTTGGCCGTTCCGGCTCGTCTTAGAAATTAGTCTCCGCTTTGAAGTTTGCTCTCTAAATTTAAGCACCATATCTCTTAAACTACGGCTGTAATCACGAGGATGGAATCACAGACAGACGATCATCTTTAAATCGGCTCAGATTTCGACGCTGATCATTCATATATATAGGGGTTTCCAATGGGAGGTGTTATTGTGAATGGCCCGCTTTTTCGTAGCCGTCACTTTTGAAGCTTTTATTCTTTGACAAGTAGAAACTACTTAAAAAAACTTAATTTCCCTTCTCGCGTTGTTGTGAAACTACGTAGAAACTACTGCATTACTAAAAATGGAAATTAATAAAATTCACTACAAAAATGGTGAAAATCTTGTGTCACAGTTCGTAAAAGTAAAGCATTTTTTGGTCGTCGTGAGATATCTTGTCGGACCGCAATAGAGAAGCCTTTCCATCCTCAATGTGTGACTGTTTTGGTCTGGCGGGGTCATTGAACCTTACTTTTTCGAAAATGAGGTTGGGTCAATAGTTACAGTGAATGGACTGCGATATCAAGGGATGATTTTGGTCGGAGTTGGATGGTATTGATCTGGACAACGTTTACTTTTAACAAGACGGCGCTACGTGCCACACAAGCAATGAAACCATTGGAATGACAGACAATGGGAAATGTTTCCGGACCGTGTTATCTCTCGAAGAAGTTATCACAATTGGCCAGCTATATCTTGTGATTTAACACTTTGCGACTCCTTCCTTTGGGGTCTCGTGAAAGATAAGGTCTACGCCAACAGCCCAGCGTCGATTCAGCAAGGACATTGCGATTTGGTTATGGAAAATTTCATGAAAAGGATATGGTCCTGTAAGCGTGGTCGTGGTGGCCATTTGGCTGATGTTGTTTTTCATTATACCTTTCTCTTTTTCCTTTTTATTATAAAAAAAAAATACAATTATTTATCTCCAAAAATTTCATTTTTCTTTGAATACCAATATAACATCTCTTATTGGAAAACCCTTTATATTGTCGTACCTATCACTCCTCCTTATGCGCTTTACAAATGGAACAACAAAAGTAGTATACCCTTAACTCTATTCGTTCGCCTGGTAAAGGGTGTACTAAGGTCAGGCATGTTCGTGAATGTGGGGACTTTAATATATTGATGACTAGCTGACCCATCAGACTTCGTCCTGCCCGCAAAAACTTAAATTTAACGTGTTCGGCCATTAACCGTTCTTATCAGCCAGAAATTAGCTATATCGCTGAAGAAGATTTGACTATAAAAGTGTGTGTTCTAGTGTAAGTCTTATGATGCCTAAAAACCCAATTTGATATAGCAATAGCCAATAGCCATAGCTGCTAGTGCTTGCACATAAATATAATTTAAGAATTAATTCTTGGAATTACATACCTAATAAATAAATAAAGCATTCAACAACAAGAAAAATTCAAATACATAGTTTTACTTCCCCAACCGGTGCTTTTACCGCAGTCGATGCGTTTTTTGTTTTCGTACTTTTTTTGTTAGAGTAACCATCTAACCTGTCCACATCTCAAAAACGTTATTATTATTGGGCGGCGGCAATAAAATCCTGGCAGTAGGAGAAAACTGCGACGTGGTGCGCTGGGCTTGCAACCCGCCACTGACATATAACCGATTGCAATGAAAAGAAGTAAGATAAGAATAAAACGGACCCCCTAAAATGTTGACGACCACCGCAAACGAATTAAGGACCATGATTTGAGGATATGCACCTGGAATGTTAGAACACTGTATAGACCAGGTGCTTTCATCCAACTGGCGGAAGTCCTCGAAAAATACAAGGCTGACATAACCGCTTTACAGGAAATCCGGTGGACGGGACACGGGTGCTCGCGCAAGAAGACGTGCGACATCTACTATAGTGGCCATGCGGACAAGCACTAGTTTGGTTGTGGATTTGTGGTTGGCAAGAGATTGCGACACCTAGTCTCAAGGATCAACCCGGTGTGTGAACGCATAGCCACCATAAGAGTCAAAACAAAGTTTTTCCACATAACACTTATATGTGCCCATGCTCCGACAGAAGAGAAAAGCGATGAGGACAAAGACGAGTTCTACGAGAGCCTAGAAAATGTATATGACCGTAGCCCCAGCCATGACATCAAAATTGTACTAGGCGATTTTAATGCTAAAATAGGCAGGGAAACCGCATTTGAGCCTACAATCGGAAAATTCAGTCTGCACACCGAAACGTCGAACAATGGCATCAGACTGATTGATTTCTCTGCGGCAAGAAATATGGTAGTTAGCAGCACTAGATTTGACCATAAAAATATTCATAAGGCAACATGGTTATCTCCAGATCATTTGACGAGGAATCAGATAGATCACGTGGTAGTCGATGGAAGGCACGCATCGAGTGTTCTGGACGTACGAGTGATCAGGGGTGCGAACATTGACTCCGATCACTTCCTTACCGCCGTTAAGGTACTCAATAGGCTAAGCATGGCGAAAATCGTACGTAACCAGGCACAACGAAAGCTGGATATCGGTAAACTGCGGACCACAGAGGTAGCGGACGCCTACTCCAACCACCTAACTCAACTGCTGCGGAATGCTCCAACCCCTGATAATATAACCTCGCAGTGGCAATATATAGCCGAATCCATAGAACGGACTGCGAGAAGCGTATTTGGGTACTCAAAGCCGTCTCATGAAGATGCCTGGTACGATGATGAATGTCGCAATGCTACGAGAGAGACGGATCCTGCATACAGGGCAAAACTGCAGCCAATGGCAACGCGAGCTGTTCGTGAACGGCACAGGGAGAAGAGACGAGAGGCAACTCGTCTTTTTAGAAGAAAAAAGAAGGAGCTGAAGAAGAGGCAGGATGAGTGCACTGAGTAGCTCCGAAGTAGAGGGGAAGCCCGAAAATTCTACAAGAGAGTTAAAGCGAGAATGCGTGGAACAGGGTTGCTCTCCTGCAAGGACAGCGATGGTGAGCTCGTGACGGACCCGTATAACGTTCTGAAGATATCCAGAGAACATTAATTTAGAAGTTTACTGGATGCGGACACCACTCCAGAAGACCCCGCTCCAATCCATGACGATGGTTTTAACTGTCCACCTCCGAGTCAGAACGAGATACATGTGGCAATCTCCCGCCTTAAAAACAACAAAGCTGCTGGAGCCGATGGTCTCCCTGCTGAATTGTTTAAGGCTGGCGGGGAGGAGCTGATTAGGAGCATGCATCAGCTCATGGAGAACATCTGGCTAGAGGAGAGCATGCCCGGGGATTGGAGTCTCAATCTGTTATGTCCCATATACAAGAAAGGAGATCGTAGTGAATGTAAGAACTATCGTGGAATAAGCCTATTACCAATTGCGTACAAGGTCCTTTCAAGCATATTGTGTGAACGTCTAATGCCAATTGCAGAAAAACTAATTGGACCATATCAGTGCGGCATTAGACCTGGCAAATCTACGACGGATCAACTATTAACCTTACGACAAATCCTGGAAAAAACCCATGAAAAGCAGATCGACACCTACCACCTCTCTGTCGACTACAAAGCTGCCTTCGACTCTCCGATAAGGAAAAGGCTTTATCAGGACATGTCTGAGTTTGGTATTCCTGCAAAGCTGATTCGACTTTGCAAGTGTACCTTAGACAACACCAAATCCTCGGTTAAGATTGGTAAGGATCAGTCTGAACCATTCAACACGGAAAGAGGTCTCAGGCAGGGTGATAGCCTGTCCTGTACACTATTTAATATAGTTATGGAGAAGGTGATGAGAAAGACTGGTGTCAACATGTCTGGCACCATATTCCACAAAAGCCACATGCCACTAGCCTACGCCGATGATATAGATATCACTGGCCGAAATCTGCGGGACGTTACTGCAGTCTTCTCATCCCTAGAAAAGGAGTCGGCAAAATGGGTTTAGCGGTCAACGAGGACAAAACAAAAATAATGATTTCGACGAACAAAGAGTCCTCTCGATGGGGACGCAGCGTCAACGTTGAAAATTATTGTTTTGAGGTAGTAGATGAGCTTACCTACCTCGGATCTTCCGTCAATAAGAAAAATAATGTCAGTCAAGAAATTAAGCGGAGAATAGTGCTAGCCAATAGATGTTTTTACGGACTTCGGCAGCACTTTAGTAATACCACCTTATCTCGGAATACTAAGAAACAGCTTTACCAGGTACTAATCTTACCCGTTCTTTTGTATGCTGCCGAATCATGGGTGCTTACGACAACGGACATACAAAACCTGGGAGTATTCGAGAGAAAAGTACTCCAAAAAATTTATGGACTTATCTGTGTCGACGGCGAGTTTCGCCATCGGATGAACCATGAGCTGTATGAGCTTTACCACGACATCGACGTAGCTAAAAGAGTCAGAATGCAACGACTACGATGGCTGGGACATGTTGCCAGGATGGATGTAAATGCTCCAGCGAGAAAGGTGTTTGAAGGCGAACCTGAAGGACGGCGCAGAGCAGGGAGACCCAAACTCCGTTGGAAGGACCAAGTGGTAGGCGACGTGCCACCATCTGGTAGGACTAACTGGAGAACACACGCACAAGACCGAAGCGTGTGGAATTCTTTAGTACTTCAGGCCTCAAACTTATGAACCATGTTTGTAAGTTGTAATGGGCCACTTAAGTAAGTAAGTAAGTAAGTTAAACTGTAAGGGCCGATGTTGGATGTGAACCACACCTAAACTTCAAGTTCTTTTCTGCATTTCATTTAACATTACTCAATTTCAGACTTACTTAATTTGAACCATAAAGAGATACACAATCGAGCAACGCTTTAAAGTTACTCAGGCTTACTATGGAAATGGGCGTTCAAATCAAAATGCATATCGTGCACTTCGTGATTTGTAATTTGTAATTTTTGTAATTTGTAATTTATTAGTCTTTCTACACACAAGACCTAAGTCTCATATTACAGTATAGGAATTGCATTTGTAGAAACATTTGTAATCAGTTTTTAAGATAAGTAGTATTATAAATAAGTTAGTAAAAAAACAGATAACATATAAACATTAACATATAACATATAAAAAAGCATAAGTGTTTGCAAATACGGTATTATCGTTTACACAGTAGGACAAATTTGAAGTGTTTACAAAATAATTTTTAACAAGTTTTAATTTGCATTTGGCCAGAGTTAAATAAACAAATATAAAATCGCAAATTTAAATAAGTGCTACAAAAAATAATAATAATAACAAAAAAGAATTTAAAAAGTTAAATAATTTAATTAAATTAAGTGTAGTGAAAAAATTTGTGCATTAATTATTTAAACAAATGTAATATTATGGAAGCAAAGTAGGTTATCAATAGCTAATAATTAAGGGAACAACTAACATAATAAAAAGATAAAATAAAATATTATATATTTTAGAAACAATATTTAAAAACAATCAGTTTTTAGGCTGTTACAATAAGTTTTTGGACAATCATTTCGGTCAATTTAATCGTCCAAATGTGCGTGCAATCGGAAAAGTTGTGCAAAAATTTGAGCAAACCGGGTATGTAGGTGATGTGAAAACACCAGTGCATGCCCGCACAGCTCGTACTGCAGATAATATTGCTGCTGTTCGCGATAGTGTTGCTGAAAAATTGTCATCGTGCCCAACAATTGCACCTCTCACGCTTGTCGTTGATGAACATTATGCATAAAGACTTGCATTTACACACTTACAAGGTGCAATTGACACAAGAACTAAACCCTCTTGACCATTCCAAACGTCGTCAATGGCAAGAAATGGCAACAGTGGATGATCAATTTTCGAAGAAAATCATCTTCAGTGATGAGGCACATTTTCACCTCAGTGGATTCGTCAATAAACAGAATTGCCGCATTAGGGCGAATGATAACCCAAGAGTGATTGTCGAAAAACCAATGCACCCGCAAAGAGTGACTGTTTGGTGCGGTTTATGGGCTGGCAAATTGGAAGATATGGATGTAGCTTCAACAGAACGGTGCCCCTTGCCACACAGCTAATGAAACAATGGCTCTTTTGCGCGACAAATTCAATGGCCGTGTTATCTCAAGTGGTGGCGATGTCAATTGGCCGCCAATATCATCTGATCTGACACTTTTGGACTTCTTTCTTTGGGATTATTTGAAAGAAAAGGTGTACGTCGATAAGCAACAATTAGAAAGCTAAAGGATGAGATAATTCGGCACATGAACGGCATAGAACCTCTATTATGTCAAAATTAAATTTCTCAATTGTTTTACATTTTGGGAAATATTTCCCAATACTCTTCTAATTATTTGTACAGTATGGGGTCACGCCACTGACCCTCAAATAGTTGGTGCATGTTCCATTATTATAATTTTTAGACGATCTGCGATGATAACCATTCCGTTTCAGATGAATATTTACTGGGTTGTCGATTAAATCTACAGCTGCGTTAATTTCATAACATCCTTAACACAAATTACATATCAAGTAAGATTTTATTGATAGCAACACTAAATTTTGTGGCCATTCAATACCATGCATATATGTGTTCTTTGAATGCTCACCAAAGTTGGGCAGATGACTTGCACGGTTCCCATTGCTATAGTTAATTTCCTAGCACTGCTCATATAACCTTGACATCTTTTGTGGTTTAGGTGTAATATGTTTGACCATAAATCAATAAGACAGAGATTCCGCATTGTGGTTTAGCCCAATAAACAAAAACAAAAAAGGACATTGAAAAATTACAAGGAAATCGAAATCAAATTGGTAATCATTGGAAAACCGATATATGTACTGGCTGGTATACAAACACAGAACACACACACACTTAGATCAATCCCAAACATACCCTGTAGGAAGCCTGGGGTCTAGTGTCTCCATGTCACCACTTTTGTCAACTATTATGGTGACATTGTCGACAAATTGTCAAAAACTTGTGTACAAATATTTGTCTGGCTTTGATGTGCTTCGCTTTGTTTGGTTGAAAAAACACGTGGTGTCACGTACATTTAGTCGGAAAAAAATTAAAAAAGAAAAAGTGAGTTTTTAAAGTGAATTTTGAAAAAAAAATAACATGAGCAAAAGAAATTTTAAAAGACTTGTGAAAAAGCAAACAAATTTGTACAAGAATAGAGCAAATGCTGAAGCGGAGAAAATTGCTAGAGAGAGTCATTTCAGTGATTTTGTGATGCATGAAGAAACTTGTGAAATTTTTGAAGATTTTGAATTGGTTGAGTTGCCCACTCCAACTCTGAATTTGAGGGAAAAACTGAAGCAGTGGTACATCGAAACATCGCCTTCCAGAAAATGTTTGGAGAAACTCCTGACTATATTGCAGGAAGAAGGCCTAGACGTTCCGCTTTCTGCGGCAGCATTATTGGGCAAAAATAATCAAATTTCTCTAAGGAAAGTGTTCCCCTTAAAATATTGGCGGAACACAAGGTATTGCTGGATCGCATTGTTTCGCAAAATGCAGTAGTGTCGAAAATAATGAAAATTTTTCCCATTAAAAGCGAGGAGAAATTAAAAGAATTGGATGTTCTACTATCAACGCAAGCTGACCCATACGTAAGTATTTTCAACAAAATCATGTTTGTAAACAACTAAATATGTCTTTGTCTACGTTTTAACAGATACGGCAAATCAAAAAACTCCTTGGCGGTAATGCCGAACGAAATTTACAACAAATTTTGGGGCAAGTTATTATAATGAATGTGTTTGAGGCCATTATAGGTACAATAATTGATAAATAATTAACTAGACATTCACTAATTTATTAAATTGCAGATGCTATTTCCAGCTTTACAGATTCTTCTGATAAATGTTTAAGAGCTGCCTTTCAACGTCAGAAGAAAAAATACTTCAAACAATCCAGCAGAAGCAAAGCAACTAATAATCATGTAAACAATGCCGACTTTGCAGAATAATTTTATCGCAAAACATTTTTTATTTGACTTTAAGATATCATTATTTTTTTCCTTTAATGAACGGTTTTGCCAGCCCTGAAGAAAGTGTGCACTTTTAATTTTATAAACCACATAAAAAGAATGTTTAAACGATGTACTTGTACCTAATATTACATTAACTATGAAAGGTATGGCCAGCCTTGAAGAAATAGAGCCCACATAAAGACTGATAACATCTTTTTAATGTAATTTAGATAATAAATATGATCTTTTTATATGAAAAAAAAAACAATCACAAGTGTTGACATAAATAGCGACAATGGACTACTGATTCTCTGGTTCCAATGTCTCCAAGTGGTTCCAAAAGTACCACCTAGTCATTAGTTCTAAGATCAGTACTGACGCCTGAATGACAAGCTCATATTAAATGTCAACAGAAGAAAGCATTGCCTGTTGCACAAATGGTCAGTAGTACTGTTGACAAAGTCAATATTGAATTAGTACAGTGTTACTATAGACATTTCCTACAGGGTATCTACCAAGTAGAAATACATTTGTACTTTAACATTTAGATAATCACATAAAGAGAAACATACACTAGCAAAGAGAGCCAGAAAAATAATACACGTTACGTCCTGTATATGTTCATACAACAGTATAGGATATTATTCATTCTTTGCAGTTTATACAAATCTATATAATACTAGCTGACCCGGCAAACGTTGTTCTGCCATACAATTTTGGATCCGGCAAACTTCGTCTCGCTCCTAAGGTAACGCCTTTATATAAAAGTAAAACACAGATAGTTCAAGTTTTAATCTGATTTACTTGAATTTAATCGTAATCTGTGAAGAGCGATCTGATATACAATGTTTTCCGATTTGTTTCCGGCGTAAAAGCAAACAATGAAGACTGTTTGCCATCACGCAAACAAACAACGCACAGCAGACCCTGTGAAAAGCAGGGAAATTCGAGGTTGATTCCACAAATTTCCAATGATTGGCCTTACGATTTATTGATTGTAATCGCAAAAGCCAATCGAATGGGGAGTTGAATTGGAAGGGAAGATCGGTTGGAATAATAGATTCGAGGGATAAGGACTTCCTCTCCTTTGCATATGCCCTTGATGATCGTCGCTTTAATTAAAATTGAGGATGATTCAGTTTCCGTGAAATGATCATGATCGATCTCACCTTCAGCTGCAAATTATGCACAACTGGCACATCTAGATAGTTCAAAAATTCTGTCGAATAGTTTGTTGCCTCATTCTCGTTAAATGACCTTGAAAATTTTTCATCGTTAGGTCATCTGCCTCCAATGCTCGTTTATGCGCCATCGTGCATTAATTCCAAATAATTATTAAGCATTCTCGCAACAATTTCGCTACACGTTGTGTTGTCAACCGTGAGATGAAAGCGGAATATGCAGTTCGATTGTGGAAGCAATACCAAAGTATGCAACAGCTAACTTAATTGCGATCTTGACGGAATTGTTGCTAGAATCAAAGAAATTACGAATCTCTTGCCTGTCCAACCGGCATCATCGAGAAAGTAAATGCTTCCGTTCCAATGTCAACAACTTTCATCATTGAATCGTACACATTCGTTTGCTCGGCAGTTAAGAGCGCCACATTTGTTCGAACTCTTTCAGTCAGCTCAACTCGATCAATGTCTTGTTCTTGTTGCAATTCGCGATTGAATGCAACATGCATTGAATGATTTTGCGCTGGTATTCCCAATTTCGAGTAGACTGCCACACATTAGCACTCATATGTCTTTGATCAGAAGATAATTTTCATGATCGAAATTGGATGTTGTCGTGCGAACTCTGTGCAAATGTCGTCAGCCATTTCGTCCAACTTGTCCACCATCCCGAAGCTTGAGAACAATTCCGTCTTCATTTATAGTGGGAGCATTGAATTTTCTTACATGGCATCCAAAGGGTCTCTTGTCTTCTCTGATAATGATTTTGTGGACGTCATAATGCATTGTATTCAATGTGGTTTTGAACAATCGGACCAATGCATTATGCTTATACAGAAGATTTTAAAATTGTTCTACCATTTTGCATTTAATATTTTAACATAAGCATCATAACGAATTTTTCATCTTTACGTCGTCTAAAATCATCAAATCAAGCGATACAATGAAAAATTTCGATTTTTTCCGGAATTTTCCGAGGTTTCCACCAAGAATTTTCTAATTTTTCCATTCGAAAAGTCATTTCGGAATAATTATCCGAATTTTTTACAATTATATCATTCAAAATTATCAAAACTTACAATAAAATGTAAAATTTCGTCGAACAAAAATTTAAATTTTAGGAATTTTTCCAACCAAAATTTTCTATTTTTCCAACCGAAAAGCCACAACGAAACAATTACACACAAAATGTAATACAAAAATTCAATTTGCGGTGTAAAATGTTTCCGAAATAATCCAAATTTTTCCTGAATTTTCCGAGTTTTCCACCGAGAATTTTTCTATTTTCCCATTCGGAAAGTCATTTCGGAATAATTATCCGATATTTTTCACTGTTACATCGTCCAAAACTGTAAAGTCACACGATAATATGCAAAATTTCGTAAAAAAAAAATTTTCAATTTTTCGAATTTTTCCGGAATTTTCCGCATTTTTCAACAAAAATTTTCCATTTTTCTATTCGAAAAGTTATTCTGTAACAATTGCACACAAAATTAACTGAATATTTTTTTTTATACATACAACTGTTCAACAGTGAGGAAAGTGACAATTCTAACGTTTGTGTGACAGATTTAACTTTTTTCTAAAAATTCAAATTTTCGGGAAGAGCGATTTTTGTATACCATCACCCTTAGTAATGAGAGTATATATCGTTTGATACGAGATAAAGTGTAACGCATTAAAAAAAACGAGTTATACCGCAAGTGTATCTTAAGACCAAATTCGTTTCACGAATTTTTAAGGCGATTGAGATATGTTCGGCTGGCTGGTGAGCAGGATAACTCGAGTAACCCTAAATTTACCAGTATAAATATTTTCAAAAATGAAGTAATCGGATTGTAAATGAACAGAATAGCCCCACTCATTCTGGTACCTCCCGTACAAAATTGCCTACATTTGGATGATTAATATTTCTTCAATAAAATTCAAACGGACAACTGGAGGATATTTGAAATTGTACATTTATCTTGCGATAAGAAAACCTAACTATTTGACACACCCACACTTGTACCTTCCATACGAATGACTGAGTTCACCCTTATAGTTTTACATACATTTCTATTTGTAAGTACTCTTGAATTCAGTACGGTTATAAAAATTTGTAATGATGTACGCTATCGGCCCGTTCTGGCAACTCCCATACAAAATTACATATTTTTAGAAAGTTAATATTGCTCCTATTACTTTCAAACCGGGACCTGGGGGATAATGAAATTTGGTCAGTTAATTTATATTGTAATAGGAGGTAAAACCTCAGAAATCCTAACTTTTTGATGCACCCCTACTGGTACCTGCCATATAATAACTGAAATTGTCCCTTTTAGATGCATATCTTTTTTTTTGTGTGTACACTAATTTAGTAAAATTTTGCCAAGGTAATCGTTTATTGAACCAAACGATATACTGCAGAAAATTTTGAGGGTTCTATGAAACTCCGTTTTTTTTTTTAAATTTTCCATCAATTCACTTTTCTTGATTGGCAATGGTTTTTAACAAATCTTTTATGTGTGTTTTTCTCTTCATATCAGATTCACAGTTTCTTTGTCTCTCAACCGAAGAAGACGCTCACAAGAAACAGCGAATAACCCAATGTATGTTATTTGTCTGTCGATCTGAAAGCTCTTTTCCTGTTATTATTCTTTCGAGTTTTCCTTTCACTTTATTTCTCCATTAATTTCGATTTCTTTGTATATTTGCTTCTCAATGTTCTTTTACTCTCCAGTGGTCAGTTACTTTTTATTGACCGGCGCGCCGGTAGAACACAAGCCTAAGTTGTGGAAAAGTGTAAAAATGCACCGGCACATGTGTGAAGCTGTGTGGGTATGCGGCCTCACATTTGTATGGAAAGCAACACAGACTATCCTAACATACACACACATACAGTTAAAGTGTTTCTGAAAGACAAAGAACACGGAAATTGAATTTTAATATCCTGCAGGCATTGAATTTACATTCGAATAATGGAGACAATCGGTACAGTATACTATGTGGAAGACAGCACCATTTAGAGGCTGAAAATTCCCAGGAGGCGGTGGTTAACGTGGCCTCTTTATTGTTGCTTGAAATAATTAGGGATACTCGTAGTAAGTCGATTTAAAATTTTGATTTTCTGTATAAGCCTTGCAGATTACCTTTCGTTATTCCACCGTTCTTGCCACGACGTTATAGTCTGGTCTCTTCATGATATATACAACTATTTCCAATACCGAGTGTCTGTTGAGGTAAAGTCAGGTAACCTCTCAAATTTTATTAACGGTTGAAATGGGTTCCCGATTATATTGTAACAGTTTAAGATTGAATATGAACAGTTTATTAAAACATGAGCATGACTTCCTAACCGTCACTAACAACTAACTGGCATTTCAACATTCTTATCGTGAATATTTTAATTCTACGGCAACGCGAATGATTGATATTTTTCTTTAGCTGCCCTACTGCAACACTCATACGCCTGCGACATAAACCATTTAGAAATAGAGGAGTCAATTACGCCAACGCCAATTAAATCGCATAGACAATGTTTATCCAATCCAAAATCTATTACATTAAGCAAAATAAGCCCTTTTAATACATTTTAGTCAGTAAATTTATTAATAAATCCGCCTGGCTTCTTCGCATCTTGCCCCCATTTAGCCGGCATTTCGCTCTGTGGAATAAGAACAAGAAAGTTACTTAAAGAATAGGCAAAATGTTCAAAGTGCAGCAGTCTTCTTTATGTTTGTGTTTAAGCGAACAGAAAAGCGGTATAAAGGAAAAACAAAACTAAATCATTCAACATAAGAAAAGTAATGTGAAAACTACAAGGACAAAATTATATGTTTTTTCTTTTCAAACATAGTCTCAGCACTGTGTGAGCATTAAAATCTGCATCGATGTGATGCAGCATCAACAGACGTCCAACAACTGGCACAGTTGAACGTGTATTTACTGTGAATAGGTACACGGTTAACTTTGTGTTTAGTTTGGGTACCCAAATATGTTTGCAATTGCAGAAAGAAGTAGTCATTTAAGTTTAAGTTTTTCTTTGGTTAGCGTAAAAAGAGCACTTGCTTACTAAATAGCTTTTGAAATTTACTCATCAGATTGTTTATAACGCGATGAAAGAATCGTAAGTTAAGATCACCAAATTGTGATATTTAAAAGTTTAAACTGTAGTTTGCACTTTGTGCTTCGTTACCTTAAAGCAATTGAATCGAAATTAAAAAGGGAAGGAATGAAATTTCGACGTGATGCAAGTTAACGCACCTTGACTTTTTTTAATATTTATAAAATTGCTTTCATTTTTAAAGACATTCCTCGTGTGTAACACATCAAACATATTTTTATGTCTAATTCATTTACTATCGTGTCATTTTAAGTGCTTCGAGTTGGTGTGTCCTCCGTCGTCATATTATATATCTAATCCACAACAATGGCTTATGCATTAATTTGCATATAGAGGGCCGCATCTTTTGAAAGGGTTGAAAATAACTTAAAATATGACCAAAGTGCCTGCGTATGTTAAACACTTCTTCGAGAAACAACTTTGTGATAGTTTTTGGGAAAAGTTTTCGTGGACTAGGCCGGGAGGAAGGTTTTGCCTAAAATCGGGTGTTTTGAGGTACATATACGGTTTCATACAACATTTTTTTTTTCTGCACAAAGCTTACTAGACACTCCTCGCCTGAATTGCAAATGGATTGACCTAAAATGGCAAACAAAAACGATTAATGGGGCTTTGTTGGGAGTTAAGTGTCTTAAAGTTGAAGTCCGTTCGCTTCCATTGAGATATAACACAATATAATATCTCCCGAATCATTGGGCCAAGAACGTTACTTCCTAAAAAAAACGGAAGTAAAACAAAATCAAAAAATCTTTTTATCTTAAAAAAGAATCAGCTAGGCTTTTGATTCAAGTAGATTTTTATTGTACAATTGCCATTTTAGGTCAACCCACTTGTCATTCAGGAGAGGTGTGCAGAAAAACCACCCTACTAGTAGTTAGTAGCTATAAAAAGCGGGTCAAAATCGAAAAAAAATTATTCGCATCTATGACACCTTTAGTACTAACCTTGATACTTTCTTAGGCTGTGATAGAAGGTTGCTGCCAATCCTCTTTAAATGTACAAAATACGTGCAATTTACAAGTTTAACCAGAAATTAAAACTCGAGTCTGTATTCATAGTCGAAAGTCTTGACCAAGTAAGCAAAATGTGATGCATTTCATCTTCCTGGTCACAATGTATGTATGTCTTCATAGCTATAACAGACTGGTCTTTGATTTAAAACCAAATACTACAGGGCTCAGTTTTAATCTCATCATCGTCATCATGGTCAGCCAGTCAATTGAGTTTCAAATTTGAAACAAACACAAACATGGAACAATCTAAAGAACAATCAAAACACTTAACTACGTGTTTGTTGGTAGCTGCTGTTCCAGTTTTGTGGAAGGGATGGTAACACGAGATTGTGGAAATTATTAAGTATTTAAATCTCTATAGTTTCGTTT
>OZ035881.1:106445409-106484620 GCA_964034835.1 Muscina levida
AATTTGCATGCAACAACTCTTTTCAATAGGAAAAATGCCGAAAAACTCAAAATAAAGATCTCAAATTCATAAATATGCAATAAATTGTACAAACGTCAAGTTATAGCATGCTTAAAGTAGAGACAACCCTACTTTAACTTATTGAAGATGTGAATCGTTTATGAATATTGTTTTCACGAAAATTGCTTAAAAATGGTTTATAAACCTCTTATAAGTTTTTATGAATAAGGCCGTATATCTATATATATAAAAGGCTTGGGTGACTGACTGATCACTTCCCAGCCCAAACGGATAAAGCTAGAACCTTGAAATTTACAATGTAGGTTTCTTTTGTGACATAGGCGCGCATTAAGAAGGGATTTTTGGAAATTCCGACTGCAAGGGGGTAAAATGGGCGAGGCACTGCCCCATACAACTGGAATTTTAAAATGACTGTCTCTTTTGAACCATTATAGGTACGAAGTCGAGATCAGTTTCCTATATCGGTCATATAAGAAAAAAAACTTTGTTTGTGAAAAGTGGGCGGTGCCACACCCCTTTTTAAAAAATAGTTATATTGGCCAAATAAATGGACGGATTGCAATTGAATTTTCTTTGTTTGATACTGTCCGTAGGGCCTCTATCATAGGCTACATGAAAACATAATTAGACAACGGGGCGTGGCACCGCCCACACAATCCGAAATTTCAATCGGTCATTTCTCAAGAGCCATTAGAGGTATGAAGATGAGGTTTGCTACATATGTTACTGATACAAAGAGGATTACGTCTCGCTGGAAAATGGGCGGTGCCATGCCCCTTTGGGAAAAATCCTTATCTGAGCGAAATATATAAACCGATTGCAGTGAAATTTTCACTGTATAGCACTATCCGTAAGGCTTCAACCCTAGGTATAATTCTATCATGAAGACATAATTAGACAAAGGGGTTTGGCACCACCCACAAAACCAAAATTTCAATCGGTCATATTTCACGAGCCATTAAAAGTAAGATGATGAACCGGCTGTGGCATAGTGGTTAGAACACGCGACTACCATGCGGGAGATCGCAGGTTTAAACCTGGCTCCAGTCACCTTAAAAGAAAAAAAATAAATAAAATTTTCTTTCATTGTCGGCTCCCCTCGAATGTTGTTGACAGCAACTTCGCAGTATTAAGCGTCGATTCAATCGTCGTGTCTAGTAAGAGCTTCTCAAACAGTGACGTTCGCATTCGTCAATAAACAAGTAGGTGCCGTTAGTTGTGAATCTAAAAAAAGAAAGCGTGTTAATTCACAACAACGCGAGAAGCTATCCCATACCTCATTCATGGGGTGCAAAGGGAAATGAAGTTTTAAGTTTTTAAGATGAAATTTTCTACATATGTAAATGGTACATGGGGATTATGTCTTGCTGGGAAATAGGCGGTGCCACGCCCCTTTTGGAAAAATTGTTATGTCGGTCATATTAATAGAACGATTGTAATAACATTTCCATAATCTATATATTTAAAATTGCATACTGGCTGTAGATAGGGTGATGAAATTTGGTATGGTTGTTCCCCTTTTCGAATAAACGACAGCTAAGAATGGATTTTTGGATATTCGTACTTTTAGGGGTAAAAATGACCCGACCAATCGGCTAATACTAAAATTGAAGAAATTGATGCAGGCATGCTCACTATCAAATCGGACTAAAGGTCTTTTTGAAATCTGATATTTCTGGTTAAAAAATCAAAAACGAGATAAAAGTGTTACTATCGCCCATACCAAAAAGCTAATGATATATGATAATTTATATGAGCTAGGAATTAGAACGAATCAAGGACAGTGTTCGAAATTCTGCACTTTTAGGGGTAAAAAATGCCCAAAAAGGATAAAACTGCTAAAGGCTGCTAATTTAAGTGAATATTCTAGTTGTGCAATGTGAAGTAATGTTTCGAAATTCGTTCTTTAGGTGTAAAAATACCAAAAAAAGGGATAAAACTGGTACTATCGCCAGACCAAATGCCTAAAGATAGAATTGTTTATAATGTTTATGTAATTGTTCCCTATAGAATTAAAGAGCCGCCAGATGGGGTTTTTAGAAATTCGAACATTTAAGGGTTAATAGACCGAAAAGGTATAAAACTGGTACCATCACCCAGACCGAACGGCTAAAGCTGTAAACGTATATGGGCATGTTTAATTTAGAATTTGAGGGAGTACCAGTCCATTATAATCGTGCGATACGAATGTATCTTTTTAAATTCGTACTTTTAGAGATAATAAGGGACTAAAGCGGTACAATAACTCAGACCAATGCGATAAAGCTACATTAACAATAATGGGGTGTTCGTTCGTTAAATTCATAAGAAGATTCATTGTAAGTACGGGGAAGCAACGCGAGCCGAGAAAGCTAGTGTAATATTATTAAATTAAAACGAAAAAGCCAGTTTATTGTGGATCTAGAACATTACAAGAGCCAGACGTGATAGTTTTAAATATTAGTGGAATACACCAAAGCTCGGCGGCAAGGCGTTGCTGATATCAAAAACGGGTAAAAAATGCGAAGGAACTATACTTGAAGAGAAATGAAGTTATAGACACAAAGGTTATAAAGAATGCTATGCGTAACAGGATATAAAACAGTCATGGAGCAGTTTGGCGGCAAAAGTGCCATAATACATATGGATTTGAAAAAATCACAAATATTGTAATGTCTTTCTTTCCAAACAAAGATGTCTCGAGGATAAACCGGAAACCGATGCACTTACTTATTTATTTTACATTAACATTTACTGAATGAGATATTGAAGAGCTTCTCACATTTGGGATGTTAACAAGATTTTATTGTTTTATGCACTCAACCCGACCTACAGCTGTTTGAGAAATTTGACTAGAAATGTTGATTGACTCGACTACTGCGAAGTTGCTGTCGACAACATCCAAAGCGAACGCCAACCAAATTAATCAAGATGACAGTGACAGGGATCGAACCCTGGTCTATTGCATGATAGCCGCATGTTCTAACTATCCACGATCAGACGCAATACCAATGATGGTATTTCTTTATTTACAGCAGAAGAACTGCCAGAAGACCCCTACCCTAAATCGTATACCAGCAGCAGGAGATAAGAGGGATTGCTTGTAATCACCCTGAACTGTTCCCTATACCAACTGATCCTAAGTAGCAAGACAAAAGGTGACCTAGAATCACTATTATAAGCCGGCCACTTTCCAACAGAGATGGTCTGTCATAAACTGTTACATCTGTGAAATACATTTACGACGTATGTAACTTACGTCATTTTTTAGTATCTCAGTGAATAAAAATATTTAATTTTTTAAATTCATTCTAGTGTATGCATCTAATTACAAAAAGGTATAGCACCAAACTAGAAAAAACGTATCCGGTATGTGAAATTAGTTTATTTAAACAAACTTTAATATAATTTTAATTCAATCAACTATTCTCTGACCTTATTCTAGCGTTACAAACCACATTCTATGTATTCCCTTTAATTTATTATCACTATAATCTAACACATTTTTACTTTCCCCACTCGCTCAGTACCACAACCAATGAATGTACAAAACCAGCTTGACAAAACTTAAAATCGCTCTCTGCTATCCCACACCACAATGCTGTGTTTACCTTGTTCTAAAAGAAAATTAATAATTAGTAACATCAACAGGGGTTACTACGTTTTTTACGTGTTGTTCCTGTCACTACATTCCGTTAGTTAGTTGCCATTTTAATATGTCCAACTTTAAGTTTAATTGAAATCACATTCGTTTCCTGAACTTACAGAGTGTTAATGGATTCCACCACAAAGCAAATATCAGTGAACTCTCTGTTGGATTTTAAAGCCAACAACATTAAAACGAAATAAAAACCGAAAGCAAAAATATAAAATTACTTGAAATGAAAAGGAACCAAATGTGCTGCCAGCAAATCGAACACGAAGTTGTTCTAAATAAATCATCAAACTGAAAAGGGGGCGACATGGACAGCTAAATCAACGCCAACTTTCTTAGATCTGTGGTGTTGTAATTGTCAATGTGTCAAGTGAGCAATACGACGACGTTGTTTGTTCGTTTTTAAAAATCTATATATATAAAAAATTGTTGCAAGTGTGTTGTGACTTTATAACTTACGAACGGCTGGACCGATTTGCATAAATTTTTTGGTATGCGTTTGGGTGGCGCCCCGGTTGGTTTATATTTACAATTCGGTCCAATTGGACAAAGGGGCGTGGTACCGCCCATACAACTTGAAAATCAAAAGGGCTGTATCTCATGAACTATCAGAGGTATGAAGATGAGATTTGGTATACATGTAGTTGGAGCAGTATTAATTACAGCCAAGGTGGAAGTGGGCGGTGCCACGCCCCTTTTCAAAAATCGCTCTAAAGCCTTTTCTAATAGACCGATTGATACAAAAATTTTGCCAAATGGTACTGTTGACCTATTGATAGTCCCTGGCTATAATAGGTTGTGATTGGATAAAGGGGCGTGGCACCGCTGATACAAATTGAAAATCAAAAGGGCTATAACTCATGAACTATCAGAGGTATGAAGATGAGATTTGTTATATATGTTGTTGGAGCAGTATTAATTACAGCCTGTGTGGAAGTGGGGGGTGCCACGCCGCCTTTTCAAAACCCCTCTGCAGTCTTTCCCAATAGACAGATTGATACGAAAATTTTACCAAGTGGTACTGATGACCTGTAGATAGTCCCTGGCTATATTTGGTTGTGATTGGATAAAGGGGCGTGGCACCGCCCATACAACATGAAAATAAAAAGGGCTATATTTCATGAACTATAAGAGGTGTCTAGTAAGAGCTTCTCAAAACAGTGACGTTCGCATTCGTCGATAAATAAGTAGGTGCCGTTAGTTGTGAATCTAAAAATAGAAAGCGTGTTAATTCACAACAACGCGAGAAGCTATCCCATACCTCATTCATGGGGTGCAAAGGGAAATTAAGTTAAGTTATAAGAGGTATGAAGATGAGATTTGTTACATATGTTGTTGTTGCAGTATAAATTACAGTAAGAGTGGAAGTGGGCTGTACCTCACCCCTTTTAAATTAGAGATATGAACAGTAAGGTGGGCCAGTTTTTTTATTCGCAAAAATTTTAACCAAATCTACGATGAATTGTTAGAAAATGTCACCAATAAACTTTGTGTGTAATATCAATTTCTAGCTCGCGCTGGGAAAGCTTAATTTAGTACAGAAAATTTAATTTTTGATAGAAGTGTCTTACTTCTAAAATAAGCGCAAAACGGAGTAAATTAACGAAAAATCCTTTTATCTTAAAAAAAGTATCAGCTAGGATTTTGATTCATGTGGATTTTTAATGTACAATTGACCCCCAACCCGTTTTTATTGGCATTTTAGGTCAACCAATTTGTCATTCAGGCGAAGTGTGTGAAGTGTGATAGACTTTCATTGAGACTTTCTTTAAAAAATCACCATGTAAAGACTACACAAGAATAACGTTTACAAATCTTGCAAATTTATTTTCAAAATGTGCGTTCTGTTTGCCCATTGTGAAGTTTATGGTGCATATACTCATCCATCTGAGCAGCTAATAGAAGCCATCGACGCTGTAGACGTAAGTGTGACAGGGGACTCGAATTTATCGAACCGACGCCGTTCTCAGCAACTCGGTCTCTGCAAATGCTTAGGAACGATCTTGGCCTATATTCATATATCCAACTGGTAGAAGAACTAAAACCAGTGGACGATCAATTGAATTTTTTTATTTATCATGTCATTGCACATTATTTGAAGGAGAAATGGTTCCAACACGACGGCATAAAATGCCATACAGCGCGTGAGATCATTACTTTGTAAAGCCAAACTTTGTTGACCGAATTATCTCATAGAATGGTAATATGAGTTCAATACAAAGATAGTATTCGGAAATATTCTTGATCCATGTGAGAAGAAGACATGGCAAAAGAGGGTTTTATGGCTAAAGGCATGAAGCTTCAAACGAAATTTTCATTTTCGGTCAATAGGCGGAGAAGGCATGTCAAAAGTGTTTTTTACGCCCAAAGAGATAGTACGTATACAGACGGTTACCGCTACTACATTGAATTTTGATCTTTAACGGAATGTCTGTTTCCGATTTGTAAAAGATATGACTTTGCTGATGAACTTTTAACTATCGTCATAGAGCCTATGATATTTAGAATTTAAAACCACAACACTTAATTTGTTAACTTTCCTGTTAAGGAGTTGCATGAAATTAGTTACATAAGTTAATAAACTCAACATATCATTATCGAGCTTAAGTACCGTTTTCAAAGTACTTTGTAGACCTAAATATGAAATATAATACAAGTTAAAATGCAATAGCGAAGCATTGCCGGGCCCACTAGTACTGTAAAAATATCTGACAAAATTCGTATTTTAAAGTGGATTTAAATATTAGTTATAACTTTATTTTATTTTAAATGACGAACGAATCTTCGAGTTTCAACTGGGAAGTATACTATTTTAGAATTTGCATATTGTTTTATATTTTTTATTATACCAGCCTCTTTATGGAAAAATTAAATTTTTCCCAATAGACTTGTGATAGTAGGACTTCATTTCATTCATTCCGACACTGGTTACAATGCACCCATCTCACAGTGCCACAGAAACCAACGACAAAAGCACATGTTCAAATTTATGTTGAAAAGACAGGAATTGTGACCGTTGTCTGGCATCAGCTGCAACACACTTAAGCTAAGCTTTATGTCAAAGTGATAGTATTGCACAAATCAGGGAAATCAACAAAATATCTACTTGTAAAGAGACACTACCAATAGCTACTATGATGGGCATGAGTAGGATTTTTATAGAGACACTACCAATAGCTATAATGGTGGGCGCTCGGCTTGAACTATTGCAATGAAAAGAAGTAAAAAAAGAATAAAATGGACCCTCCAAAATGTCGACCACCGAAATCGAATAAGTGTTTGGTTGTACGAGTGATCAGAGGTGCAAATATTAACTCCGTTCACTACCTTACCGCAGAGAAATCAATCAGTGTGACCCCATTGTCCGACGTTTCGGTGTGCAGACTGAATTTTCTGATGGTAGCCTAAAATGTGGTCTCACTAAACGCACTAGGCTAAGCATGGCGAAAAACGTACGTAACCAGGCACAACGTAAGCTGGACACCTAATTTAACCGGAAGACCCCGTTTTACTCCATGACGATGGTATTAACTTTCCACCTCCGAGCCAGAGCGAAATACGTGTGGCAATGTCCCGCTTTAAAAACAACAAAGAAGCTGGAGCCGATGGTCTCCCTGCTGAATTCTTTAAGGCTAGCGGGGAGGAGCTCATTAGGAGCATGCATTAGCTCATGGAGGACATCTTGCTAGAGGAAAGCATGCCTGACTAAAAAGCTTACTTCGACTCTCCGGTGACATCGATGTCAGCATGTCTGGCACCATATTCCATAAGAGCCACATGCCGCTAGCCTATGCCGATGATATAGATATCATTAGCTGTAATCTGCGGGATATTAATGCAGTTTTCTCATTAGTAGAAAAGGCGTCAGCAAAAATGGGATTAGCGGTCAATAAGAACAAAACAAAAATAAGTAAAATAATGTCAGCCAAGAAATAAAGCTAAGAAAAGTGTTCGCATACAGATGTTTTTACGGACTTCGGCAGTAACACCACCTTATATCGAGGGTGCTTGCGACAACGGACATACCTGGAAGTATTCGAGAGAATAGTACTCCGAAAAATGTATGGACCTATATGTGTCGACGGCGAGATTCGCCTTCGGATGAATCATGAGCTGTATAAGCTTTAACACGACATCGATTTAGCTAAAAGAGTCACAATCCAGTAAGGCTTTAGGTAGTAAATTACAGTACATAGTGATTATCAGGGCAACCGGAAATATGCTACAGCATGTTTTTTTACAACGAGATATTAACAAATGGATAATGTATTTACACGTTTCATTGTCCTACAAGTGTTATAAGACCTATTTGTTAGAGCATATTTTGGCATATTTTACCCATAACGTCATATTTCGGGAAATTTTAGTTTTAGGAGCATAATTTTAAAAAAACCTCCTTTTTTAAAGCATAATTTATATTTTTTAGGCCATATTTTTTCAAATATATCCCTTTTCAAGCATATTTTGTTTTTTTGACATTATTTTTTTTCGTATAAACAAGTGTCTTTGCAACTTTGGTTTTTTTTGAAAATGTAACTGCCAAATCATGTTTTACACAACTGTGAAATGTTAAACGTTTATTAATCTTTTAACGCGCTTTCTTATTCAATAAGTAAACAAAACATAGAAAAGAGGTGCTTTTCAACCACCACCGATTACGACCCTGGACATAATGCCTAAAGCTAATCCGATAAAAGCAGCAAATCTAAAGGCGGTTGTAGAAAAGTTTCCTGATGGTGGATTCCTCTATTCTAAAATCTGCAGCAATGTTATTGCAGCAGATCGCAGATTTCAAGTGAAGCAACATGTGGAAAGCGGCAAACATATTTAACTAAGTCATAAAAGTGAAAATAAGCAGACCAAACAATTATTTTTGCCAAAATATTCCGGTAGACTCTCAGAAGAACATGATTTTCAAGAAAAACTATGCCGAGCTTTTGTGTGTGCTGACATTCCTACATTACAAAATGAGAAATCAAAATATAAGAACACGATTTAAGGAATACACGGACTACCAAGTGCCATCCGAAACAGTTTTGTGAACTAAACATTTAAAAATATTATACAACGACTGCATGGACAATATACGAGCAAAATTAAAAAATAAATTTATATGGATGTCAATGGATGAAACTATAGATGCAACAGGCAGAAATGTGGCAAACATTTTAGCAGGTGTATTAAGGTAATTGCAAGTGAGAAATTTTTACTAAATACAGCAGCGTTGGAAAGGGCTAATTACTCAACAATTGCTAGACTGTGGGACGACGCCATCAAAAATCTGGACTTCAACTTCAGTAAGAATAATGTTTAGCTTTTTGTGACGGATGCAGTTCCATACATGGTAAAGGCTGCAAAAGCTACAGACCCCCAAACTAGATCTGACTTGATTTATATTGCTTCAAATTACAGTTTTATTACAAAACATATTAAAAATTTGCAAACATCAGGTCTTACGCTTATTGAACAAGTTCAGGTGAATGAAGACACTTTTAAATTGATAGATAACACAGTGCAACACATTTTTTCGGGGGTGAACCATACCAATATCAAACGATAGCATTTGACGTCAGTAACAAAACCCAAAACTCCATTTTGCTCCAATACGTCGCAAATTTTTTTACAGTGGTTTAAAATTTGATTTTTTTGGTCAAAAGTCGAATCAAAGAATATGAAAAATCATCTGTAAAATTACGTTTGGGGTATTTCATGTCTCCGGAGACCTATATTAAAACAATCAGGGGAATATTTTCTCGGAACATTTTAACCCTCCAACTCCCATCCGTATAGGACATTTTTGGCCCAATTTTGAAAAACTGTTTAAAAGTCAACTTTGGACGGATGTCAAGGATTAGAATATTTTATAGAAATATTCTCCGTAAAACTTCACTAGGAGCCACCGAAGACAAATAACCTCTATGAGTCAAAAGTTCCAAAATAAAATCAAAATGAAATGGTAATGAAATGTTGAAAAGTTTGTTTTCAGGCAAACAGTGCAACGCACTTTTTCGGGAGTGAACCAAACCAAAATCAAACAATAACATTTGACTTCAGTAACAAAATCCTAAACTATATTTTGCTCAAATAAGTCACAATTTTGGTTTACAGTATATTAAAGTTAGATTTTTTGGTTAAATGTCAAATAAAAGAAAATAATAAATCATGTGTAAAAATAGATTTGGAATACTTCATGACTTCGGAGACCTACATTAAAATTTTCCGGGGAATATTTCCTTGAAAATATTTATTTATATTTTATTTTACTCAACATTTGTGTATGTAAATTTACCAAAACTACTATGTCTGAATTTAAAATAATATTGTTTCTTTTTTGTTAAATTTTTTTCTATTTTTTTTTTTATTTTTAATAAAAATATTTCTAATTGATATGAAAAAAATTGTATGACTGTAATTTTTTAGGGCATGGTTTTGTTGATTTTTAGGTCATATTTTGCCATTTTTCAGGTCATATTTTATGCGCACAAAACACGATTTTTAGGGCATATTTCCGGTTGCCCTGGTGATTATTCATGGAAATTTTGGTAACTGACTAGTGCAAATAATTCATAGTAAACATTATAAGTTTTACGTATACGTAACATCTCACCTTGAAGTGAAATTATACATTAATCATACGTCACCATGACGAACATCTCATGTACATCAACTGAAAGCAAATCGCATACAAATACTGCGGATGTTTTGTTTTGAAGGCTAACGACAATGATATTCAATTGTTATGTTAAGCGTATAATATGTTACACTCACCGTTTCCCATTTGATTAGCGAAAACTTTATTTCACAGTTTAATTATATTTTAATTCACATAAAAACAATATAAGTTTCTATGGAATAAAAATACACTCTTCGGTCCATACGTGCTTGTTGTGATGGGTAACCGAATGTTTAAATAATTTTGTTAGTTGCATCCAAGTGGTATTGTGGACGCATACAAATTTCCGAATTTGTTGGTCATAGTTTTTGCTTAAATTTATAATGTCACTCGCAAATGTCTTAATAAATTATGCTAATACGATCAATTTTATTGCACATTAATCTGCGTTTCATTAGAATATACCAATTGTCTTAGAAAATATTTAATTAAATAATTATTAATTTCTAATTGACTTAATCAGCCTATAATGAAGTAACGTACATACAATTTTAAGCTCTGTGTTTCATCAACGTCGCCATAAACTATCAAAATAATTAGCTGGTAAATTTTATAAATTGGTTTTCTTTTCGTACATTTGAATACTATTTGCCTCAAATAAGCGGTTTACCCATCTTCTTTAAAAAATGTTGAATATTTCATCGGTGTTTAAAAGATAAATTGGATTATAACAATATAAAAATAAATTCATCTGAAACATTATAAATTTCAGTTGCCACAAAATTACGAAGAAAATGCCTCAATCTGGTTGAGCTCTTAAGGAACACAAATTCGAAGCTACTTGTGTTTTTGTGTTTTGCTTTTATGTGGTATGCCGCAAATTAAATATGCTATGGTTACATCAACATGAAATATTTTGATTTGTATTATATTGCGTTAAAGTTCATAAATTTGATTATTTCTGTGGTTTAGAATGGCAGAAAAAGGGAGAATCCATAAAATGGACAGTAGCGTTTTGTCCACATATAATTTCAAACACTTTACCTGTGAGCTCTTTTGCCTACTACCAAATTTCAATTGTGGGAAATTGGAGAATAATATATGCAAAAAATAAATTTTATTCGTTTTTGTTATGATCATGCATCTAATTGAACATCCTTATCATATTTAAAATATTTTTTCAAAAATACTTGTTTTCCCCAATTTGTTATACCCAGAAGTTCGCAAAATTTCTTACACTGCAGCATATTGAAATAAATTTATTTACTCGCTTGATTTTTCCTGCATGGAGCTATTCCTTTTATTTCCATAGCTTTCAGCAGAATTGTTCCCTGTCTTTTATTATTTGTTATTTTGCCAACATATTCTTAAAATCATATGTTAGACGATATCAAATGATTGCATGGGTAGAAAATCTGCGAACTCTTGGAAAAATATATTTTCCATTTTATTGATGAATGGTAACCACTTCAATGATCAACCGTAGTGGAGTGGTTACGATTACTTAGAGTTACACAGAATTTTACAAACACACTTATTTTTCATTCTTGATGTATGGCAAGTGATTGAAAATATTTTGTTAACTTGCACTAAAGAAATTTAACAAACAGAAATTTTAAATAATACTCTTTTGTTTTGAAGATATTTATTCTGTAATGCTGCAATAACGGATCTAAAAACATTATGCATAATAAACTCCTATTACGTTTAAACAATGGTAGATAATTTATAGCATTAACATGTTATGAATTAAAAGACTGTAAAACCTAAATAGAATCGCCTAACAACACCGATAAATAATTTAGTGACTGGTAATTTGATTGGTTCGAGGCTATCATCAGTCCATGATAAGATTGTCTATTAATAATCAGATGTAATTGGTGGGCTGGACTTACGAGTGATCAGAGGTGCTAACATCAACTCGGATTACCATCTCACTGCAGTGAAGGTGCGTATTAGGCTAAGCAGGGCGAAAACCCTACTTAACCAGGAACAGAGAAAGCTGGACATCGCTAAACTGCAGACAGCGGAGATAGCCAACTCCCAAAAATACTAGCGCGCAATGGCAATATATTTCCCACTCGATGGTAAGGACTGCGCGGTCTGTACTGGGGTATGTGAAGCCCTTTAACGATAATGCCTGGTACGATGACGAATGACGCGATGCCACCCGGGAAAGCTGTTGATGAAAAGTACAGGGAGAAGAGGCGGGAGGCGACTCGACTCTTCAGGCGAAAAAAACGAGAGCTGAAGGAGCGGAATAATATGTGTATTGAAGAATGCAGGAACAGAGGTGAAGCCCGAAAAATCTACCAGAAGATAAATGGTAATATACATGGAACAGGTCTTCCATCCTGTAAAGAAAAGGATGGTCATCTCGTTACTGACTCCGAGGGCGTGCTGAGAATATGGAAAGATCACTTCTGCAGCCTATTGATGTCCGAAACTCGGCTGATGAAGACTGTGTACCAATCCGAGATGATAACATCGAATGTCCACCTCCGAGCGAAGCTGAGATAACAACTGCCATATCCCGCGTAAAGAACAACAAGGCCGCTGGGGTTGATGGTCTTCCCGCTGAGTTGTTTAAGGTGGGTGGAGATGAGCTTGATTTAAGCATGCAACAGCTCATAGAAAATATTTGGCTTCAGGAGAGCATGCCAGAGGATTGGAATCTCAGTGTGCTATGTCCAATCCAAAACCCATGAGAAGCAAATCGACACTTACCACCTCTTTGTCGATTACAAAGCTGCCTTCGATAGTTCCATCGGTATCGACTATACGAAGCCATGTCTGAGTTCGGTATTCCTGCGTAGATAATTCGTCTCTGCCAGTGTACCCTTACGAATACCAAATCCTCTGTTCGGATAGGCAAGGATCTATCTGCACCATTTGATACGAAGAGAGGTCTTAGACAGGGTGATGGTTTGTGATGTATACTGTTTAACATAGTGATGGAGAAGGTGTTAAGGAAAGCAGCGGTTAACATGTCTAACACCATATTTAATTAGTATATGGTTATTGCTATTGCTTTGAGGTAGTGGATGAATTTATCTACCTCGGATCCGCCATGAACAAAAACAACAGTGTCAGCCTTGAAATAAAACGGAGAATAGTGCTCGCCAACAGGTGCTTCTTAGGACTACGCGAGCACTTCATAAACACCACCCTATGTCGAACCACCAAAGTCCAACTGTACCAGGTACTAATTTTACCGGTCCTGTTGTATGCCTCCGAAGCTTGGGTGCTTACACAAGCAGATGCAGCTCATCTGGCGGTGTTTGAGAGAAAAATACTCCGCAAAATATTTGGACCCATTTGCGTAAACGGCGAGTTTAGGCTTCGGATGAAACATGAGCTGTATGAGTTATACCACGACATTGATGTGGTCAAGCGAATCAAAGTGCAAGGATTACGCTGGCTAAGCCATGTCGTGAGAATAGATGAGGAAACTCCAGCGCGAAAGGTATTCTATCAAGACCTCGAAGGACGGCGCAAAAAAGGGAGACCGCAACTACGTTGGAAGGACCAGGTGGGGGAATCACTGACGCTGCTTGGTAGGACTGACTGGAGACAGGGCGCACAAGATCAAATCGAATGGAAATCTCATATCATTTCGGCCTCTGACATCGACACTAAAGGCTAATAATAATAATAATTGCGAATCAATAGTCCCATAGATTTTAGGTGATAAACCAATTTGGCTTGTTACATTATCAACCACTATATAATTGTTCTTCGGGTACCGCTAGGGAACGCGTCGCATGTAGCAGAATCAAATACTTCCCGGGTATGGCTGGTAAATAAAATATGTTCCGGGAACCAAATAGCCTGTTGAAAACAGTTCGTTGCAAATCTCTTCATCAGGCTCGCTTATTTGAGGTTTGGGGGATGTTGTAAGTGCTACGTACGTGGGCATGGGTAAGTTGAGAAGCTGGCGGTGGAGGAACCCAATATGGTCAATGGCGCATTTCGAGTGTTATGTAGAAAGTTAATTCATTTAATTCCTTTTACTGCATATTTTACTGCATAACGAAATAGTTAAGTGTACGTATGATAAACATAATATAGAAACGCAAAAGCATCTTTTATATCTTTTATGCGCCACCATCGCCCAATCAACTATACACATTGGTCCGAGGTGTGCTTTTGCACTTTTCTTTAGTTATTTGTCCAACAATTAATATATATAGTTTAAATGCGGTGGTCACGTCGCTCCAATGAATGGTGCATGTTATTTAGATTATTGGTGTAATTTCAAAAGGAATCACGTCCGACTTTGAGATATGATCTATAAGGATTTTGTGCTGCAAAGTATAATGATTACACTATGTCACAAAATTTCAAAAGTTTCTGTATCCCGGACATTTAATAATATATTTTAATGTAAAATTCCACGCTGAATTCAAATCTGCTCTCAGATATGTGGAAAGTAGAACAGTTTTTGAGATAAGGTCAAATTTCCATTTTTAGTGTTTTGAAAAAAGGTAGGTCTACTAAAATGTAATTTTCTCTGGTTTTTGTTCACCGATGTCACCGAGCTGTGACGAAAATAAAAAATAATAAAATTATTTATTAAAAAAACGATAGCTGATTAAAATCCTATCATAAATGACGAAGTTATGGCACTTTAAAGTTAGATTTTTGTAAAAATTTTAATGATTTTTCAAGTTTTCGCTGCCTTTAATTAAGTTTTTTTCCGTGTTTACGTAAAATTTGCTCCGGTTTCAGACCATTACATGAAAGAATAATATGTTATAAAAATTTGTTGCCCTTGGTCATCAAAATCGGTTGAAAAATAAACGCTACATTCACAATTAAGTACACATACCTCTTCTTGAGAGTAGTAGTAATTGTTGTTTTGCTTGCTTTCCGAAAAATAACTCTACATTTTTTGTTAAACAACTCACATAGGAAAATCTAAAAAAAAAAATTGGGTTATTTTCCCAAATGCTGCAAATGCGGAGGTATTTTTTATCCGATTTTGATGACCAAGGGCAAACAATTTTTGTAACACATTATTCTATCATGCAATAGTTTGAAACCGGATCAATTTTTACGGAACACGGAAACAAACTTAATTAAAGGCAGCGAAAACTTGAAAAATCATCAAAATTTTAACAAAAATCCAACTTTGAAGTGCCATAACTTCGTCATTTATGATAGGATTTTAATCAGCTATCATTTTTTTAATAAATAATTTTATTATCTTTTATTTTCGTCACATCTCGGTGACATCGGTGAACAAAAACCAGAGAAAATGACATTTTAGTAGACCTACCTTTTTTCAAAACACTAAAAATGGAAATTTGACCATATCTCAAAAACTGTTCTACTTTCCACATATCTGAGAGCAGATTTGAATTCAGCGTGGAATTTTACATAAGGATCAACTATTTAGAAGCCGGGATCAAAAATTTGTTGCATTGTGTTATTTGTAATAGCAGTTGATTGATGTTGATGAAGCTAGGCGTATCGTTAGGAAATGATGAATGTAGTTTTTCTCTCCAACAATGGAATCAGGGATTTTGAGTGAAGTAAGACACTCATTGACATACTGTTATTGACATACTAGGAATAAAAGATTGACAGTAGAGCTTAAAGGACAAATAAAGATAGGATTTATATTGAAGATATTGTTTTAGTTTTGAGTTATTGTAATTAATCGATTTTTAATTAAAATTAAATTACTTATGTATAATTTTTTGCCTATTTGTGGATCAAAACCGTAAAAATTTGACATATTTGTATATAAAGTACAATTGGTGGTAGCACAACGTGTCCGAATTTTATTTTGTAAATCATAGTTCAATAAACGTTTACCTTTAGAAAAATTTACTGAATTCAGTGAATATACAAATACTAGTGGGCCCTGCAATGCTTCGCTATTGCATTTTAACTTGTAATATATTTCACATTTAGGTCTGCAAAGTACTTTGCCCGATACTTAAGTTCGATAATGATATGTTGAGTTTATTAACTTGTGTAACTAATTTCACGCAACTCCTTAACATAAAAATTAACAAATTAAGTGTTGTTGTTTTAAATTCTTAATATCATAGGCTCTATGATGATAGTAAAAAGTTCATCAGCAAAGTCATATCTTTTACAAATCGGAAACAGACATTCCGTTTAGGATCAAAATTCAATGTAGTAGCGGTAACCGTCTGTATACTAACTATCTCTTTGAGCGTAAAAAACACTTTTGACATGCCTTCTCCGCCTATTGACCGAAAATGGAAATTTCGTTTAAAGCTTCATGCCTTTAGCCACAACAACCTCTTTCGCCATGTCTTCTTCTCACATGGATCAAGAATATTTCCGAATACTATCTTTGTATTGAACTCGTATTACCATTCTATGAGATAATTCGGTCACCGACGTTTGGCTTTACAAAGTGATGATCTCACGCGCTGTATGGCATTTTACGCCGTCGTGTTGGAACCATTTATCCTTCAAATAATGTGCAATGACATGATAAATAAAAAAAATCAATAGATCGTCCACTGGTTTTAGTTCTTCTACCAGTTGGATATATGCATATAGGCCAAGATCTTTCCTCAGCATTTGCAGAGACCAAATTGCTGAGAACGGCGTCGGTTCGATAAATTCGAGTCCCCTGTCACACTTACGTCTACAGCGTCGATGGCTTCTATTAGCTGCTCAGATGGATGAGAATATGCACCATAAACTTCACAAAGGGCAAACAGAACGCGCATTTTGAAAATAAATTTGCAAGATTTGTAAACGTAGTTCTTGTGTAGTCTTTACATTGTGATTTTTCAAAGAAAGTCTATCACACTTCACACACCTCGCCTGAATTACGAATTGGTTGACCTAAAATGGCAACAAAAACGGTAAATGTGGTTTTGTTGGGTGTCAATTGTACATTAAAAAACCACATGAATCAAAATCCTAGCTGATTCTTTTTTTAAGATAAAAGGATTTTTCGTTTATTTACTCCGTTTTGCGCTTCTTTTGGAAGTGACGTTCATTGCCCCATGATTATTGAAAGCGTACAGACTTCAGCTTTAAGACACTTCTATCAAAATTTAAGTTTTCTGCACTAAATTAAGCTTTCCCAGAGCGAGCTAGGAATTATTGGTGACATTTTCTAACAATTCATCGTACATTTGGTTAAAATTTTTGCGAATAAAAAAACTGGCCCACCTTCCTGTTCATATCTCTAGGCGAACTGCAATATACTATGGAATTTTGACAGTCATAACTGTTTATTTTAAAAGGGGTGTGGTACAGCCCACTTCCACTCTTACTGTAATTTATACTGCAACAACAACATTTGTAACAAATCTCATCTTCATACCTCTTATAGTTCATGAGGTATAGCCCTTTTTATTTTTATGTTGTATGGGCGGTGCCACGCCCCTTTATCCAATCAAATCCAAATATAGCCAGGGACTATCTACAGGTCATCAGTACCATTTGGTAAAATTTTCGTATCAATCTGTCTATTGGGAAAGCCTGCAGAGCGGTTTTGAAAAGGGGGCGTGGCACCGCCCACTTCCACGCTGGCTCTAATTAATACTGCTCCAACAACATATATACCAAATCTCATCTTCATACCTCTGATAGTTCATGAGATATACCCTTTTGATTTTCAAGTTGTATCAGCGGTGCCACGCCCGTTTCTCCAATCACAACCTATTATAGCCAGGGACTATCAACAGGTCAACAGTACCATTTGGTAAAATTTTCGTATCAATCGGTCTATTAGAAAAGCCGTTAGAGCGATTTTTGAAAAGGAGGCGTGGCACCGCCCACTTCCACCTTGGCTGTAATTAATGCTGCTCCAACAACATATATACCAAATCTCATCTTCATACCTCTAATAGTTCATGAGATACAGCCCTTTTATTTTTCATGTTGTATGGGCGGTGCCACGCCCCTTTGTCCAATTGGACCGACTTGTAAATATAAACCATCCGGGGCGCCACCCAAACGCATACAAAAAAATTTATGCAAATCGGTCCAGCCGTTCGTGAGTTATAAAGTCACAACACACTTGCAACAATTTTTTATATATATAGATGATATGAATGTAAAAGGAACAATATCGGTTATTTATATGGGAGGTACCAGAAGGGGTGTGCCAAATAGTTAGGGTTTCTGATTTTTTGCCGCCAATGACAAGATATATTAACTAAACAAATTTGATTATCCTGCAGGTGCCGGTTAAGAATTTATGGGAGTAATATTATTTTTCCCAAAATAGGTTAATTTGTATGGGAGGCACCTGAAGGGGTAAACCGATATAGTCCATATTTATTACAGATTAAAATTCTCATAACCATACAACTTACGCAAAATTTGACTGAATTCATAGGATGATGGTATACAAAGTTTGGTTTTAAAATATTTATTAGTTTTATTTGTATAGCAAAAAAAAATTATGTAACAGTACTTATGTCCCAACTAAGAAGAGACTGACTAAACACATACCTTGTGTTTCATTTATAGGTTTGGTTTTCATATTCCAGATGCATAGCTGAAATTCTGCTGTCAATACTAGTGGGCCCGGCAATTTTTCACATTGCTTGTAAATTAGGTTATATCCCGAAAACATATCCATCTATTTTTTAAACAATATTAAAATAATAACCTATCTTGTTTTAAATCTACACAGAAAGTGTACCATTTGCACATAAATGCCACTATGAAGATAACTTACTAGTGCTATTGCAATCTTTTAACCATGTATGTTGTGCAGTTATTTGCACAAACTCATCTGTTAATGTAACCTTGCTAACTTACTATGTATATACCTAGTGGCACATTAACATTGTGTTCAGTTAACTTTTAGTTATCAAGAATTCGGTATTTTATTTAACAACTAAAAGCCCGAAGTACCTACTCGCGATGCAATAACATAACAAAATCGAAAGCAAGTGACACAGAAATGCTGCTTACAATGATACAATGACAACCGCCATAATGCAAACTAAATACTGCTGTCATGCACAAAATAAGATTTAAAAGAGCATACAATTCTATCTGTTTTAAGTTCCTGAAAAACTGTGTTGGAAGTTGCCCGGAACAGGAAGTCCTAGTAAGTCACAATCGCAACACAATAAATAAATTTGTCTATGTCTATGTTGAAAATATTTGCGTCTCTCTTATTTACATTTGTTGCAGCTTATACGGTCCTTTATAATAACAAAGAACCTTCAGGTCGATGTGTGTGTGGGTGTATGTCTCTCTCTCTATACAAATGTTGCCTTAAACTTTGGACTTGTTAGTTGTCATTCTTGACGTATTTTGTCTTCAGGTGTATAGTAAATGTTGGAACTGTGTCAAAACGGAAGTGTGACGCATACAATCAAATCAAATAAGACAAGACTACATTGAATATGAACAAACGAGTGAAAGCAAATAAAAGTATATATTGCACGTAGAAACATTTTCTTCCATCCGTTGGGAAATATAGATAATAGTGTAACCGAAAAATGTAAGTGTAGTGCACAATAGAACTAAGGTAACCCAGATACTGCAAATACATATTAAATGAAATTAAATTAAAGGTAAAAATATAGCAATATAGGTTCTATGAGCAAACTATGAATACGGTAAACTAAAATATGTTTATATGGAAAACATAAATATAGTAAGTAGTTAGTTTCCCTATTAATATACATTTGGGGAAAAGGTTGATGATAATGAGCGATGACGTGTGGAGGGTAGAACTAGAACGACATAATGTTCAAGAAGCGATGATCTTTAAGTTAAATGCACAGTTTATTTTTAAAACAATAATGAAAATTTAACTAAAATTTAATATGTGGATAGGTATCACCCTGACGTGTGTTCTTCGTTGAGAACGTCTTATAGCATTAGTACTAGTTATGAAGTAGTTATTTTCATGTTCATAAATCGGTTATTTAAATTGTAATATGTGTAACATATCAATATTCATAACTAAACACTTTAATGCGAGTCCTCCTTTTAGTTAAAAATATACCACGCTTATACAGGTTTTTCTTTTTGGATTTACCTTAAAAATCTCGAAATTTGTTTTGATATATTTTCGACATCAAAATACAGCTTTCCATACCTGCAACCTTTTTTGTTTTTGATATATTGTTAAATAATTTACATTATTAAACCTTTAATATGGGAAAGTTATCCCTTAATTCATACAATGTAGGTTTTAGAAAATGTTACGTTTCCTTAAACCGAAACCTTTTTCTTAGGAACATGGACATACGAAAGCTTATGAAGATTGGAATAAGTGTCTTATGCTTTTCTAAATATAACTATTAAATTGACATATTTTCTCCATAAAGTGTTTTGGAATTGCGATTTCACTTGTACGAAAGTGAAATCATAATCGTCTTATTTTAAAAATGTTGTCGACCGACACAAGGGCTTATCTCTTCTGGCTAAAGGCATGAATGCATTCTTTCCCATGCGTTCATTTTGTATTGCCTTTACGTCTATGTTCTTTCATTATTTATCCCCTTTTTCAGTTGAAAATTGTTGTTCAGAAATTGTTGTTTCATTACTATATGAATTGGAATAACCCAAAACTAGAGGAAAAGAGAAGCTGATGGGATAACATAGGGCTCCTTTTTTAGTTTGTGAGTATAATAGGGACATACTACTAAGCTGTGGCAGAAGTACAGCAAATTACAAGATATCAATTCATTTACTAACGCAAACAAAATGCTAAAACTAAGTAAGTTATGTTACTAAATCTCTTACACGTTTTCCAATATCATCCCTGATAAAATAGTTTTAACTTTTCCGAAATTATGAAAACAGTCTTGGCGAGAGACTCACACATCTTGTCTCGCGATTTAATCTTGTTAGTGATCGAATAGCCGCAATCCGCATTAAGGCGAAATATTTCTACATCAAACTGGATTGTGCTCATGCCCCGACGGAAGATAAAGACGATGAGATTAAAGATGCATTCTACGAGCGCCTAGAGGAAACATACGACCGCTGCCCTGGCCACGACATTAAAATTGTTCTGAGAGACTTTAATGCAAAAATAGGAAGGGAAGATGTTCTTAGTCCATCGATCGGTAATTTCAGCCTTTATACGGACACGTCAGACAACGGGTTTAGGCTGGTTAGCTTCGCAGCGGGAAAGAAAATGGTAGTGAGTGGAATCAGATTCCAGCACAAAGATATCCACAATGCAACTTAGCAGAAATCATTCGTGTCACATCTACTAACACACATGCACACTTAGGGCTAATATATTATCGTATTAAAGATCTTGCGTATGTGGCTGCATTTATTTGTATGAAAGTCACTGTTGCTTTCTTTTAAATATTTTCCCATTAGGTTTTATTGACAATCTTCTTAAGCCAAGCAAAAGCAAATCCTTTGTATAGAAATTGTAGCAAAAAACATTAAATTAATACAAGAAAATTTGCTGATGGAACTTTCATTATTTTCAGTGCAGACAAGGGAGGCTATGATAAAGTATTTTATGTGTTGACCGTAAGTATAAAATGTTTGTTGACACTAAGAGAAAAGCAAACATAATCCTATTTTTGCCTTAAGATATAGGCGCATGCAATGGCATGTGTCAAAATTTTAGATGAGTTTCTTATAACAACGAGCCAAGGTAAGCAACGGGGCATACTGACATAGACTGGTAAAAAAATGTATGATATTTAGGGTAGAGACATGTGTGAGTGTTGACCCAAAGGTATTAGGGGGACACATGAATGTTAGCCATTTCCTGTTACTGGAAATGCGCTTTACGTTTTATTTAACAAAAACAATATTTTTTAAGAATTCTAATAGATGAAATATGATTCAAGTTATGCAAAACGATTTATTGTTTTACTTTTTCTGGGTTCTATTAAATTGATTAGACAGACCAACAACAGGGAAAAATAATTTTTGGGATGCAAAAGTATATCATCAAAATAGAGGGGGCCACCGGTAAAAGAAATGTAGATGGCGGTGACAGGGCTCGAAAACAGGAGAGCCACGTGATTTAAGTATTTGCGTGTTCTAGCCATCGTGCAAGGTCTGCTCCATACGTAGTAGTAAATTTTTAAATATTCTATAGAAATTCACAAATTGTTTTCATAAGACAATATGCCTTATGTCCCATGAATCATTTAACCCAACCATACCCATTTTCCTCAATCAATATGTTATTTTTTCAATTTCTTTCAATACCGCGAAAAAGTAAAAGATTGTAAGTCCTTCAAACTTTACACCTGTGTGGCTATTTTTAATGTTAACGACCACAGCTCTTTTTCGGACTCATTAATTAAAGCCTCATACTCTCCCCATATCGTTGTTTCAGTGTACGTTGGTCAGTAATACATCTTTATAGTACAGGGTAGCCTTACTGTTCACCGCCAGGCATATTCGACCTACCTTCGAAGTGTTTATTGTTATGACAGCCATTTGTTGTTCGTTTAATTGCCGGTGTTGGTTTAACAACTTTATGTGTATGTATGTGTATGTTTTTTTTTATATATTTTTGTATTGCTTCACCTTGGTAAGTAACAAAAAACACCTATGTACATAAGACTTAGAACAACAGATACTCTGAAGATTTATTTTAGTTTTAAAATGATCCAAGTGTGTTGAAAAACAAAACAAAAACATTTGAACGAACATGTGTTAAACATTAAAATACTCAGCAGCAGCAAGTTCTTCTCAGCTGTCAATGCATAGTAAAGTTTTCTAAACAAAATAAATTTCTATTAAAATTTCAATTTCATATTCAACTAGTTGAGATATTTTTATAAGCAATGTTGTTATCGGATTGCGATTTTCCGATAACTAAGCATAGTATTATTTGCTATTTCATTTGTAGTGATGTGTTATTGTTGTTTATTTATTTTGTAATGTTCAAAGATTATTTGGTATAGTTTTGTGAACAAAACTTTGCAAATAATCTCTGTGCACAAGAACGTTTTTGTATTGTTTTGTCGGAAAATAAGTCCTTCGCACCACATAGTTCTCTTTGTGAAAAAGTGTTTTTTTTTATATGGTTTTGTTTGTGTTAAAACTTTTTTAAAGATTGTATGGGATAATAATGAATTATTTGCATGGCTATAGTACAGTATGTAGTTAAGAATTTTGTTTTAGGGTGCCAATTATTGCTATTGGTTCGAAAGGGTATATCAATTTAAGTTACTTCTAAAGGGTGACGCTGATGTTGAAGGATTGAGCGATACAGAAACTATGATTCATTAATATCATTGTTTTCAGTTTATAATATAATTTTAATATATTGAGGGTTGAAAGAATACTTTCCGACATTTTATTATATAAGATAATTTCATTCAAATGTTGACCGCGACTGCGCCATATGTGGCGCTACCGCATATTATTACGCGGTTTCCAAATATCTCAATCGCAACTGACTTATCGAAAATGAAATTTTGATTTAATTTAACCCCGAGGAAAAAATTCTTAAGTGTCGTATGACAAATTCTAAGCAGCAAGTCAACGGGAGGGGATCGCGAATTGTTAAAAACAAAATACCTTTTTTGTACATTAGAAGCACTTTTTGGTAAAATATAAGAACATTTCGGTCATCGGGAGTCTGATACAAGGCAAAGTTTCTGATCGGTTTAACTTGGCAAACCCTGAGAGATCCTTGCCTATTGTACTTCAAGTCTACTAACAGAGCTTCGTATTCGTGGTACTACTGCGGATGGAGTACCTCCACGTGCCTGGAAACGTGCCTTTGACACCCGTCAAAGCACGGCTATCTGTGATGGGCGAAACCTAAAACCCAGGCACGTCGGCTCAGAGTGAGCGGTACCCTGGTCAGCGTCTGACCCAGAATGGGCGGCTGTAATAAAATCCTGGCAAAAGGAGAAAACTGCTATGTGGTGAGTTGGGTTTGCAACCCGCCACCGACGTATGAACTATTGGAATGAAAACAAGTAAGAAAATACTAAAATGTTGACGACAACCGCAAACGAATTAATGACCATGATTTGAGGAATGTTAGAACACAGTATAAACCAGGTGCCTCCATCCAACTGGCGGAAGTCCTCGAAGAATACCACGATAACATAACCGCTTTATGTTATCGGGTAGTCGTGACACGGGTAGTCGCGCTTGAAGACGTGTGACATTTACTATAGTGGCCATGCGGAGAAGCACGAGTTTGGATGTGGATTTTTTGTTGGCAAGAGACTGCGACACCTAGCCTTAGGGATCAACCCGGTGTGTGAATGTATAGCCAACATAAGAGTCAAAACAAAATTTTTCCACATAACTCTTATATGTTCCCATGCTCCGACAGAAGATAAAAGCGATGATGAGAAAAGAGACGAGTTCTACGAGAGTCTAGAAAATGTAATGTAGCCCGAGCCATGACATCAAAACTGTACTCGGTGATTTTAATGCTAAACTAGGCAGGAAAACCGCATTTAAGCCTTCCATCGGAAAATTTAGTCTGCATACTGAAACGTCGAACAATGGCATCAGACGGATTGATTTATCTGCGGCAAGAAATATGGTAGTTAGCAGCACTAGATTTGACCATAAAAATATTCATAAGGCAACATGGTTATCTCCAGATTAATTGACGAGAAATCAGATAGATCACGTGGTAGTCGATGGAAGGCACACATCGAGTGTTCTGGACGTACGATTGAACAGGGATGCGAACATTGACTCCGATCACAAACGTACGCACAACGAAAGCTGGTCATCGGTAAACTGCGGACCACAGAGGTAGCGGATGCTTTCTCCGACCATCTAACTTAACTGCTGCGGATTGCTCCAACCCCTGATAATATAACCACGCAGTGGCAATACATAGCCGACTCCATAGAACGAATTGCGAGAAGCGTACTTGAGTACTCAAAGCCGTCTCAAGAAGATGGCTGGTACGGTGATGACGGCCACCCCAAAAAGGGATGTTTGTATGAGAAGTGGGAGTAGTTTTTTCCGAATTTACACAATTCAGAACATAACCTCCAAATAGAGAAGAGAAGCTTGCAAACAAATTTCTGCTTGAAAGCTTTTAAACTACTGCTGAAATTGCAGGAACAGACAGACGGGAATCCCCAAAAAGCGGCAATTTGTGTGGGAGGTGGAATTAGTTTTCGAGCGAATTTCATTTTCGAACGCAATCTCCTCTTGGAGGAAAAAAGCTTGCATACAAAGTTTTGGCTCGATAGCATCTTAAACTATGGGTGTAATCGCAGGAATTGTCTCCTAAAAGGGGTAGTTTGGAAGGGAGGTTGGAATAGTTTTTGGACGATCGGGCTCATCTTGAAAATCAACCTCCGCTTTGAAGATATAAGCTTGTATTCCACATTACAGCTCTATAGCTTTTTAACTATGGCTGTAGTCGCGAGAACAGGCAGACGGACAGACAGACCGACGCTAATCATTTATATATACATATATCAGGGACGTAACAGTTATAAGAGATATGACGAAAAAGTCTTTTATAACCATTAATATTGACTAATTAAAATAATGGTTTTAAAAAACCATTATCGAAGAGAAATATTTAATTTTGGTTATCGTAACCAATATAAGTGAGAAAATTTTTTTTTTGGTTATGAATAACCATTATAGCAACCGAAAAAATTTTTTGGTTACCAATAACCATTATCGAAAGTAATTTATTTTTTTGGTTATCTCGACCCAATAATATATCGTATTTTTGATGTTATGTTTGTTTTAATACCCTCACCCTACGGATAGGTGGGTATATATCATTTGGTACGACCCAAAACTTGAACACGTAGAAAGAGTCACTTTAGAACCAAGGTTTCTTTGAAACAAATTCGAGTCGTGGATTATTAAGTCGTTTGATCCATGTCGGCCAGTCCGTCTGGCTGTCTGGCTGTCCGGCTGGTTCGCAGAAGAAGGTTTATGTGAATGAAAATTTTAGGCAAATTTTCCGGAGAAGTCGGAAAATTGCAAAAATCAAAAATTAAACTTTCGTATGGAATTAAGTGTGCAATTGTTACGGAATGCCTTTTAGAATAGAAAAATAGAAGATTTTTGTTGAAAAATTCGGAAAATTTCGGGAAAATTAAAACAAATGTAATTTTATTTCGACGAAATTTGTTGCATGATTTAATAATTTTAGACGATGTTAAGTGAAAACATTCGCATAATTATTTCGAAATGACTTTGAGAGCAAAAATAGAAAAATTCTTGGTGGAAAAATTTGGATTTTCCGACGAAATTTTTCATTGTATCGCTTGATTTAATGATTTCAGTCGACGTAAAGGTGGAAAATTCGTTATAATGCTTGAGAAATTTCGGATTATTGTGAAAATTATTATGTTTAAAGATTAAACGCGAAAAGAGCGAACAATTGAAAAATTATCGGCATTAGCATTGTTCAAACCCGCACTGGATACAATGCATTCTGACGACCACAAGATCATTATCAGAGCAGACAAAAGACCCTCTGGGGGCCATGCAAGACAATTCAATGCTCCCTCTATAAATAAAATCGCAGTGATTGATGTTCTGTAGTGAAGAGGATGGCTATCACCTCAATTTAAACACGGTCAGTAGAGCGAAAGGTTCGTTAACCAAATTTTTCATTCTCGATATTTCAGAAGAAGAAACGAGTAAAATGGTTAGCTCAATGAATTTTTATGCGTATCGATTGATGACTCGGCAAGATGTTGACAATCATCTTTTAAGATTCTTTAAGATTTAAGATATCGTCGGTCGAAATGGAGCATCTCAATTTTATTCGTTTCAATCAGTCGCCACATTTCTAGAAGCTTGCCAACATTTGCATTTGCTCGAAAACGATACGCATTTGGATTCAACGCTCTCCGAGGCAACTGTTTCTGCTCCACCGACTCAAATTCGTACATTGTTTGCGATCATCAAATACAAGGACGAGATGGCTCACGATGTTTTGCACAGAGTTGACACGACAACATCGAATTTCGATCTTCAATTAACTTCTGATCGAAGACATGTGCGTGCTCATGTGCGGCAATCTATTGTCGAAGTTGGGAATACCAGCGCCAAATCGTTCGATGCACGATGCATTCAATCGCGAATTGCAACGAGAGCAATTCTCTGATCAAGATGAGCTGAGTGCGAATAAATGTGCCGCTGTTGAATGTGCCGCAAACAAACGTGTACGATTCGATTCTGGCATAAATTCGGTCAAGATCGCAAATTGTGTTAGCTGTGGCATACACTGGTATTGCTGCCACATGCACGATTACGCATAAACGAGCTTTGGAGGCAGTTGACGATTTGGTGGGGCTATGCGATTATTTCCAAACGCTTCCCGTCATCCCAAAATCTACTGCTGCTGTCGTCTTTGTGGCGGCATGTCATGAAGTTGAAATTAACAACGAACATGAGAAGCACGTTGCAAAACGGATATTGAATTACTGCATTTTAAGCTACTTGCCGAATTCCAGTTGATGTTTTAACTGGATTGATGACGTTCCCGGCAAATTTTTGCGAGCTTACATCGTCGGAGGAGGAACTCATCAACACATCCAATTAAAATCAATCACGCTGTGACCGACGAGAATAAAGCGACCAACTATCCGACTGAATTTTTGAACTTTCTAGATGTGCCAGGAACTCCGCCGTCTTCATTGTTTGTTTTTGTGCCGGAAAACAAATCGAGAAACATTGCTTATCAGATCGCACTTCACTGATTTCGATCAAATTCATATAAATCACATTAAAATTTGAACTATCTGTGTTTACTACTGTCCTTATATGAAGACATTAGCTTAAGAGCGACACGAAGTTCGCCGGGTCCGAGGTTGTATGGCAGAACAACGTTTGCCGGGTCAGCTAGTATTTTTCTAAAAATTTCAGAAGAATGCGAGAAAAACACGGGGATTTAAAATTCGTTATAAAACTTCATTTATTAAGTTACAAAATTACCTTGCTTCACAATTGATCTGAATGTAACACTTTATACGGCACTGGAAGGGGGTATGTTATTAGAAAACCGTTAAAAAATGTAGGGAAAAAAGTTTATTCGTGGTAGGTTTTAAACGATCTTCACGGGTGGTAGGAAAAATTTGAAATAACTCTTTCGTCTGCAGTTAGAGGTAGGTAACTCCTTGAGTTTAGCACTGCTAGAACGCTAGAGTGAAAGCTCTTTACCGGACAGTTATGCGCTGAATTGAGATGCGTTTTGTTGTGCGTAGCTTAAGTGCGTACTTTAGATATCGGTTATTTCGCGTAATCAATATCAATACGCCCAACGCGATCGTGCCCAAATTCTGTATTTAGTAAAGGATAAAATGTTTGAGAAAAACAGGAGGTCTAGCCATGCCCCTTCTGGTACATTCCATACAAATGTACCCTTCCTTCCGGCCATTTTAGAGTAATAATATATATTAGCAAACTTTATTTTTGGACATTATAATACTGCAAAAATTTCGTACGGATCAGTTAAGGTTTACTTGAGTTATCGTGCCCACAAGCCATCCAGCCATCCAGACAGATGGATATAGCTCAATCGTCTTAAAAAGTCCTGAAACACATTTGGTCTTAGCATACTAGGGGTTTAACTCGTCTCCTTGAATGCGTTACACTTTTTTCATTTCAAATTATATACCACATTGGTGACTGATAACCAAAAAAAAAATATTTTTTTCGATAATGGTTATTAGTAACCAAAAAAAATTTTTGGTTGCTATAATGGTTATTCATAACCAAAAAAAAATATTTCTCATTTATAATGGTTACGGTGTCTAAAATAATATATATCTTACTATAATGGTTAAATATTCCCTAAAACAAATATAGCTCATTTTATCGTAACCTTTTCTTCCGAAACAAAAATAATAACAATTATTTTCAGTCCCTGACATATATTGTCATACCTACCACGCCTCCTTATGGGCATTACAAATGTAAGAACAAAATTAATATACTTTCACTCAGATAGTGCGCGCGGTGAATTGTATAAAAATACAAAATGTTAAAGGAGGAGCTTTGTAGCACGATTTTGCCATGTGCACCCGGAGGGTTGGCTTGTTTTAGGATATTCATAGGATATTTTTAACATATTATATGATTTGGTTTCTTCTCACAGTTTATATCAATATTTGCCCGTTTTTGTTAATGGTTCAAAAAAAAAACTTCACCGTAGAAAATTCCCAATCAAACTTTCCTCTGCCGAACAAACCTCACCCGTGACTGACCCAAAAACAACGACGGTAAGTCACATATAAAAATGTCCATGCAGCACAAATCATTCATTTAACTTGTTTATGTTGCGTACAATGAACCCATAGGTAGACTAGCAAGGCTTTTAAAATCGTTTCCCATTTGTTATTTTTTCTCATTTGTTTTCTCAATAAACTTTGTGTTAATACTGTATGTGTCTACTTTACCATCGAAAGAAGTTGCATTTTAAGCCCTGAATTTCCAATGGATTTATATTTTTTACTCGTATGTGAATATTGGGTCTGGCTTGCAATCTGTGATGCGATACAATAAGTGATAAAAAAATGATAAAGGATTATATATCAATAGTCCAAAGTTGAGCAAATTGTTTTACTTGTGCTCTATCAGTTTTTCATGTTTACATACAAGTATCGGAGCAAGAGAGTGAAGCAGACAGCCTGGATATGTTGTCGTATGAATGTATAATGTTGGTATTGTTAACAGTTAAAAAATGTATATACCATGTATGTAAATGCATATCCGTTTGAGTGAAATGCTAACATCGCGTATGTTGTAAATAATACATTACCTTAGTTGCTGTAACCATTTTACGGGAGATGTTGTGGGAGCCAGCAAATTAAAAGAATTAAAATTGAACTTTTTTCATAGCGGGCCAAGTTGGGAAAGCGTTCACTTTATTCAGGATATTTATTTTTGATCGTTTAATAAAAGAACGAAGTGACTTAAGATGAGAACTAAGTGTAGATAACTGAAGACTGAAAACATAGAACATGTCATACAAACCTGAGTTGAGTCCCAGTGTAGTTAAACTAATGGTAGTTAAACTAAAATTAAAAAAAAAAACTTAATTTCCCTTTGCACCCCATGAATGAGGTATGGGATAGCTTCTCGCGTTGTTGTGAATTAACACGCTTTCTATTTTTAGATTCACAACTATTCACAACGGCACCTACTTGTTTATCGACGAATGCGAACGTCACTGTTTGAGAAGCTCTTACTAGACACGACGATTGAATCGACGCTTAATACTGCGAAGTTGCTGTCAACAACATTCGAGGGGAGCCGACAATGAAAGAAAGAAAGAAAAACTAATAAACTATAATACCAGTCATTAATTTCCTAATGGTATCCATAATTTACAATGTATATTCCCATCGTATATGAACCTAATGATGTTTTTGAGTTAATCCGTTAATTTGTTATTAGAAATATCGCTATGGTATTCTCCTATCGTATAATGTTCATTCTGTGTGTATAAAATTTCTAAAATTTTTGTCATTTTGCTTAATTTATCGTATAATGAATGTTTTTGAGAACATTGAAAGGGAGACTTGTGCCCGCATAAAATATGTTAATGCACATATTAAATAAAAAATAATTTCCCTTTACACCCCATGAATGAGGTATCGAATGCTTTCCGCGTTGTTGTAAATTAACAAGCTTTCTATTTTAGTTTCCCAACAAACGGCACCTAGCTTTTACTAGACATGCCGATTATCTCGGCACTTATACTGCGAAGTTGCTGTCGACAACATCGAGGTTAACGCACATATACACCTGGAACATATTTAAGCGCAATTATTAGAATTTTAATGCAGATTTACTGGCTTCAGTTTGGCTCTATTAACACCCTTACTTTTAGACTATGCCCTTCGTACCATAGATATCTTTTGTGCAATAGAAGTTCTCATTTTTATGAGTTTACAGAAAAAAGAACAGGAAATTAGGAAACTAAAGGGAAAATAATATGTGTGACGAAGTGTGTATATAATTTGTTTAGAAGGGTATGTAACCGTCATATGTATACAAATGATCTAAGAATTAAAGTCGCCAAGATTGAATTCAGTCATTGGACTCTGCAATAGCTCAATATAAATCCACTGTCTTCACGCCGATTTTGGTTCATTTAAAAGAACATTTATTTCTTAATAAAAAAAATTGCCACATTGGGAATGATGAACAATCCAATGGTATTCTCTCAGTAAAACATAAAATTTTCTATTACTCCCTTTCTAAAGTGATACATTTGTATGAAAGGTACCAGAAGGGGCGTGGCTAGTTTTTTTTCTCCAAAACTTATCCTGATTTAGCATTACTCAATACAGAATTTTTGTACGATGGCGTTGGATGTATTAATAATATTAATCGATTTCTAAAGTAGGCGGTGAAAGGTGGGTAGTGAAAGTACCGAGTAGAGCGTGGCTTGACTTCCAGTCATCTTTCTCCAAAACTTTATCCTGCTATAGCTTTACTAAATAAAGAATTTGGGTACGATCGCGTTTCTTTTATTGATATTATTGCTCCATCTCTAAAGAGGGCGAATAGGTACATTTGTATGGAAGGTACCAGAAGCGGCGTGGCCATGGTGCCCATTTGCAACACCGTAAGTAGTTTTTGAATCGAATTTGGTTCAAAGAAACCTAGGGTCTAAAGTGACTCCTTCTATGTGTTACACTTTGGGGTCGTAACAAATAATATATACCCTTGTAGGGTGACGGTATAATAACGGTCCTATTCACAAAAATTTCCATTTGAATAGTTCAAGAAAATTTAAACTTACTTTTTGTATCTTCTAAGATGGAATATTCTTATTATGTTATACTAAAGCCTAAGTACAGCGACGTCATACATTGTAATTGCTAATCATAAGCAAATTGATATATTCACCGGAACTTTCTAGCTTTACTAACAGTTAACATTTAAATTCAATGTACAACGAGTGCACTGAAAAGATTCTGTGTAATCTTTAGAACGAAAGAAAAGCATAAAAAAATCAACAATAATTTATGCAGATTTTAGCATATTCAATTCCTTTTCAGCCGAACTCTTGGGAGCAATAAAATGAACTGCATCCTCAATTGGTCCCTCCAAACCAACGATGAAAAGGGGGTGTAATATATAGATATCTTAGCAAAAATGCCTAGGAACAGGTAGTAGTAACAGTTTTGAGAACAAAGAAGATATTTACCTAACAATAAAGAATTGTTCCCCTATTATTCGTAGTACATGACTCATTCATCGCACAATTCACAATGAAGGAATGAATAATTGCTTTCGATGTAAGGTACGTCGTCTATCTGCACTTGTTTGCTTACTTGGTGGTCTGGTGTGGCTGAAGAGGGACGGGGTAAATGCGGTATTTTAGTGAAGATGTTGGTCGTCTGAAACAGTGGGAGCTGCAATATATGGAGATTATTAAAGTGCTTTCGTGCATTTAGTTACAAATTCGACATATTCCGGAATGGTTTACTACTAATAGAGTCTCGGTGCCGTATCAAAGGTTTCAATAGATATTAAACTTGTTTACAATTAGCACCAAATAAACGAAAATGGGTGAGCAAAATCTACTGGTATTATTAATCCGAATGACAACAGGTTTGAGAAGCTTTTAGTAAACGTCGGTTGACACGCCGGATCACTAACAGCCTCGAAACTCTGGAGGTGATGATGGAATCACAATTCCAAGGTTTTCGGGAAAGTGATTACCAGTTTTGGAAAACTCGGTCAGCTATAACCTTGATATTTCCGACATACCGATTACTGAACATCGAGTTCTATGGGCTATCAAAAGTTTATCTTCTTTTAAATCACCTGGACCCGATGGAAGTATGCCCGCGGATCTTCAAAAGAACATCGAAGTATTGACGCCCTGGCGAGATTAACAACATACAAAATTTAATTTATCCCTAAAGGGAGTAAAGCATCTTATACTAAAGCCAAGGATTTTAGACCAATTAGCATAGCTTTCCTTACTTAAGACTATGGAGAGATTAATTGATGCATATATCAGATCATCTCTTAAACCGGAAGTCCTATTCAGGGCTCGGCATGCCTACACCAAGTGGAAATCCACAAAAACTACCTTACATTCGATAACCGCCTCACTGAAAAATCTCTGAACTACAAGGAATACGCTTTCGCTACCTTCCTGGTTATTTTCAAACCTGAATCTGTAATTGACTCAATGGAACAACTGGAAATTAACTCAGTGGTCATCTCCTTTGCTGAAAAACTACTAATATTTAGGCGCATTGTATCCAGTCTGGGCGTGTCAAATATTTCAAAGGTGGCGGTTCGTGGTACTTCAGAGGGAGGAATAAACGTGACATTAATAGTTACCGACAAGGATCCTAAACTACTTTCTGAGCTTCTGAAATCTGCTCTGATACTTCTTTTAAAATGGTGTCATGACTTGGACTGGGTGTAAACCCGAGTACACTCTCCGATAGTGCCAAATACCTTGCGCTAATATAAGACAGTAAACTAAATTGGAATCTGAACACTCAGACCAGGATTAGCAAAGTGGCAACGGTCATATACTGCTGCAATAGGGCAATCGGTCTCAATTGAGGAGTTAGCCCCAAACATGTGAACTGGTTATATGATTCAGTTATTAAACCCATCTTATTCGACAGATCAGCAGTCATGGATGCACACTATGATACTATGGCCATGTCAAAATTCTGAACCTAATCAATTTGATCTGTCACACGGATTACACCATACCTGAACCTCTATTCGATCCTTGTTTTATAAGAAACATCCCGGATATGTCCAAGGAGGATGTCATCCTAATTTACACGGACGGTTCGAAATTAAAGGAAAGGGGAAGGCTATGGAATCTTTTCGAAGGAGTTGAATTTGCAACTATCAATCAGACTACCGGATCACTGTAGCATAGTTCAGGCCGTGAAAGCGGCCATTAGAATAGCTGTAATTCAGTATCGATGCATATTGGGCGACAATATTCATATTCGCACTGATAGTAAAGCGGCTATCAGATCCCTGGAGAACGTCGTCTCTTGAGGAGATAGCGAGACATTAGAAGGTTACCCTTACATGGGTTCTAGGACATGGTGACGTATATGGTCACCAAAGAGCCGATACATTGGCAAGGGCAGGCACAACCGCGAACTGGGCCGAAGTTAACGGCCCTATTGGGATCCCTCTTACAAGGAGGAAATAGCTAATTGCGGGGAAACTGAACCAAACAAATTTGGCCTATAATTGATATACAGAGGACACGATTTGAGCTGAACCTGTGCGGATTCCACCTGAGGAACATCATAGCTGTAATAACAGGTCAGAGGTTGAAACTACCCTACAACGATTTTTGTAGAAGCTGTAATGATGAGAAAGAAGAGGCATCTTCTATGTCACTGCCCTGCTTTTGGTGCCCTGAGATAGGAAAACTTGGTAATAGCAAACTTCTAGACAATATCTATTTATCAGTAGGCGATTTGCAGAAGCGTTACAATTGCAAGATCTAGACGGCAGTAGAGGATAAACATTTGCTTGCACTTATTTCCTTCTTACTTTTTTAATCTTTTTCACATGTTTGTGTTGCTTGATTTTGATTTGTTTCTGTTATTCTGTATAGAATATTAATGTGTTTTGTTTTAATGTGTGTGTTTATTTGAGCTGTGTGAAATGGAAAAGTGACCCCATAATTTTTTCCTTGTTTATTAGAGCGAAACAAACCAACAAATTTTGGTCGTAGCTTTTGGACAAAACGATAACAGGCTATATTCTATTCATAATGTACTTATTCCCACTTATGCGTACTATATACTTAATTTTACATTGAAATTATGCATGTATAATAAGTTACCATGACAGCAATACCATACATCATTAATGAGCAAATCGCACGTTAAATAAATTCTACGAATTTGCGGTCTGCGATGATGTTCAATTGTTAGGTAAAACATGTAATATGTCTACACTTACCCTCCCCGGGGTCAATTGTGTCAATCATAGTATCAACAAGAAATTTCCATGATATATACAATTACGTTTGACAATACAAGGATTTCTATTCATATGGTAATTTTTGGATAAATTCATTGCTATTGATACATGTTGCGTCCCACACATGCTGATCATTGGACTATCATTATGGTATTAGTCCATCGCAATTGGCAGTGTATATATAATATTATATGTTTATATATTACTTTTAATTTTCGACCACGTTGATGGTAGTATATGAAATTGCAGTCACGGTGACGTATGATTTATGTTTAATTTGTATTCATAAATATATGTTACGTATACGTGGAATTTATTGTATAACGAATAGATTACATAAAGTCTGATATGGGATATTTTTCGGGTAATGCCAAATGGTGAATACATTATTTTGTGGACCAAACCATTATTAGTAGTATTTGAAAACTGTTTATAACTAACTTCATCAAAAATCTTCAGAAATTGTATGTTCCTTAGGAGTTTAATTTTTCTGATCGTTCATACTTATTAGGAGACTAAGACTTCAGGTCTCGTGAGTTAACCCATACATGACCACATAGCCCGCATCTACAAAATGGAAAAATATTTGTATATCACGCTAATTATAAAACAATCCTTGAGGAAATATTAAGACGAAGTTGCTTAAGATGCATTCTGTGGGAGAATAGAGGAAACATATAACGGATTTAGAGTGGGTAGCTTCAGGTCGCTAATCAAAAACATTGTAAATGGAACCAGATTTTCACACAAAGATATTCACAAGGCAAAGAGTGAAACACATTGAACCAAGATGATGGATAGGATGTTTTAAGCGTTATGATGCAACTATAGATTCGGATATAAAGCATTGAAAGACTAAAGCACATCTTAGCGAACATGGTGGCCATTTTTTGTGTATCTTTAGTAATGGTAAATACTTGGGCAACCAGATACTCACACTTTGACATATCCTTAAGAAAACCAATTTGACATCATGATGTAACAAAAAAATGCCATGGCTGAGTTTTATAATCAAAAGGAGCTGATACGGTTTTGTGGTATGACTCTAACCGACACAAGGCATTTATATAGGTTAGGTTAGTTCACAGCTCACTTAGGTCCTAGTATGTGACCCGTTAAAATTTTCGCTCCAAATATTCCTATTCTGTTCGGTCAACGTCGCTTTCAAGCCAATTCATTGCACTGATGAAGGCATGGATGTTCCGCAAATCACCTACTGATAGATAGGTATTGTATAGAAGTATCTGATGACCAAGCTTTTTATATATCAGGTCACCAAAAGCAGGGCAGTGACAAAGAAGATGCTCCGTGGTGCCCTCTTCTTTCCCAGCATTGCAACTTCTACAAAAATCATTGCATTGCATTGGGTAGTTTTTGCGTGTTTACCAACCGGCCAGTGATCAGTTATTACAGCTATGATGTTCCTCAGGTGGACTCTGGACAGGTTCAGCACAAATCTTGTCCTCTGTATATCCATCGTAGGCCAAATTTGTTTGGTCACCGTGCAAGTGGGGTCTCTCACCCATCTCTCCTTAGCAATGGAGTTCAGTTCCCCGCAATTAGCTGTTTCCCCCATATGAGAGGGATCCCAATGAGACCCTAGACTTCGCCCGAGTAAGGAACCCAAGTAAGGGTAACCATCGAATGTCTCAAGAGACGACAGCCATTCTCGAACATATCTCGAAGTAATGTACACGTTCTCTATTGTTCTAATAGCCGCTTTACTATCAGTAAGGATATGAATTTTACCCTCCAATATCCCACTTTTCTCTACGGTTATTGTAATGACCGCTTTATTGGCCTGAACTATGCTACAGTGGTCTGGTAGTCTGATTGATAGTTGCAAATTAAACTCCTCTGAAAAGATACCACAACCCGCTCTGTTCTTTAATTTCGGCCTATCCGGAATGTTTCTTATAAAACCCCAATCGAAGACATGTTCTGGTATGGTGTAATCCGTGTGAGAGCTCACATTGATTAGGTCCAGAATTATGGCATGGCCATAGTTCCTGTGCATCCATGCTAATTGGCGTCTCAATGTATTGCGGTGTTCTCCGCTATTTTCCTCGCCTCAATGTCCTGGGGTAACTATTTTAGGATCGTAAACATTGCCTTAGTTGGAGTTATTCTAAGTGCTCCTGTTATCATGATTGCCACCAGTCTCATAATGCGTTTGAATTTCAGCCTTTGGGACGCTCTATCTAGCGCCGGCCACCAGACAGCCGATCCGTTGAATAAGATAGGTTTAGTAACTGAGTCGTATATCAAGTTCAAATTTGTGTGGCTAATTCTCCAATTGAGGCCGATTTTCCTTTTGCAGCAGTATAGGACCGTTGCCACTTTGCTAATTATGGTCTAAGTGTTCAGAATCCAATTTAGTATACTGCCCAATATTAGCCCAAGGTATTTGGCACTATCAGAGAGTGTAAGTGCGACTCCAGTTAATCTAGGTTTGACAAATAAAGGGATTTTGTATCTCCGTGTGAATAGCACCAGTTCCATTTTATTCGGGTTTACACCCAGTCCACAGTCATGTTACCATTTTCAGCGCAGATTCCAGAAGCTCAGAGATTAGTTTAGGATCCTTGCCGGTGACTAGTAGTGCCACGTCATCCGCATATGCGACGTTTTTTCCATCGTCCTCAGGAGAGTATGCGCCTAAATTTTAGTAGCTTATCAACTAAGGCGATGACCACTGGGTTAATCTCCAGTTGTTCCATTGAGTCAATTACAGATTCAGGTTTGACATTATTAAAAGCTCCCTCAATATCCAAGAAGACAGCGAGAGCGTATTCCTTGTAGTTCAGGAATCTTTCAATGAAAGCTGGTTATCGAATATAAAGCAGTTTCCGTGGATTTGCCCTTCGTTTAGGTATGCTGAGCTTTGAACAGGAATTTCGGTTTTTAAGATGATCTGATATGTGCATCAGTTATTCTAATAAGACCCATAAAATTATACAATTTTTAAGTTAAGTTGTGATGCCTATCTGTTTATTTTCTACTATTTCCTCTTTCTATGTTTTTAAAGTTTACCTTTGTCGTATTTTTAGTAGTATTTTTTGAAACTCTTCTCCCTGACACTATTGTTATACATTTTTGAACTTATTCATACGAATTGGTACCTAATATGCTTACTTGTTATGATGTGCGTTATGATGATTACCTCAATTCCTCATTTGGCTGGTGGCCATTTGTTGAGAAAATATTTGTCCAGTTGATAAGAGGTCAACTATGTAGCTCTGACTGTCCACTTTTTGGGTTGAAGCCAAATACTCATTAATGTCTTTGTTTACATGAGAATTCCAAATACACTGTATTGCTTTTCGAAACATTAATCACAATTTCAATGACATGCAGGGCAGAGGGGCTTTGTGTGGACGCTTTAAGGTTATCATCATAAATCAATTAAATTTGATTTCTAATCAGAATCCACATATATATTCAAATTGGAATTGAAAAGGTATACCGCATTGTAAGGTAGACAGGTAAACGAAGAACACGTAAAGACTCATTGTTAAAGGAGTCTCCTTAAAGAGTGTCGTTAGTGCAGTAATATGAAGCCGAGGGCTATAATTAGGGTATTCAATTGTATTGATATTACATACTAAATAAATGCATTTTTTTAAACCAAATTATTTTTTTTTATTTTTAGGAAAAAACCGAAAAAAAAGCCGGTTAAACCAATTTTCTTCCAAATGCTGTATTCGAAATCCGATTTTTCTAAAAAATCAATTTTTCGAATAACTCGGAAACCGGGTTTCTAAAAAAAGGAGGTATTTGAACACTCTAGCCACAATACGTGTATATATGCCAACTAATATTTTGTGATAGTGGTATACTGTTTTTTTTTTTTGTTTCATTGCTTTATTTAGTTGTATGCCATAAATTAAGGCCTTCACCATGTGTCCTACTGACATATACATACTACACCCATCCTATGTGCGGCTATTGCGTTTAACAGCAAGCATTTATATTTTGGCAAGGTTGTCGAATTAACACTACCGAGTTTTATAGATAATGCCATTTTTATTATTAGCGCACTTATTATTATTATTGTTATTCTTATTATTTTGCAC
>OZ035881.1:106484820-106558449 GCA_964034835.1 Muscina levida
TAGTTAGCTCACCCATGCGGAATGCAATTATCACATTGACCTTATTTACACTACACATAATGAAGCTGAGAGCTGCCCACGCTAGATGTCGGTAATTGACAATTAACTGCTTCTTACTAAAACACCTTGCTTAAGACATAATATGTCGTTGGGGCCGGAATTTGTTAAATGTATAAACTGCTGACTGGTGACAGCGGAAACAGGACTTTCGGCCTACACATTGTAGCAGCATATTCACATTATGACAATAGCGTATTTACTTTGTCAAAATTGTTCTGTGACTTTTAGCCTTAATAAAATTATCCTAGTGCAATAATGAAAGGAGGCATCAAAAACGAGTGTACAGTAAATCGCATTGACGAAATTATTTAACGCACATAATTTATGTTTAAAAAAATTATGTTAAAAATTTTTGATTTTAATATGTGTGTCACCAGTTCAACAAACAACTTTATGATCCAAATTTTTGTCAAAAACACATCAATATAAAAATTAATATAGTAATAAAAAAAATTATTTTTTTCCAAATTTCCTACGGTGTATTACACTCTTAATGTTCTTTTTTAATTTTTTTTGTTCCAGTTCCCAAAAACACCAACAATAGTGTTTTCTTATAATTGGTACTAGGCGGCAGACTTGATCCTGCGTCCAAAATTATTGATAAGGATGTTGAGTACTTGTTACCGTTTCGTTTTTGCTATCGCTGTCATCCTATAATTTCCCAACAAATAAAGGGTTCACTGCCTAAGAATAGATTACAGCCAACGAATCCATTTGCAGTTACCCCACGTTCACCACATTTTGGTGGACTATGGGAAAGTTCGGTTAAAATGGCCAAATATTATTTGAAAAGATCATTTGGCAACCAGTTTATTCACCTATGATGAATTGCAAACAATTTACTGCCAAGCCGAAACTATAATAATTAGTAGGCCATTAACACTGATGTCAAGTGATCCAGATGTTCTTCGAGCATTAACGCCATCCACATTCTTATTGGTAGAACAGCTCATACTATCGTCGAACCACCGCAGTTTGGCCATGAGTCTAAATTATTGAAAAAATATCAACAAATGCAATGGGTTCAACAGTCATTCTGGAAAAGATGGCATGGAGAATACCTAAAGGAATTACAAAAAAAATCTAAGTGGACAACCGAAAGCAACACATACAAGTAAACGACCTCGTTCTGATAAAGGAAGACAATTTACCGCCACTCAAGTGGAAATTGGGTAAAATAGTAGAAGCAATAAGTGGCAAAGACGATAAGGACGTAATACAAACTTCTGAAGACCATCAAAAGAGAGCTATAACAAAAATCAGCAAACTTCCCATTGAATCCAATAAAGGCGGGGGGAGTGTGTTCTGATGTTTATCTAAAATGGGTTAAAGATTCTCATCTTAATCTCTCCAAATTACTCTCACTCTCTTACTTCATTTTCGTCCATTCTTCCAATCATCATTTACTCTCATCATAAGTTCATCCAATTACTCTCACTCGCTTACTTCGTTTTCGTCCATTCTTCCAATCATCATTTACTGTCATCATAAGCTCATCCAATAACTCTCATTCACTAACTTCGTTTCTCTCGCATTCTTCCAATCATCATGTACCGCAAATCTTTCCTATATACAAGCATATCATTTTTGTCCTAGATACCCAACACATCACTTCATCGTCAATACCACTCTTCGCATCAGCATCATCACTCTTCGCGTCAACATCATCGCTTTTCGCATCAACATTATCACTCTCAAACAAAACAATAGGTCATCGTCGTTGTCGTCATCGCCTTAATCATCATACTTTGAGTCTCATCAACACTCACACATATATATATAAATACATACAGTTGTTTTGTTGTTATTGTCATTTCGCACTGAAAATGTAACATAATGAAATTAAAAGAAGAAGTTAACACAGTCCATTTTTCGCCTTCGACCAATAAAGTTTGTCTATTTAAATATTAAAATTAACAAGAAAAATTTTTTTTTGTTTTTCACAAAGAATTTGAATAGGCTTTAAATTCTCAACAGTAACATTTATTTTTCTAAAAAGTATTTATATGGTATGAAAAGTAAAACTTATTATCTCACATATTACTTGTTGTGCCGTTAAGTACTTTTATATGACCAGAACGTAATATTTTGTATCAACTTTTTTTTTTATTAAAAGTTCTGTTGTTGTAAAAATAGTAAGAATAACAATGGATTTTTCTTAATTTTTACATATATCTTTAAATTTTTTTTTTTTTTTGCAAACTTTTAGTCGGAGTAAATCTTTTGACTTCGAATACTTGAAATTTGTCATGTTTGTTAGTATTTTCGCCAAATGTTAAAAAGAGGTTTTTATTCTTGGGAAAAAGTTATTCCAGTTAACTCATTTTCCTGTATGTAAAATATTCATTCTAAACTTTGAGTTACCAATTATTCTGGTACAGCTTTAACCGTTTGCTTTTAGCGGTTGATGCCATGTTCACCCCTTTTTCTTCTTTTATCCTCAAGAAGTGCCAATTTCATATTTCCCGTCTAATACCGTGGTTATATGACATAATAAAAATACATGCCAATTACAATGATACATTGTTTGACCCTTTTCGCCTTTTTACGCCCTAAGTGAGGGTACACATTTTCAAAAAATGAAAACCAAATTTCAAGGCTTCACCCGTTTTGGGTTGTGGGAATGATCTGTCTCATATGATTGATATAACGATGTTTTACATAGTGGCGTGGCCCATTTCCCAGCGAGATGAATTCCTCATTGTACCGGTAACATTTGTACCAAACTCGTCTTCATACCTCTAATGGCTCGTGAGATATTACCGATTGGAATCTCGGTTTGTGTGAGCGGTGCCATGCCCCAGTGTCTAACTTTGTTTTTATTTACTTTATGACAGAGGCCATACGAACCACATAGAGAAAATTTCGTTATAATCGGTCCACTTATTTGGCCCATATAATTTTAAATATTTTCTCTTATAAACCAAATACGTACTAATAAAGGTATGTTCATTTAAATTCTTATAACTCATAAACCACTACACGTACAAATACAGAATTTAAGAACAAACCTTACCATTGACGTCAGCTTTCATAGGAAATATTCAGAAACAAAATCCGTTTACGCATTTCAGAGAACATCAATCACCGACACAATTGAACTTATTTTTATATATATAGATCCAAGATCCATATCATCTTACTAGCAGAAAAATTGCAACAAATTATGAAATATTTATATCCTTATAAAAATTTAAAGCCCTTTTAAAAACAAACTCGACTAGAAAGTTAAAAACGAAGTAAACAATTCTGTTCCGCTTCATGTTAGCTTTCAGATTAAATAGACATTCTCATGACCCATCACATTTTTTTTCGGTTTGTCGCATAGAATTGTATAGGCAATTCTCATGACATATCTCATTTTGTCGCAAGGTGTAATACAATATTTGGAAAATTACTATTTGATTTAATTTAACTCTAAGTCCCCCTTTCCACATGAATCGTCTGCAACTACAGTGTAATCTAAGACCATGCATTAGCATGTAACATTTCTATTGCTATGCAGCTTCATCGCGTTGATTTAAATATCGTCCTGGTAGAATTTCAGTTTCAGAAGGTGCTTAATAGCTGCCTGCATGCTAGAATAGAATTTAATGAACTACATATTTCCTTGAAATGTATATGGTTCCTTAATTTATTACTTTTACAGATAGGTATTTTTCTTGCAGGAACTTGCACTTCTACACACAGAACTGTATGTTATGTGCATCGAATTCGCACCTCAGTGGGGATTTAAAGAAACGCTATCATGGGATGCCATCTCAACAACATTTTTGTGGTGGTAGTGGCAGTTAAAGTTTAATATTGGCTGTTTAGTTGTTGGTCTGTTAACGTTATACTGTGTAACTTTACATGTACGTCAAAAAAAATGTTGCTGCAATAAATAAAATTTCGAACACTTAATCCTACAAAGATAAACTACTTCTTCAGTAAAGGCGATTGGGCGAAAGTCTACTTGGATGAGTGGAAAATGACCAGTAAACTATGGGCATCTTACATTTAAAGTATCGTATTGAAAGATGCGATTATGGTATAAGGTAAATAGTAGCATAGAGGTAAAATTAGGTAAATTTTCGGTTAATATGCATTACCTTGAAAAATCACAGTCTGTGATTGTTGTTATCCTGTTGAACTAAATAGTCGATACGTTACGCCCTCTGTCATTGAAATGGTTAGACTTCATGTAATTTTCTCAGTCACTTACTGTCACACATTCAAAAGTTGCGACATTACAATATTCGAAATAATTAAAATCAAAGTGTTCTTCTTGGTAAAGAAAATAAACTTTATTGACATTCATCCACATTTTGTCCATTAACAATAACAGTTTCAATTTATCAATTTATCGGTCGATACTCAAAAATCTCATCAGTTGAAGGTATACGTCAGGCAGTTCACCTAGCTTTCATTTTTGTACTGGCCGCTTACAGTAATTGTCAATGTCATGTAACTTATACGCATATATCCAAATTTCATTCAATTTGTATGTGCGTACCCGGGTACCCCTGTCACTCTGGATAAGGTGTTTTTTTGTCACTCACATAAGGGTTAATGCAATTGTGAATACCAAAGTGCTAATCCTAACATTTTAGCAACTGTTGTTGTTACATTTTTATTTTCATATCCTCATGCCCCGATTTTCTTTTTGTTTATAGTTTTCTGAAGCCTTTCATCCATAGGATGTTTTATTGTTTGCATTAGCCGCATTGTGGACAACTGAGAGCGTCGTTGAAAGTTGAAATGTCGCCATTGTAAAGCGGTGTGTTGCCACCAAACCAACCAATAAATCTCAAGACTGTGTTTGCTAAAGACCAACGGTGACCGCAACAAACTATATTCAAACTAACAAGTTTTATGAAAGCTACCAATATAACCAAATTTTCCGCAGCACTAACGCAAAAAGGAATCGACGACCGGATCTAAAAGGTCTTAAGCAGAAGTAGGAGAAAATTATAGAAATGAGGAAGATCCATGATATTGCTACCGCAGGAGTAAGTGCGAACGGACTGCAGTTGATGCAAGCATCCTGGTTGATTGTACACTTACTTTATAACCGTCGTTGAAAGGGGGAAGGGAATGAAAGCTTAACAGCAAACATGTTGAATTTCCTGAGGCGGCAACCACTCACCGCTTTAACCACTGACAAAATATATCAACAATGCAGGCAAATCTGCTCTATTGGTTAAAATTAAAACGGCAGAGTTATTTAGATTCAACTCATGGGTTTCATGGCTGTGTTAATTTAACGACTTGCCAACGTGAAAGATATAGTGTGTCTGGGAAATTCATAAATGTTAAAGGAAACATAACATATCCTCATGCTTTAGTTCTACACAAGATGATGAAATATTTTAAAGCATGTAAAGTTTTGTGCCACACAACACCAAGTTTCAGGTGTGTAATGGTTGCCCTTTTGTTGCTGTCCTCATGAAATGCATACACAAAATATTACATTACATATTATTTTAATAATTCCATTTACAAAAAAATTAAAAATAAAAAATAAAAATAAAAAATAAAAGTAACATAACAATTTTCTTTATACCATCGCACTTAAGAATGAGGGTATATATCATTTGATACGAAAACAAGTGTAACGCATTAAAGGAGACGAGTTAGACCCCAAGTATCTTAAGACGAAATTCGTTTCAGGACTTTTTAAGACAATTGAGCTATGTCCGTCTGTCTGGCTGGCTAGTTGGATGGGTGCTCAGCAGGATAACTCCAGTAAACCTTAACGTATCAGTATGAAATTTACTAGTGTTAATATTTATCGAAACGAACTAACGGGATCGTAAATGGGTAGAATAGCTCCACCCCTTCTGGTACCTCCCATACAAAATTACCTATTTTTGGATAATTAATAGTTCTTTCATAACTGCCAAACAGACTATCGGACGATATTTAAATTTGGTCAGATTATTTAGCTTGCAATAGTAAACAAATCCTATGAAAACCGAAACCTTTGCCACACCCCTTCTGGTACCTCCCATACAAATGACCGAATTGACCCACATAGTTTTACATACATATCTTTTTTGTAAGTAAACTGAATGCAATCAAATTTTTCGTACGATGTTCGCTTATAGAAATTGGACTCAGGAATGAACATGGACTATATCGGTTCACATACAAAATTACCTATTTTTGGAAAATTCATATTTCTCCCATAACTTCCAAACGGACACTTGGGGGGTAATGAAAATTGTTTGATAAATTTATGTTGTGATAGGAGGCGAAACCTTAGAGAGCCTAACTATTTGACACGCCCCTTCTGGTACCTCCCTTACAAATGACCGAATTCACCCCCATAATCTTACATACATATCTTTTGTGTAAATAAACTGAATTCACTCAAATTTTGCGTATGATGTTCGATTATGAAAATTAGACTCAGGAATGACTATGGACTAAATCGGATCACCCCTTCTGGTACCTCCCATACAAAATGACCTTGTTTGGAAAATTAATATTTCTCCCATAACTTCTAAACCGACACCTGGGAGATAATCAAATTTGGTCAGTTAATTTATCTTGGGATAGGAGGAGTTTCACATACATATAATTTTTGTATGTACAGTGAAATTAGACAAATTTTGCCAAGGTAAGCCTCAATTGAACGTTGATTTACGAAAAAAATCAGACACGTTGTGCTGCCCCTAATTGTACCTCATGTACAAATAAGTCAAATTTTTTCGTTTTTACTCAACAAGCAGGCAAAAAGTAATACATATGTAATTTTATTTTAATTAAAAATCTATTAATTCCAATTATTATCTTATGTTGGGTGATGGTATTTATCAGTCAGTTTACCTGACTGAAATTTCTGTACTGGTTTTATATAAACTTCTATATGAAGATATAAGATTACGTATGCGGAATGAAATCAGCATAAATTTTAACTGCAATTTTTATAAGTCGAAGTCAAAGAATTTAGTTTTTTAAACGTTTTAAGGGAACTTTACTCATTGCTGTTGAAATGACATTTTGCGGAGCTCAATTTATATTTTGTTGATCAAACGGGAAGTTTTAGCGTTCAATGTACATAATTTTGTCAGAGGCGTTCTTCTTCCCTTAAAAATAATGTATTCTTTGTCACTCGTTCCCATCTAAGGTGTAATATGTCCCATCATACATTATGCCAATTACATCGTTTCTGGCAACAAATACATTTTTGACCCATCTTCGCATTTGGAATTTTTGATAAATCTTTGACCTTTAGTTGTACATGATTTATTCTTTCGTTTTGTGTAATCTGTACTCCAATTGTGTTGGTATCATTTTTCATCGTTTTACTATCGCATTGAAACATTGTCCAAGCTGCGATTACGAGTAAGAAACAATTAAAAGTACGATTTTGCTGCTTTACCAGCATTTGTTTTTCGAAGCCGTGACATATCTGATAAATCGCCCAAAATTTAAGCTTTGCTAGAACAAGGTTTTCCGCACACAAATACTGTATAAAGTTCCGCAACTTTCACCTTGCTTAAGAAAATTAATAATTATTTTCGACTTTGGCCAAGATTGAAAAAAGACGAAAAATTTACAAATTAATTTTCGACATAGTCCTTCTTTTGTTGTCATGGCGAGAGCAATTTTCGAGCGATAGGTACTAAATTCACAATGTTCACTACTAAGACACGTGGCATTACAAATATAACGGTAAACATTACAAGATTGACTGATTCAATTAGAAAAATTGTGCAGATTACATTCCGCATACGTTATATGAAATTGAGACTTGGTAAATTAACTATCTCATCAGCAACCATTTCTGTGACTCCTCCACTATCATCACAAACCTAAAGTATAAAAAAATGTTTTAACTAACGTTATTGAAACAATTGCAATGAAATGTCATTGACAATAAAACATTGCCCATAATTCCGATATACGATTCAATTTAAACATTTGTATATGTGATTCCCTTGACTTTATCAGTAGGCTTAACAGTTACGCACTGAGTTTTTACTCAACCTCCGTTGTTTTCATTAACTGCCTCAAAGTATTTCATCTAGCTATAACGAGAAACATCGTTGGGATTTCCTGTGAACTCGTCAAAATGAATCATATTAAAATTCTCTCGAGTGGCAGAATGCTGTGCTGCCAATATCCATTGAAACGAAATGCTTGTAGTCTTTTCTTTTTCCAGCTATATGACTCTGGACAAGCTTGTAGCCACTAAACTTTGTATATCTATCAGTACGAGTTTACATTGGTTCAATGGGGAGGATTTGAAAAATACACTTCAAGTGCGAGTGCCATTCATTATACCCTTCACAATGCGCATGAACGGAGTGAAGGGTATATTCATTTTGTTCTGTTTGTTGTAACGCCCATAAGGAGGCGTGGTAGGTATAACAATATATATATATAAATGATCAGCATCGAAATCTGAGTCGATTTAAGGGTGACCGTCTGTCCGTCTGTCTGTCCCTGCGATTACAGCCGCAGTTTATGTTATATCGAGCTGAAATTTGGAATGCAAGCTTCTATCATCAAAGCGGAGGTTAAGTTCTAAGATGAGCCCGATCGGTCAAAAACTACTCCCACCTCCCATACAAACTCCCCCTTTTTGGGGTCTATCCCTGCGGTTACAGCCGTAGTTTAAGGGGAATCAAGCTGAAATTTTGTATGCAAGCTTCCCAACACTAGGCGGAGGTTGAGTTCTAAGATGAGCCCGATCGGTCAAAAACTGCTCCCACCTCCCATACAAACTCCCCCTTTTTTGGGTATATCCCTGCGGTTACAGCTGTAGTTTAAGGGCAATCAAGCTGAAATTTTGTATGCCAGCTTCCCTACACTAAGCGTAGGCTGAGTAGTAAGATGAGACCGATCGGTCAAAAACTGCTCCCACCTCCCATACAAACTCCCCCTTTTTGGGGTCTCTCCCTACGATTGCAGCTGTAGTTTAAGGGCAATCAACCTGAAATTTTGTATGTGAGCTTCCCTACACTAAGCGGAGGGTAAGTGGTAAGATGAGCCCGATCGGTCAAAAACTACTCCCACCTCCCATACAATCTCCCCCTTTTTGGGGTCTATCCCTACGATTACAGCTGCAGTTTAAGAGCAATCAAGCTAAAATTATGTATGCAAGCTTTCCTACACTAAGCGAAGGTTAAGTAGTAAGATGAAACCGATCGGTCAAAAATTACTCCCACCTCCCATACACAATCCCTCTTTTTGGGGGTGTCTGTATGTCAGTCCCGCGATTACAGTAGTAATTTAAGAGCAATCAAGCTGAAATAATGTATGCAAGCTTCCCTACTCTAAGCGGAGGTTGAATATTAAAATGAGACTGATCGGTCTAAAACTACTCTCAACTCCCATACAATCCCCCCATTTTTGGGGTCTATCCCTACGATTACAGCTGTAGTTTAAGAGCAATCAAGCTAAAATTTTGTACGCAAGCTTTCCTACACTAAGCGAAGGTTGCGTAGTAAGATGAAACCGATCGGTCAAAAATTACTCCCACCTCCCATACACAATCCCTCTTTTTGGGGGTGTCTGTATGTCAGTCCCGCGATTACAGTAGTAATTTAAGAGCAATCAAGCTGAAATAATGTATGCAAGCTTCCCTACTCTAAGCGGAGGTTGAATATTAAAATGAGACTGATCGGTCAAAAACTACTCTCAACTCCCATACAAAATCCCTCTTTTTGGGGGTGTGTGTAAGATTCAATATCTAAGCGGAGGCTACTTTTTAAGATAAGGAATGTCGGTCAAAAACTACTCCCACCTCCCATTCAAACTAAATTTTTTTGGGGTGGCTGCTTAACTGCCTCCCGATTATAGCCGTAGGTTAGAAAATATTGAGCTGAAATTGTATATGCAAGCTTTAATCCTTTAATAAGAGTTTACTTTGTAAGATGAGCAATATCGGACGAATACTTCTCCCACCTTCCATACAATTTTCCTCCTTTTTGGGGGTGTCCGTCTGTATATCCCTATAGTTTATGAGCTTTAGGTTTGCAATTTGGTATGTAAGCAGAGGTTAAGTTCTAAGATAGGCATGATCGGATTTAAACTACTCCCACATCCCACACAACTTCCCATATTTGGGGAGTTACAAAATTCATAAAATTGAATAAAATCTATACAAAATTACATACAAAGTGGATGTGTGAAGCTAAAAGTAACGTCCACTTCTCACCAACTCCCCTGTTTTGTGGTACAAAGTTTAATAAAATATAGTCGTAGTGCAAATAACCAGTTTTACCACCATTTTTACAAATGGTGAAGGGTATCTGAGCTTCGGCATAGCCGAAGATAACCGCCTTACTAGTTTTTTATTATTTTTTGCAGCAAGCAAAACTGTTTGTGACTTTTCATATACAGTCCATCGTCAACAAGTTATTTTTATAGTTTGCAATGATTTTTTAACGCAATGTTTTTTAACTCTGCTGATTTTCTTTTAATATTGCCAATGAAGCTGTATGTCAGAAACGCAAATAGCTACATTCGGTATGAAAAAAATTAAAGAATTAATTTGTATGCATTATTAAAAAATTTTGCACTCCATTCTTTGATTTTGCTCAAACATTTATGAGCAACCGAGCAGCAGTTTCAGTCAACATTTCTCCTACATAAAAGAAATATATGTAAAGCGCTATTTAAACGCTTTGAGTGAAAATGTCATACGTCAGAGAGACATAAAACGGAGAAATGCTACTGAAGGCATTACTGAACAAAAGAAAATACCATACAGGAAAGACCTAACTTAGTTGCATTCCTCGATATTAAGACACACATAAGATTACTTTCAAATTCCCCAAAGCGGATTACTTTATTTTGCTTACATGTATCACAATACTTTGTGCACGCAACGCAATGACAGAAGAGTGAGTGAACTCTAACGCTTCTTTTCTCTTTTACATCTTGCTTTTCTTTCAATCAACCCAGAATAACAACAACAGATAATGTGAATGCAGTCATTTGAAGTCTAGCAATGCTTGCAGCATCATGGCATTGCATAAGTCTGTTTTGTGCACCGGATAGTTATTTTAATATTAGATTCGTTTGTAAATGCAAAACTGTTTGCATTATAGAACCGGATCAAGAGGACCGAAACAAAATTTGAAAATTGCCATTTCCGGCAAAAAAGAACATGATGTAACATCTAAATAAGTAATATTCTGTAAACGGATTGCATTTTGAACGCTAAAAAATATGAATATTTATTTCAAGGGGCAGAAAGAAAGAATTTTGTGCATAGAACAAATTTTAAATTTATTCATACAAACCATAAATACAAATGTGAGCATCAAAAAAATATATAGTTTTTGTGCCGTATTTAATTTTGATCTGTTTCATTTTTTTGCTCATTTCCTTCATACAATTCAATAAAACCAATTACTACAATTAACTTTTAATAACTGGTGCCGAACATAATTCTTTTGATTGCTGTTGGGTCTTAAGCTTATGCATTGTTAACAATACATTTGTATTTTTTAATAATGTTTTAATGCGTTTGAACAATGAGCACAATTATATACGAGAATTTAAGCTCTCCACACACACACTCATCATAGCCTATATGTTGAACCAACCCCGAATATTTATTTTTGTTTCCACAAAATCTTCTGATTTATATTTAAACTAATACCGGTTAATGAAAACTCCCAATATAATTTGTATAAATGATTTTTGGGTCATTTAAAAATAAGGCAAATTCAAGTCTAAACCATAAAACATTGGACCATGACCGTAACCATTCATTGTAGAATTTATATAGATCCTCTTTGTATTGGCCACATGTCCATTTATTGAATTAAATGATTTTCTGTGTTTTTTTGTAATATTATGCTTTGGAAAACCATTTAATGTTCGCATCGTTTTCACGTTTAACAAAATGTTGCGTGTCAGACGGCAGCAACAGCAGTACAGTAAAGGACCTAAAGGACACCCCAGTGGCTTATTAAATTGAAACATTTGAGAAATTTATGGGAATTTTAATATAACCTTAACGTGATTGGCAGAGGCATCTGTTTTGTTTCGTTTTCTGTCAAGAAAGGTGACTGCGAAAATGTCTGCTAGAATACCTTCTCACAAAATAATTTGGGGCACATCATGGTGTTTTTATACCATCACCCTTAGGGATGAGGGTATATATCATTTGATACGAACAAAAGTGTAACGCATCAAAGGAGACGAGTTAGACCCCAAGTATCTTAAGACTTAATTCTTTTCAGAACTTTTTAAGACGATTGAGCAATGTCCGTCTGTCTGGCTGGCTGGATGGCTGGCAGGATAGATGGCTGGCTGGATGGCTGGGCAGCAGAATAACTCAAGTAAACCTAAACAGATCGGTATATAAAATTTACCAGTATTAATATTTTCCAAATGAACTAATGGGATTGTAAATGGGCAGAATAGCCCCACCCCTTCTGGTACCTCCCATACAAAATTACCTATTTTTGGATAATTAATATAATTAATAATAAATTAAATTGTGATAAGAGGCAAAACCTCAGAGAGCCTAACTATTTGACACACCCCTTCTGGTACCTCCCATACAAATGACCGAACCCAACCCCATAGTCTCACATACAAATCTTTTTTGTAAGTACACTGAATTCAGTCAAATTTTGCTAAAGTTGTACGGTTATGAAAATTGGACTCAGGAATGAATATGGACTACATCGGTTCACCCCTTCTGGTACATCTCATACAAAATGACCTATTTTTGAAAAATTAATATTTCTCCCATAACTACCAAACCGGCACCTGGGGGACAATCATATATGGTCAGTTAATTTATCTTGTAATAGGAGGCATAACCACAGAAAACCTAACCCTTTTTCATCCATACCATTTTTATATGTACACTAAATTCAGACAAATTTTTCCAAGGTAAGCGTTCATTGAACGTTGATTTACGAAAAAAAATAAGACACGTTGTGCTGCCCCTAATTGTACCTCCTATACAAATAAGTCGAATATTAACGGTTTTGCTCCAAAAGTGGCAAAAAATAATACATAAGTAATTTTATTTTTATTAAAAAACAATTAATTTCAATAACTCAAGACTTAAATAATATCTTATATTGGGTGATGGTATTTATCAGTCAGTTTACCTGACAGAAATTTCTGTACTGGTTAATAGTTGCAAGTTTCTCCTTTTTCATGTGTCTGCCACAAATCCTTTCATTGCAGGCCTGCTATCAGGCATTCGTTCATAGTCCTGTGGTAAGACGGTATCTTTTATATCCGCAAAATACTAGGACCCTCTTGTTGTTACACTTCAGCTAGACAGTGCTGAACATTAACATATATGATATTTAGTAGACTCTTTATTTTTCTCTCTCCAATCATTCCAGTTTGGTATTCCAGCGAAGCCGGAAAGCCTTTTCGGAATGACGCTGACTGACAGGAAGTCTTCAGTGAAGATTGGAAAGGACCCAAGATATTCAACAAAAGCCACATGCAACTCGCTGACGCTGATGACGTAGACATCATCGGTCGAAACTGCGGGATATGACTGCAGCCTTCTCAGCTATACAGAAGAAATCAGAGAAAATGGTTCTAATGGTGAACAAGGTCAAAACGAAGATATAAGTTTCAACAAGCAAAGACTCTACAAGTTTGGGAAACTATGTGAACGTTGACAAATATAATATCGAGGCGGTAGATAATTATAACTACCATCACCCTTAGGGATGAGGGTATATATCATTTGAAACGACCCAAAAGTTGAACACACAGCAGGAGTCACTTTAAACCCTAGTTTTCTTTGAACCAAATTCGATTCATGACTTTTTAAGTCGTTTGAGCCATGTCCGTCTGTCTGTCCGTCTGTCTGGCTGTCCGGCTGGACGATATCTTTCGAAAGACGCTACCGAATGTTTTGAAATTTTGCACGAGTTAATATTTCCCCCAAAACTACTTACGGTATTACAAATGGGCTACATAGCCCCGCCCCTTCTGGTACCTCTCATACGAATACATCATTCCGCCCACTTTAGAAATCGAGTAATAATATCAATACACACAACGGGATCGTACCCAAATTATGTACTTAGTAAAACTATAACAGGATAAAGTTTTGGAAAAAAATTGGAAGTCAAGCCACATCCCTTCTGGTACCTCCCATACAAATGTACCACTACGCCCTTGTTAGAAATCGAGTAATAATATCAATGTAATAGAAAATTTTTTGATTTACTGAGGGTGAGGGTATATGTAAGTCGAGTTTGCCAGACTGAAACTTTTACTGGTTTTATCACCTAGGCTCCGCCATAAAAAAACAAATAATGTCAACCTCGAAATCCGGAGAAATGCTATTACGGATTAAGCAAGCGATTTAATGACAGAGCCCTCTGCCGACTAACAAAAATCCAGCTATTCCAGGTACTGGTTCTACCTGTATTGATGTATGGTTCAGAATTCAGGGTAATGACATAAACGGATGAATCGGTTCTGGCAATATTCGGAGGTAAAATATATGGGCCCACCATCGTTAACGGAGAATATCGATGTCGAACAATGAACTCGATGGACAGCGCAGAAGAGGGCGATCAAAACTGCGGTATATAATCCAATAGGATTGCAAAGAAGAGCCAGCTCAGTAAGTACGTAAGTAAGTAATCATGGCAGCTTCTACATCTTAGCATCTATGGCGTTTGGTGTGATCGTCGGCCTTGATGCATGTTTCGTCAAGATTGACACAAGTATTGACATCTTAGGTTTCGATAGTGACAAAAGGATCCAGAATGTTATTGCAAATTGCTAGAGACAGTCGATGTTCTTCCAATTTCGTTTCAACTTATAGGATGGTCCTTAACCTTGCAAGTTAATTTACTCTTCAGTTGCCTGAAAACTCTCTGTGCTCTGACACACACATAACATAAATGACGTATTGCCTGGCCCTCATCGGTGGCAATTTAGTCGAAAACACAAATATGACTTTAAGGCTTCCCGGTTAGCAAACAAACAGCTAAACTCGCAGCAATATAGAAACTTTATAAAAGTGGCAAATGTTTGCTCTTCACCATCACATATATCGAACGTAAGTTGTTGCAGTATTTTCCTCTCTTAACTCAAAAACCTCTTAAACTTATAAAAATTTTCACAATTTTATCAAATTTTCTCATGGAAACCATGAAATCAACGGTCTATCAAATAATATTCGAACAATAATCCATACAACTTTTGACTTTTCTACCATTTTAAGTTCTAAACCAAGTTAAAAGCAAATACCAATACTCTCACATAACTAAACCGTCTCCCCATGCACAGTGGGACATGAACTTACACAATACATTTAAACTTTGTTGATATTGCCATCGGTTGTTTAAAGTTGAGTGTTTGCTTGAATGTGTGGAGGCCAGCTTTCGAGACTGTGTAAGTGTGCGTGACAATGCGATGCGTCTTTGCGTCAAAGTACGAGTACCCAAAGTTCTGTTTACTTGAACACTTATTGTGATTCTCTGACATCATGGGAATATGCACGTACATATGATTTTGGGCAGAGGCAATGGGGAGAATGGCACAAGATAAAGCGAAATATAGAATACGATTTATGAATGAGGCGAAATAATTTCAGAGCTTATTTATTTCGCGTTAATGACAAAGAATTAATATAATTTTTTTTACCTGTTCAAAAAAGTACAGAATTTAATTTTATTTTAAAACATTTAAGATTTCTTCTTGTGCATATTTTGTTGTGCTTTTCTACTTGCGACTTCTATGTACAGAGATTTTGAAAATATTTTTTTTTACGAATATTTCCTTAAATTACAAAGCCTGCCTCGTACAATATCCATATGCATCTTCATACAAAACGGATGCAAAGTTTTCCTTTTGCCATATCAAGCGATGACTCATTCGAATTTCCATGAACATATGCATAGTTTGTGTTAACACGCGCAAACACACACACATTGGTACATGAACTACAAATCACCACTCAGGATACTGACAAGGCTTCATATGGAAAACATTAATGTCAATTTGACTGTGAATTGAGTAGATTCGGCTTCGTTTAGGGAATCTTTATTTACTCGTTTGGTGCTCAAACAGTGATTGTTTTTAGAAACGAAAAAGTTTCTTTTCGCCACTCTTTTTGTCAATTGTATTTCCATATAGTAAGGGCTCTTCTATAGATATTAAATATGCTAGGTTGAAATGCGAAAAAAATTGTCAAAAGATTTAAGCGAATATTTAGGAGGGCTGTTGGCTCCTTCTCAGAATTCATAAAAACTAAAATTTACAAGTGAAATTTACCCAAATGCATTGAGCATTTGTGAGTTGTCAAAGTGGATTAGTATTTTTTGAGAATACTGAGCAAGATTTGACTGCAGTAACAGTGAATTTTTTAAACTAAGTTTTGCGCGGAACACTTTTGTGTATTAAATTTTTCACCTATGGTTGTTATGGTTCCAAATATTTTTCGGAGTATTTTTCTCTCCAAGACTCCTAGAACAAATTCGTCTATTTGTGTCTTTGTCCAGGATTATACCACATAGAGCAAGACAAGTAGGACCAGTGTCTGGTACAGTTGGGTTTTTTGTTTATAGTGAGAAATAAAAGTTTGGTATTGGTATTGCATCCGAGTATTATAGTATACTAGCGGACCCGGCGAACTTCGTCTCGCCCCAATTTTATGCCTTCAGATAAACTCAGTAGAGAATGTTTGATAAACAAAGTTTTTCGATTAGTTTTCCGCCGCAAAAACAAACAACGAAGACTGTTCTCCAAAACTCGAAAAGGCAACGTTCAGCTGACCGCAAGTAAAACAGGGAAATTTGAGATTAATCTCACATACTTCCAACGATTGGCCTTGCGATTTATTGATTGTCGTCGGGGAATTGGAATGGATGATCAGTTGGAATTATCTGATTCGTAAGATAAGGACTTCTTTGAATTTGTTCTTGGTGATCGTCTAAAATCACATTTTTTTATCAGATTCTTGATGGACAACCGCGTACCGTTACACTATTTCGGCTATTAACATACTGCCCGTAAATTAATCCAATCGAGATTTTTAAAATTTTGTGCAATGTCATGAGTTACTTCTTCAACGATGTGAACTGGCAAAAATTTGCAGGGAGCGATACCAATACAGTCGAAACATCAACCCGAATTTGGACATTGCCAAGCTCTAGCAGTTGTTTCGGGAATTCAGCAGAAGACGGAAGGTTCTGGAATGAGCCCCTAATTTTTTGGTCAATTACAACTTCTTGACATTGACGACGTTTTTAAGCATGGTTTTAGTAAATCAGCAGCATTAGGCATTTTGAGCAAAATCATAGCAACAACAAATCTTTTTAAATCCCCTCGTAAATCCTTTATTGTTCGGTCAACTACTTCCAAAGCTCGTTTAATTAATATCGCGCATTCATCCGAAATGTTGATTTGGCATTCCCGCATCTACTTCGCCGTTGCGAAATTCTTGGTCATTGTGTACTGTGGCTTTTCAACCGTGAGACGATTCATTCACAATTTTAAAGCGGTATTTGCAATTTGAATGCCTTCCAACAATCTGACAGGTATGCCAGAGGATGCAGCGGCTAACTTTATTTAAGATCTTGACCAAATTGTTGCCGGAATCGACAAAAAAAATGTCTTGGCTGTGCCACGCGGAGCATTGAGAAAGTAAATGCCTCCAGTTTCATCATGAATCGTACACATTCTTGTACTCGGTATTTACCAGCGGCACATTTGTTCGAACTCTTCCGGTCAGCTCATCTAGATTATAGTCTTGCTCCCGTTAAAATTCGCGATCGAATGCAACTTGCATCGAACGATTTGGCGCTGGCATTCCCAATGTCGACAGCAGATTGCCGCACATCCCATCAGGTTCGACGGATTTTTTATCAAGATATTATTTATCTCGTTACCAATCAACATTTTACCGAAATTTTCCACCTAAACATGGTTAAAAACCATCAAATCATGCGAAAATGCCAAAAAATTTTCGATAAAATAAAAATTTTTTTTTGCGTTTTTCCGGTATTTTCCGACTTTTTCCCTAAGAATTTTCTATTTTTCCACTCGAAAAGCAATTTCGTAACAATTATCTTGCATAAAACCCTCATACCAATTACGAACAATTAAATAAAAATTGAGCAAAATGGGCCAGCCGTTCTCTCTTGATGAATTACTAGATACTTTTCACATTCTTTTGATACATAAAGATTTCACAATAAACCGAATTTTTCAAAGCATCACAACGAATTTTGCATTTTTACTTCGTCTAAAATCATCAAATCAAGCGATACTATGAAAAATTTTGTCGAAAAAATCCAAAATTTTCGATTTTTTTTTCGGAATTTTCTGAGTTTTCCACCAAGAATTTTTCTATTTTTCCATTCGAAAAGTCATTTCAGAATGATTATTCGGAATTTTTACATTTACATCATTCAAAATTATCAAAACACAATATAATGTAAAATTTCGTCGAAAAAAAATTTAAATTTTTGGAATTTTTCCATAATTTTCCAACAAAAATTTTCTATTTTTTCAACCGAAAAGCCACTACAGAATTATTGCACACAAAATGGTATACAAAAGCTCCATTTGCGATGGAATTTTCCGAGTTTTCCACCGAGAATTTTTCTATGTTTCCATTCGGATGTCATTCCGGAATAATTATCCAAAATTTTTCACTGTTACATCGTCCAAAATTATCAAATTCTACGATAATATGTAAAATTTCGTCGAAAAAAACAATTCAAATTTTTTGAATTTTTCCGGAATTTTCCGCATTTTTCAACAAAAAATTTCCATTTTTCTATTCGAAAAGCCATTTTGTAACAATTGCACACAAAATTCCATACAAAAAGGCAATTTTCCAACTTTTCCGGAAGATTTTCCCAAAATTTTCTTTCACATAAACCTGCTCCTGGCAAAAACGAACAACTGAAAAAAAGTTTTAGCAAAATCGGCCTAGCCGTTCTCAATTGATGAATTACTATACATTTTTGCCACCATTTTTATATATATATAGATTACTGCAGCCTTCTCAGGATATTAAAACTGTTTTCGAAGTACTTAGATAGTTGCTGGTATCAACAGATATTCTTTCATAAATTTCCGCCAGATGAAAATAATTACTCATCGTACCAGTACTTGTCTGAGCGTAGTTTTTTCGTTTGTAAGAAGTAATTGAGAAAGTTGGTTGGAATAGATATTGCCTCGGTGGTTTGAAGCCTTGCGTTTTGTGCACTGTGTAATCTCGTGCGAACTTTGGCTGCAACTAGGTGATGATCCGAGTCTATATTTGCACCACGCATCAAACGCACTTTTGAGAGTTATCCATCGACTACCACGCAATCAATCTTGTTTCTTGTCTTTTGATCAGGGAATATCCAGGTCTGAAAAATGGTTCCCCTCACTACCAATTTTTTTCCTGACACAAAGCTAACCAGACTAACTCCATTTTCAGAGGTTTTGTTATATAATCTGTACTGCTGAACCAAGGGCATCTTACTTTTTGCACACAACTCAGCGTGATGTATTAATATTACGTCTTGAGGCGGAAAGTGGCTATTTGGCTACTACATAACTAAATCGCCACACTCGATGTCGAAATATTCTACCAACTATGAATCCACATCCAAAAGATGTCACAGTTCTTCCGTCGTGGACTTCCCTGTCCCATCCGTCGTATTTTCTAGGCGGCGTTGACATCAGCCGTATACTTGTCGAGGTCATTCGCTAATTAAATAGAGACAACTTCTTTTATCATTTGAGTTAGTCGTCAAAATTTGTAGGATGTTCCTGTCATTTATTATACCGGGTAGGATGTTATATACCATTTGATACGACTCAAAAGTGTAACACATAGAAGGAGTCATTTTAGACCCTAGGTTTCTTTAAACCAAATTCGATTCATTACTTTTGAACCATGTGAACAGACGTTTGAACCATGTCCGTCTGTGTGTACGCACGATAACTTTCGAAAGACTCAACCAATTGTTTTGAAACTTTGCGTGGGTTACCTTCTGGTACCATTACGCTCACTTACGAAAATGAGAAATAATATCAATAAACCTAACGCGATCACGCCCTATTTCTATATTTAGTTAAGCTAAAGCAGGATAAAGTTTTGGAGGAAAAACTGAAAGTGTAGCCACGCCCCATCTGGTTCCTCTTATAGCCATCTGATACCGCCAACTTTAGAAATAGATTAATAATATCAATACACCCATTTTATGTATTTACTGAGGGTAAGGGTATATGTAAGTCGATTTACCCGACTGAAACTTTCTTACAACGCCACTAAGAGAGAAATTGTGTTAAGCTACAGTAACATCCGTTAGTTAAAGACGTATTGATATTGTCATGGCATTTATGTTTCTCAACATTGCAAGTTCTCACATTTGGTACCACAGAGCGGCGTCTTGCACATTTGCCATCTATGGGAAGTTGTAATTTGTTTTGGGATCTCCGCAAGGAGTTTCTGGATGCTTCAAGTAAAAAGCGGTTAGAAACCTAACATAAAAAATCTTCTATCTCCAGAGTTAAACAATAGCGATGCACATTCTTTTTAAATTTATCTTCTTGTCGGTCATATATTTTCTAATGCAATAAGTCCCACATTTTGGATTTGTATCACATCTAGAATATATGCTCTAGAATAATATATTTGTATACCTTCACCACGCGCATGAACAAACCCATACAAACCTCTACAAACTCCCCCTTTTTGGGGTCTATCCCTGCGATTACAGCCGTAGTTTAAGGGCAATCAAACTGAAGTTTTGTATGTGAGCTTCCCTACACTAAGCGGAGGTTGAGTATTAATATGAGACCGATCGGTAAAAAACTACTCCCACCTCCCATACAAAATCCCTATTTTTAGGTGTGTCCGTATGTCAGTCCCCGCGATTGCAGCAGTAATTTAAGAGCAATCAAGCTGAAATATTGCATGCAAGCTTTGCTGCATTAAACGGAGGTTGATTTCTAAGATGAGCCTGATCGGTCGAATACTACTCCCAACTCCCATACAAACTCCCCCTTTTTGGGGTCTATCCCTACGATTACAGCAGTAATTTAAGGCCAATCAAGCTGAAATGCAAGCTTCCCTACACTAAGTGGAGGTTGAGTAGTAAGATGAGACCGATCGGTCAAAAACTACTCCTACCTCTCATACAAAATTCGTTTTTTTGGGGGTGTCCGTATGTCAATCCCCGCGATGACAATAGTAATTTCAGAGCAATCAAGCTGAAATATTGTATGCAAGCTTCCCTACTCTTAGCGGAGGTTGAGTATTAAGATGGATCCGATCGGTCAAAAACTACTCCCACCTCCCATACAAACTCTCCTTTTTTAGGGTCTGTCCCTGCGATTGCAGCCGTATTTTAGGAGGTATATAGCTGACATTTTGTACGCAAGCTTCAATCTCTAAGCGGATGCTACTTTCTAAGATAAGCAATGTCGGTCGAAAACTACCCCCACCTCCCATTCAAACTACATTTTTTGGGGTGTCCGCCTAACTGACACCGCGTTTACAGCCGTAGGTTAGGAAATATCGAGCTGAAATTTGATATGCAAGCTTTAATCCTATAATAGGAGCTTACGTTGTAAGATGAGCAATATCGGACGAATACATCTCTCACCTTCCATACAATCTCGCCCTTGTTTGGGGGTGTCACTCTGTATGTCCCTGTAGTTTATGAGCTTTCGGGCTGAAATTTGATATGTAAGTTTCTGACCAAAAGCAGAGGTTAAGTTCTAAGATAAGCAAGATGGGATTTAAACTACTCCCACATCCCACACAAATTCCCATTTTTGGGGATTTACAAAATTCATAAAAAGATGCTCCAACTCACTAACTCATAAACTTATCGGTAAATCGATAAAAATTGTTGACAAAAAATGGATGTCTGAAACTAAAAGTAACGTCCACTTCTGACCAACTCCCCTGTTTTGTGGTACAAATTTTAATGAAATATGGTTGTAGTGCAAATAAACAGTTTTATCACCATTTTTACAAATGGTGAAGGGTATCTGAGCGTTACTAGTTTTTATTAAATTTACGCATTTGGTATAACAAAATTTTTATGGATATGTATTTCAAGTGGTCTTATTTTACTTACTTACTATTAAATCCCCCAAATTATACCCAAGCATGTATGTTTATCCTCATGTGCATCAGTGCTGTTAGATGTACAAGCAGGTGCTTCAAGATAATTTTTGTATTACATTTTAAATAAACATATGGTGAGAAAATGTATGTCATTATCACATATGATGACCAGTTATATTTTGTTCTGTTACTATTTAAAGTAGTTGTAAAAGTTTTTGTGTTATATTTATACGTTTTGGTATTGCTATTTTGCTGCAAATTATGTAAGTCGTAATTTAAAAGCACTGCATAGATTTTTTAAAATTTTAATTGTTTTCAGCTTAAATAGTAAATGACACACTTAGTAGTGACAACATGGTTTAATAGTGCAACCATTAATTTTGTATAACAAACCGCAATGAATTTGTTTTATTTATATAGGTTTAAGCCCTTGGTTCGTGCTTCTACTGAATTGCTAGCGCACATTCATATGCATAAGCGTAGTATTTAATTACTGGTTTTTAAATTTAGCTCTAATTTCACATAAATATTCAGCGGCTACAAAAAGAGGCATCAGCACGACTGGCTTATATGGTTATACATTAAGATGGGTCACATAAATATATTGCTGTATATTTGAAGAAAAATTTAAAGATCAAAATTCGTAGCCAATGAATTTCAATTTTTACTAGTTAAAAAAGTTTTTATACTAATTACGATAGTAAGAACTACTTACAAAATGTCTTTACAATGCAAAATAATTATATTCCAATTTATATCATTACAATTCTATCAAATATCCCGGCCAGGCAGACATACAATTCTCATTCAGTTAAATTCATAATTATTTGAACTCATGTAACACTACAACACATTTAATCACCAAGTAATCACGATTTAATTAATATGTTTAACCATTAGTTATGCCACTTAATTGTATTGTCTTTCCTTCTTGATTCTCCAAGTTAAATATTTGTCATGACAAATATATACATCACTATTTGATGACTCATTAAGTCATTTAGTCTCGTTAGTTTGTTAATATTTTCCTATTCATTAAGTTTATCCTTGAAATGTTCCAATTAGTGTCCGTGGTTTTCTTTCTATTGTCACCGATAGTTCGTTGCTCCTTACTACCTCTTCTCAACCTACTTGTCTAATTATCCATTAACTGCCGTTTAGTATTCAGCTGTCACAGATTAATTTTCATGATTTATCCATAATTCTTGTACTTACGTTTATGGGGTTTGTTAACGATACAGTAAGGTGTGACAGATTACCAACTGATGACAGCAAATTTTTAGGGCGACATTGGCATTGAATTCAAGTAAAGTTGTCTATATAAGTTAGAAGTTGGGTCATTAAAGCGGTACTGTACTTAACAGTAAATGTAGCAGTTTTGTCACTACAAGAACAAGTTTCAAATAGTTCTGATAACAAAATTATTAGAAATATTTTTCATTTTATATGTAACTAGCTGACCGGGCAGAAGTATTGACTTACATTTAACATTACATTTTTACATTTTTTTGGGTGGAATAATATTCTAATCAAAAATAGACAACAAATTTTGAGATATGTTAAAGGATAATATTTTTTAATGACATAAGTTTATTGCAATGCTCTTAATAACACAGTAGCACATTTTCCAACTTCAAACTCTTGAACTAATTGAAACCCACAAAATCTGAAAGCTTATGATAGTAGAAGAAAAACCCTAACTGGGTTTTGAACTATTAGCTAAGGTTTTATTTTAATTCATTTTTAAAGTTTTCGACTGAGAGGAGGATTTTAGTAGTCTATATCACGTGAACTATTCCGCAAATTTTTAGCTCTTAACCAGATCTAAAAATTTTGCCTCGAAATAAAATCAAGAGAACAACAACATCTTACTCAAGTCAGCAAAACTGTAAAAAAATCACTTACGTTTATCGAAATTAAAAATGCTATGCTTTTCAAAATGAAATAGATACAAAATAGAAATAAATCAAAAAACAATAAAAATCTATGATACAATTTTACTATTTTTTTACATTATTGTTATTTTAAGTGATGTTTTGATGTGTTTTTGATTTTATCTGAAGGTTAAATTTTTAGATCTGAGTAACCAAAGAGAGACATCAAAATTACGAATAGTTCACGAGATATAGCCTTAAGAATCAGTACATGATTTTCGAAAATTTCAAAAATTAATTATAAAAAAACCTTAGCTAATAATTCAAAACCCAGGTAGGTGTTTTCTTCTACCATCATAAGCTTTCAGATTGTGGCGGTCTCAATTGGTTCAAGTTTTTACTGCTGCACTGTGTAATACATGTATAGGAGAACCAAAGGAGTGTATATATGTTCATCCGTGGATCTTTCTACACGTGAACAAGCAAAAACATGCAAAAAACATGGATTTTCTAAATTCATGCCGAAAATATATACTGCCCTTTAGCTTTATTGATTGTAATCGCAAATTCAAACTGAACTGGAAACTGCAATCTTTTGAAATCAAACGGCAAACGGTATTGGTATCTTTGGAATACATAGTAGCATCGGTTCCCTTATATTTTCTGGTTAAATTAATTTTAAAAGGATCACTCAAACATGTGTTGTTTCTTAAATTCTGTAATGCGCGTTCAAGGGGTTCCAACGATTTATTTGTGTGCCTCACTATTATTTGACATGTTTAAAACTTGTTTTTATCTTGATATTACAGCAATTTATTGCGCTACTCTGCAACGTTTAAAAGAGTTGCGCAATACAGGAGGATGCAGTATTCAATACGATTTTCAATCAAGCATTTGCCAAAATCAACGATATCAAAGCCGATGGGTGCATCAAGGAAATAAAATCCAACACACCCATTCGTTGCTACATCTGTAATATATATATATGGTTCAATTCGTGAGTATTCGAATTTTTTCCGTCGTTAATCTCAGTCATATACAAAACAGGTCTCAAATAATGCCATATCAATTATCAAGACGCACGTTGCTACAGTCCTCCAGCTATTGCGTGTGTATGACAGAAATGGGCAGGGCCACACATCTTTGGCCTGATCACACATACTGCTGTTAATTCCATGCCCTTTTTCTAATCCCGCCCTTTTTCTTTCGAATACGTATTTTGATCTTATTCAATCAACACCAAATTTCATGACCATTCGCACAATTGTTCTTCAGATATCGAACTAAAAATAATTACGTCTAGTACTTTTGATATCGCACTTTTACAAACAAGGTCCTATGGGCGCTGCCATGCCTACTAAACTAGTACTTTAAATACAACACTTTAACGAAACCGGCCGTCGCATAGTGGTTAGAACACGCGACTACCATGCGGGAGATCACAGGTTCAACTCCTGGCTCCAGTCATCTTAAAAAAAAAAAATTTCTTTCATTGTCGGTTCCCCTCGAATGTTGTCGACAGCAACTTCCCAGTATTAGTGTCGAGTCACTCGGCGTGTCTAGTAAGAGCTTCTCAAACAGTGACGTTTGCATTCGTCGATAAACAAGTAGATGCCGTTAGTTGTGAATCTAAAAATAGAAAGCCTGTTAATTCACAACAACGCGAGAAGCTATCCCATACCTCATTCATGAGGTGCAAAGGGAAATTAAGTTTTTTAAGTTTTAACGAATCAGCTCCTATGTGCGGGGCTGTTTTCCCGCCAGTTTTGGACCTGATCATATTGAACCACACTTAATTTAAAGCCAATTATTTTTCGCCGCCACTTGAAATTTTAAATATAGACAAATGTAAATTTTCACAATCTAGAAATTTTCGACAATTTTTGTATAGAAAAAATCGAAAATCGACTCAGTCAATGGACCAAATGTGTCGTATGGTATATTTAAGTAGCCTATAACAATTCTCGGAAGACTGCCTTTCTCATGAAACCGGTTTGTTATACATCGGTTGGATGGTTTTAAGGTCTGTAGCGGTCATTGGTAGAAATAAACACATCATCTTGGCGGCCAATTGAAATCGCCACCACATGAGATAACACGGAAATTGAGTTTGTCGCGCAAAAGAGCCATTGTTTCGTTAGCTGTGTGGCAAGTGGCAACGTCCTGTTGAAATCACATATCGTCCACGTCCATATCTTCCAATTCGGGCCATAAAAAATTCGTTATCATCCCACGATAGCGAACACCATTCACAGTAACTGACTGACCGGCCTCATTTTGAAAAAAATATGGCCCGATGATGCCGCCAGCCCATAAACCGCACTAAACAGTCACTCTTTGTGGGTGAATTGGTTTTTCAACAATCCCTCTTAGATTATCATTCGCCCAAATGCGGAAATTTTGCTTTTTGACGGATTCACTGAGGTTAAAATGTGCCTCATCACTGAAGATGTTTTTCTTCGAAAATTGATTATCTACTGTTGCCATTTCTTGCCACCATTCTGACCATTGAAAACGTTTGGAATGGTCAAGAGGCTTTAGTACTTGAGTCAATTGCACCTTATAAGCGTGTTATTGCAAGTCTTTATGCATAATGTTCATCAACGACTAGCGTGAGATGTGCAATTGTTGGGCACGACGACGAGTTGAGGTGAGCAGATACACTATCGCGAACAGCAGCAATATTTTCAGCAGTACGAGCTGTACGCGCATGCACTGCAGTTTTTACATATCCTACAGACCCGGTTTGCCTAAATTTTTGCACGATTTTTCCGATTGTACGCACATTTGGACGATTAAATTGCACAAAAAAATCACGAAGTGCACGATATGCATTTTGATTTGAACGCCCATTTTCATAATAAGCCTGAATAACTTTAACGCGTTTCTAGATTTGTATTATTCCATGGTTCAAATTGAGTTAGTCTAAAATTGAGAAATGTCAAATGAAATGCAGAAAAGAACTTGACGTTTAGGCGTGATTCACATTCAACATCGGCCTTACAATTTAACCGCCCTTTGCATACCACGCCTCCTTATGGGGCTTACAATTGGAGAACGAAATGAATATACCCTTCTCTCCGTTCGTTCACATGGTGAAGGATATACAAATAAAACAACACAGAACTAGGTACCTTTTTGCAACTGTAATTAAAAATTGAATACAAATGTGTATCTTAACTATAGTGTTCAAATACTTGAGTTTTTGAGAAAACCGGTTTCCGGTTTATTCGAAAAATACGTTCTTCCAACAATCCGGTATACGAATTCCTGATTTAGTAACAAACCGGCTTAACCGGTTTCGTTCGGTTTTTCAGAAATTGTAAAATAAAACCAAATATGAAATTAAATATGAAAACAAATGAATACCGATACTTTAGTTTTAAAGTGGCTGTGAAAAGCTTTGGTGATGAGTTCCTCCTTCGACGATATAAACACGGAAAAATTTGCCGGGAACGTCATCAATCCAGTTGAAACATCAACAGGAATTTGGCCATTACCAAGCGCCAGTAGCTGTCTTGAAAATTCAGTAGCAACGTGACTCTCATGTTCATATTCAATTTCATACATTAATTTCATCAGCAGTAGATTTTGGGATGATGGGAAGCGTTTGACAAAACTCACCGAGCAGCAAATGCATAGCCCCACCAAATCGCATTCATTATTTTTTAAAAAAGCAACGAAAAGAAAAAAAATGTTTTGGCAACCTATTTTAAAAAAAAAGAAAACAATATTTTTGTTACTTCTTGAAAAAAGCGACGAAGACATAATATTATTTGATATTAACTATTCTTGTCTAACCTAGCTAGGGTTTTACTCAGCTCCGGTTATACTATCAGACATGCATAACTACGTTTGTGTGAGTTTTTCACTGTTCCACTGTGTAATAACTCTGATTGTAGCCGGGTTAATCAATAACTTCGGCTTTAAATGACGTCATTTGAAATCATACGTTATATTTTTGTGTCACGGAAAACGTCTTTTAACATAATAAATTTCACAATAATTACATTTCGCGAATAAATCTAGTAATTTAATGCAAAATTTCGTCGAAAAATCCAAGTTTTTCGAGTTTTCCTGGAATTTTCCGAGTTTTCCACCAAAAATGTTTCTATTATTCCTATCGAAAAGTAATTTCAAAATAATTATTTTCCGAATTTTTCATTGCAAATGTTTTATTTTTCTATTCGAAAATGCAGTCCGTTACAATTGCACACAAAATTTCGTACAAAAACGCAATTTTCGGTTTTTCCAATTTTCCGACTTTTCCGGAGGATTTTCCCAGAATTTTCTTTCACATAAACTTTCTCCTGGCAAATACGAACAACTAAAAAAATTTCTCATAACCCTTAGGGATGAGGGTATATATCATTTGATATGACCCAAAAGTGTAACACATAGAAGGAGTCACTTTAGGCCCTAGGTTTCTTTGAACTAAATTCGATTCGTTTGAGCCATGTCCGTCTGTCTGTCTGGCTGTCCGGCTGGTACGCACGATATCTTTCGAAAGACGCAACCAAATGTTTTGATATATTGCACGAGTTAATATTTCCCCAAAACTACTTACGGTATTGCAAATGGGCTACATGGCCCCGCCCCTTCTGGTACCTCCCATAAAAATACATCATTCCGCACACTAAATAAAACGAGTTATAATATCAATACACCCAACGGGATCGTACCCAAATTCTGCACTTAGTAAAGGTATAACAGGATATAGTTTTGGAAAAAATGGAAGTCTAGCCACGCCTCTTCTGGTACCTCCCATACAAATGTACCTTTCCGCCCACTTTAGAGATGGAGTAATAATATCAATAAGTCCAACGCGATCGTACCCAAATTCTTTATTTGGTAAAGTTATAGCAGGATACAGTTTTTAAGAAAAAAAAATGGAAGTCTAGCCACGTCCCATCTGGTACCGCCAATATACATCTGGTACCGCCCCCTTTAGAAATCGATTAATATTATTAATATACCTAACGCGATCGTGCCTAAATTCTGTATTTAGTAAAGTTCAGGCAGCATAAAGCTTTAGAGAAAAAATCTAGAAGTCTAGACACGCTCCTTCTGGTACCTCCCATACAAACGTATCACTCCGCCCACTTTAGAAATCAATTAATAATATCAATACATGCAACTCAATCATTCCCAAATTCTATATTTAGTAATGCTTTAAAAGGATAAAGTTTTGGAAAAAAATAAAGTCTAGCCACGCCCCTTCTGGTACCTCCCATACAAATGTACAACTTCGCCTATTTTAGAGATGGAGTTATAATATCAGTACACGCAACGCGATCGCGCCAAAATTCTGTATTTAGTAAAGCTATAACAGGATAAAGTTTTGTAGGAAAATTCTGGAAGTCTAGACACGCCCCTTCTGGTACCTCCCATACACTCGACACGATCGTACCCAAATTATGTATTTAGTAAAGCCATAACAGGAAAAAGTTTTAGAGAAAAATTCTGGAAGTCTAGACACGCCCCTTCTGGTACCTCCCATACAAATGTACCACTCCGCCCACTTTAGAAATCGAGCAATAATACCAATATAATAGATTTCTTTTGTTGTACTGAGGGTGATTGTATATGTAAGTCGGGTTGCCCGACTGAAACTTTCTTACTGATTATATATATAGATAAACAACCTTCTATGCTGGTATGCCTAGAAAAAACCTGACAATGATCTGTATAAAAGGTATATTTATTAAACTGTATATTTGAAAAACCGGTTAACCGACATAAAAAACCGGTTAAACCGGATATTCGAAAATGGAATTTTTAAAGAAACCGGCATACGGTTTCGGAGAAAAAAACCGGTTAAACGGTTTTCGGTTTCGGTCAAATAAATTTATAAAATCTATCTGGGATACTTCGCGGAATTCGGAGTCCAAAATTTGCAGTTCATCGTATTCAATAAAATGTTGATACTCTTTTACAATAATAGAGAAAGGCTGTTCTGGACAATTTATTAATACATTCGGATTAATTATGTTAATTAATTTGAATTTATTTTCAAATTCAAATCGTTTCAAAGTTTGATGTAAAAATTAATGCAGTTCATTTTAATTTCTTCTATTTCAAGTTGTGGTAATTTTGTTTCAAGCAAAATTTCACTTGCATATAAAAGAAAAGCTGTAATTTGTAAAAAATCGTCATTTAAGGGGTAAAAATCGTCAAATTGTCATTTCTGTTTTTTTGGACAAAAAATCGTCAAAATGACGATATATCGTCAAATATACCATCACTGGCACTATGCATTAGATTCCATAGAAAGCCAAACATTATTAAATCACCAACAATATTACATTACTTTTCGCCATCAGCTAGGATTTAAATAATTTTGTAAAATTAAATTATTAATATTCAGTGAGCGCAACAATATTTGATGAAAAAAAAAACTGCAAACTAAACAAATATCAATTACAATTTCACATTAAATTCTGTTCAAATGTAAAATATAATATTACAGATAATGTAAACAGCAATTAGACGATGTTGTTGTTGTATGTTATTTGTTGTTTAAGTAAAATAACACATTGGCAAGTAAAAACAAACATATATACACATATACAAACATATGAGTAAGTCGTTTGAATGTTTTTTTTTTTTGCAAGTGTTGCTATATTGCTGCTGCCGCTAGTGATAGATTGTTATTATTCCTAGACTTTTATAATACTCACTCACTCTCTCGCTTAAATGTAGCTGTTAAAAGGCAATGAAACACTGATTTCAGTTTGTTTGCATTTGTATTATTTTCCTTTAAAAAAATACACAGTAAACTGTAAAAAATGTTGCATGTGCAAATAATAGAACTATGGTGTATATTTAAATATAGTTTTTTTTATAGATTGTATGTATTTATATTTCATTCAAATATCAATACTAATACAAGAGTTTATCTACGACAACAGCCCCTGAATGTTGCTGTTTGAGTTTCGATTTACAATTCAAACATTTTTTGTTATGGCTATGTAAAAATATATGAAGCATTTAGGGTAGACGGTCTTGTATTCATACAACAATAAGAAGTTTTTTGGAATATTCGAGGTTATGAGATGAAATGCAGGCAAATTTTGACTTTACTGGGAGAAAAATTTCATTATTGACACGTCACCTTAAAATCATGCCCTCGTGAATAAATATGTAAAGTTAACATACTTCCATTTACACTCAGAGGCACAAATGTATTAACAGTATCAAGCAAATGTCATGGCAACGTTATGTAAAAAAATGGTTTCCTTGGCTTTGCAGTTTTAATTATACTAATTTTGTAGGCACTTATTGAACTAGTTACAAAGATTTTGTTCAACTTTAACATCGCATTACCATTGGCTATGCTAATTAACACTTTTCAAACCGAATAAGAAGGAGCGGAATAATGTGTGTATTGAAGAACACAGCAACATAGGTGAAGCCCGAAAATTCTACCAAAAGATAAAAGGTAAGGTACATGGAACAGGTCTTCCCTCCTGTAAAGACAAGGGTGGTCATCTCGTTACTGACTTCGAGAGCGTACTGAGAATATGGAAAGATCACTTCTGCAGCCTATTGATGTCTGAAAATTCGGCTGATACAGACTGTGCACCAATTTGAGACGATATCATCGAGTATCCACGTCCGAGCCAAGCTGAGATTACAACTGTCATATCCCGCCTAAGGAACAACAAGGCCGCTGGGGCTGATGGTCTTTCAGCTGAGTTGTTTAAGGTGGGTGAAGATGAGTTTGTTATATGCATGCAACAGCTCATAGAGAATATTTGGCTTCAGGAGAGCATGCCAGAGGATTGGAATCTCAGTGTGTTATGTCCAATCTACAAAAAAGGTGACCGTAGTGAGTGTAAAATCTACCGTGGAATTAGCCTCTTAACGTATAAGGTCCTGTCTAGCATACTGTGTGACTTTAGACCAGGCAAATCCACGACGGATCAGATTTTTACTCTACGGCAGATTCTGGAGAAAACTCATGAGAAACAAATCGACACTTACAACTTCTTTGTTGATTATAAAGCTGCCTTCGATAGTTCCATCAGGCATTGAGTATACGAAGCCATGTCTGAGTTCGGTATCGCTACGAAGATATTTCGTCTCTGCCGGTGTACCTTTACGAATACTAAATCCTCTGTTCGGATTGGCAAGGATCTATATGCAAAATTCGAGACGACGAGAGGTCTTAAACAGGGTGATGGTTTGTCATGCATACTGTTCAACATAGTGATGGAGAAGGTGTTAAGGAAAGCAGCGGTTAACATGTCAGGCACCATATTTAATAAGATCCACACGTTGCTCGCATAGGCCGATGATATCGACATTATCAGTCGGACGATGCGAGATGTAACAGCTGTCTTTTCATCTGTTGAAAGGGAGTCAGCGAAAATGGGTTTGGCAGTGAATGAGGACAAGACGAAGTTAATGGTATCATCGAACAAAGTGACCACCCGTTGGGGACGCAGCGAGCGTGAACGTTGAAAAATACTCCGCAAAATATATGGTCCCATTTGCGTAAACGGCGATACCACGACATTGATGTGGTCAAGCGAATCAAAGTGCAACGATTACGCTGGCTAGGCCATGTCGTGAAAATAGATGAGTAAATTCCAGCTTGGTATTCTATCAAGACCTCGAAGGACGGCGCAAAAGAGGGAGACCGCGACTAAGTTAGAAGGACCAGGTAGAGGAATCACTGACGCTGCTTGGTAGGACTGACTGGAGACGTTGCGCACAAGATCGAAGCGAATGGAAATCTCTTATCATTTCGGCTGCTGACTTAGACACTAAGATATAAATATATATGTTGTCAAGTTGTTTTAAAGGCTAATAATAATAAAAAAAAAAAAAAACTTAATTTCCCTTTGCACCCCATGAATGAGGTATGGGATAGCTTCTCGCGTTGTTGTGAATTAACACGCTTTCTATTTTTAGATTCACAACTAACGGCACCTACTTGTTTATCGACGAATGCGAACGTCACTGTTTGAGAAGCTCTTACTAGACACGATGATACAATCGACGCTTAATACTGCGAAGTTGCTGTCAAACAACATTCGAGGGGAGCCGACAATGAAAGAAAATTGTATTTTTTTTTTCTTTTAAGATGACTGGAGCCAGGTTTGAACCTGCGATCTCCCGCATGGTAGTCGCGTGTTCTAACCACTATGCCACGGCCGGTCCCGGCTAATAATAATAACAAACCGAATAAGTCCCAATTGTACCTGTCACAGAATAGGTCACAATCCGTCACCCACCTTGTATCACCTTATGGAGCAGTCATGTGTGCAAGAAGCAATATTTCGAAATCTACACGTATAGGAATAAACTGGAATACAAGTGTTACCACCGCATAGACCAAACTGTTACTGTATCAAAAATTTTACTATAAAAAGGATTTTGAAGAAATACAAGCAGGACCAACAAGTCTCAGGAAAAATTGCAACAATCATTGGCAAATATTATGCGTAAAATTAATCCTGGAGAACATTCTCTATATGTAAATTATATCCCACATTAAATTTGACTTTTTATGCACAATGTTTTTGAACTCTACTACATTCTATATATTTTAAATGCATTACAATTTCCCCACATAAATTGCATCGAAGACATTCTCTTGAAATGCTACCTTGCAAACGGAACATGATTTCGCATACGACACTTTTATTGGAAATACCTTCTCAATTACTCTTCTAAAATGTATTTGAATTCTTTCTATCCCCTGCTCTTTGGTATCAAATCTACACCTTTCAATGTTCCTCCTGACAACGATATGTCAGTTTATTTCCGTTAGTTTCAGACACAAGTGCTTGAAAAAACTATTTACGTATGTAGTATGAATTCATCCAATCCTTTATTTGAAATCATTGCAAACAGACATTATATCAGTCTACTCCGGTAAGTTGACATAAGTGTATACTTCTGTATCCGCTTCTACAAGGCAGCAGCGAAAATGCATCTGATGTAGCGCATGCAACGTAAAAAGGGAAATGGGGTTTTCTTTTTAATTTATGTAATGACACAAAGTTTTGTAAACAAACTTTTACAGTTACAAGGGCACAAATGAACGTTGTTGATGATGATGATAGATCTATATATATGAAGATACTTTAGTATACCTTTATGGCCACATGTTGCAAATTGCACATTCAATGTGCTGGCAAAGCTGACTACATTCAACTTTATACTTGACTTTTACATGCATGTAATCTAATGGGATTCTTTTGAGTTACAACTAGAAGTTTTATTGCTGTAGCAATAAAAAGTGAATTGAAATACTTTTCTTTTCATTTGTTACATTCAATCACGTATTTGTTATATATATTTCATAACACAGGTAAATTAAGGGGCGTATGAGCAACGTGTAATAGTAATATATCACTCATACGTCGTGGCGGATGCTACAAACATGAGAACCATATTGGTGATGGAGAGGAGGGTATTTTTTGCAGGCAGTCGGTTAGTTGTGTATAAAACGTACATCATTCTTGCTGCTACATTTTGTAATAAATACAAATGTGAGATTGTTATGAGATAGGGGTGGAACTGAAACTGCTCGATAATACAATATATGATACATTGCAAGTCAAGAAATAAACAAACAGGTACAAATATATTTGACTGACAGCTAAAGAGGGAGCTTGAGGAAAACATTCCTTTAAATGCAGTAATTGGCTTCAACCGGAAGTTAAACAGGGCGCTTAAGGATAAAAATGTTGTTCTTAATTTCTTTAATTTATACTATTATTTAAATATCGCAATTGGGAAAACAGGCTATTCGCGTCATAACTTTGGGATACAACGTTTATAGAATCATGTGTATGTGTGGGTTACAATTGCCCAAGGCATTATTGTGCCCTGTACCCAAATGATCATGCTGTCAAAGCACTAAGTACATCAGAGATGTAGCAAATATGGCTTTCAGGGATTTAGCAGAAGCTGCCTGTGTAGATGCGAATTTTGCGGAGTGTGGTGACGCTATTTTTTGGTAGTTAAGCAACCTCAAGTATAACAGTGATTCCTGCCTGGAACACGCTGTAATGGTCTGGCGGCTTGCAGAAGATATTTATATAAAGGTCGGGTGAATGGCTGCCACGGCTGATGCATCCGTAAAAAATTAAATACTACCGACATCCACCTTCAGTAACTAGAAGATTATATCCTATCAAATTTTCTAAGGACAAGAGAAGAAAAGCTGATCGGTCGAGTCTTTTGATACTTCTACACTATAATTTACCTCCAAATGTTGGTAATAACTCCATGTATAAGGTAGCCCCTGATCATTATTTGTAACCAACTACAAGATAGGTGTAAGGCCTCCTGTAATTTTGCTGAAATTATTCCGTCAGTTCCAGCCAACTTATGGTTTTAAAACATATGATGGCCCATAGTATATTCTACCTGCTAGCTATCAAGATAACTATATTTAAGTTTGGCAAACTAGCATTTGTCATTTCTGGCTGATGACATGTGTGCAAGCCTTTGTTGACAAAGTGGGTGTCCAGTAGAATCCCGTGAGTTCTTAGAAGGTAAGCACCTGAAACGTGCAGTCTGGCTCTTGCCCTATGGATTCATAGAAGTTTTGTCATGACTTCCGCTTAGCCTTCCCTACTTCACTCTTATACACATTAAGAGGATCATCTTTGATTAATGCTTTTGCTTTATTGAAAAGTTGTCTAACGGATAATCTTAGATCACGAAGTTCAAGGTTCCTCCAATGTGTCTTATTATTTCTCTTGGTGGCACTACAACAAGAGCTTTTGAAAGTTTCATTGAGTGGGATTCTGTATGAATCTCTAAATTAATGAACTATTTAATTCTTTATGTCAGATTTATAAGTCAGAGTATTCGGATGGTAAACTAGGCGTTCTTAGACATTTATATTGTTGTTGTTGATGTATAATAGAGTAGAGTCTTTAACGTCCCTCTTAACCGACGTTAAGAAGGTGGGTTCCTCGTCTCAGTATCAGATGGTGAAGGCTTTACTTATATTGCAATTAAAACTAATACAGAAGTTTTTGTCAGGGAAACTGACTGATAAAAACCCTCAACCTATGTATGATATTGTATAATTCTTGTGGCAAAGGTTTCGGTTTTATATAGATTTGTCGTTAGTTACAAAAAATTTCGAATAATCTCCAGTTGTCCGTTTTGAAATTGTGGAAGAAATATTGATAACCCTAAAATAGGTAACTTTATGTGGGAGGTACTAGAAGGGGTGGAACTATTCTGCCCACTTACATACCCGTTACCTCATTAAATTTTCATAAGGATCATTTAACGCTTTCTCGAGTTATCCGGCCCACCAACCAGACAGGCGGCTATGGTCTAGTCGTCTTAAAAAGCCCTGAAACGAATTGGGTATTAATATACTTGCGGTTTAACACGCTTCCTTTAATGCGTTACACCCTTTTCTCGTAACAAATGGTACAAACCCTCATCCCTTAATGTAAAGGGATAAAGAGAAAGAGAGATGAAGAGAGAGAGGGATAAAGGTGGAGTGGCTCTGCCTAATCGAGAGAAATCATGTAGAACATTACATTTAGAACATATTTGCAGATATTAAAATATTGTTATTGATGTAATGCTTTACAGTGTTCTAATTTTCCTCAGTCCAGGTTTTCACTGCTGAGCTCAATTTGAGCATTTCGGCTACCTTATTTAAAACAAAAATTTAATTTGTGAACAATAATAAAACCATTTTGTGTCCTAAACTCATTGCTGTCATATTCAGATTTTATTTGTATATTCGCAATCGTTATTCTCAAACATTCTAAGAGAGATGGTACTGACGGATGCTCATTATATTCATCTTTAAACAATAATGTTTTTTTACTTATTAAAATCATATTTACTTTTGATTTACTAGTTTAAATTGCTACCAAATTGTTTATTAATTAATAAATACATACATTTCTCAAAACAATTTATAAACACCTTAACCCGTATGTCACTACTATGACCCGTTTGTAGGTGTGTTTGTGTGTGTCTCATAAAATTCTCATACATTTCTTTCGCCCATTAATCAGACCAATATTTGCTTATGGCTGTAACAATAAATCAGACTGAGATTTCACAAAGACCGTAACTTTTGCAACGAAACAATGAAGTAGTGCCAGTTTAAACAAAAACAAAAGCCAGTGGTACACCAACAGATGTGCATTTGTATTTTTTTTTTGTCTTTATCCTTTGCTGTATATGGGTACAGCACACCGTACCCTTTCACTGCTTTCACATCTACATTTGCATAGTTTTCAAAATTTGCATATACCCGCAACGACATAACTGCCACCACCACCACCAAATCCAGTCATTCAGCACACTGACCGCAGGTGACCAAACAAACAAATTTTGCAAATCCTGGTTGGCGTAAGGTTATGTTACATTGGTTGCATATGTGCGGATATGTGATATTTGCTTGTGGTTGTGAAAAGAAATAAACATTAACTATACATATTAAATTTATTTCAGCCGGCAGTGGCATGAACACGAAAACACACACACTTATTTACATTTAGCCAATAACATGGTCTACCTTAGCTTTAAAATAGCAAAATATAATAATTTCAACTGAAACTGAAAATTGTGTTGTTTTCTATTTTTGCTAACTCATAGCTTTTTGTTACATGATGCTAAGCAGCGTAAGCAGGTTTTTGAATAGTTGTTTGCAAACAATTAAACACGAAAACACAACATGTTGGTTTATTCCAAACTTATGCACTGTATGTATGTTTTAAATGAGATAGTATATTTTGATAAATGCATAACCAAAAAGTTATGGTTAATGTTTAATGCATTTCGTTCAGAAACATAAATCACAAATAACAACTAAGCCAAAGCACACTTTTACCTCTGTAAGGTAACTTAAAAAACTTAACTTTATTTCCCTTTACACCCCATGAATGAGGTACGGGATAGCTTCTCGCGTTGTTGTGAATTACCACGCTTTCTATTTTTAGATTCACAACTAACGGCACCTACTTTTTTATCGATGAATGCGAACGTCACTGTTTAAGAAGCTCTTACTTGACATGCCGATTGACTCGACACTAATACTACGAAGTTGCTGTCCGCAACATTCGAGGGGAGGCGACAATGAAAGAAAAAGGAGTTGAACCTGTGATCTCCCGCATAGTAGTCGCGTGTTCTAACCACTATGCCACTGCCGGTCCGGAGATTGGCAACTACTTAAAGGTTAATTGAAATCAATTTAGCAACGTGAGTTATGAAGGAAATAAACTAAGATCGAAAGTAACTTCAACTTTTCCTTACCAAAACCAAAACAGAGTGCGATATACTTCTTTTGCTTTATTTCTATTAAAATAATTTTTTGGCTATTTAACATTTTCTATTGTCCGCCACCTCAACACTCTGTCTTTTCTTTATTACCACCAGGTTATCTTTTCGGCTAATTCCCAAGATGGGAAAACAAAACATTATAGTTTCCTTCGACTTCTTATGCCTCTAGGGAAACGGCAGCAACTTAATTTGCTAAAAGATGGAAAAAAAACTTTATGTTGATGGTTTACAAAGTGTCTGAACAATATGCGGCACCCATGAAAAATTATATATTTAGTGCTTTGTATATTTTCTACTCAAGAAAGTTTTTAACAGAATTAATGTTGCTTTAGCTACAAAAGAAAACTCAAATATTTTATTAAGTTAATTTTATGTTCATTTGACTATTATCATAAATAGAAAACGCTGATGTTATTATACTAATGCTAAATTGCGTAAAGCGTTGGTATGATATGGTAATGGTTATTAAGGTTATCGTTTTTGATTTATAATTAATAAAGAGGAAAATATCTCAACAACTTAAAATTGTACTAACGAAATTATTTTGGAAAAAAATTTCAAGACCTTAATAACCTTAGATGAACTTCATCTCAGGACTCTTAAATAGTGAACTTAATTCCTATAATATATAGATGATTGTATTATATATAAGCGTTCACTTCGGGTTCTTGTAAATTAACACGCTTTCTATTTTTACATTCACAACTAACGGCACCTACTTGTTTATCGACGAATGCGAACGTCACTGTTTGAGAAGATTTTTTCTAGACATGTCGATTGACTTGACACTATACTGCGAAGTTGCTGTCTACAAAATCTAGGGGCCGGCAATGAAAGAATAATGTAGATGACTGGAGGCGGGAATCGAATCCGAAATCTCCCGCATGGTAGTCGCGTCTTCTAACCATCATACCACGGCCAGTCTATAGAGAAGTAATATTAAATGTCGAGATGTAATTAAATGTTATATTTTAGCAAATTCACTTCACATTGCTTTTTCTAATAAAAAAAAATATACCAATAACACTGTACGACACGATTTTTCACCCATGATCAAACTGACCAGATTCTGAAAATATAGCTCAAATAAAAATATACGTATCTCCCAGTTTTTCTAGATCAACTCATTTAAGTTTTTTACGAGCAATTCAATTTTTGGAGCGAAGCTCCCATACAACGACTTGAAAGTGACTACTTCTTGTTCGCAAGTTGTTAACAGATTTTTTTTTTGTTTTTCAAAGGGCCAGGAGCGGGTTCTGACGAAGCCAAAATTTAAAAGTTGTCCCAAATTAAATTTGTCACAAATTGAAATTGTCACAATTTTTTTTAAATGGCTAGGAGCTGGTTCGGACTAGGAAAATGTGTTGACAAATTAAATTTGTCACAAATTAATTTTTTTTTTTAATGTGACAATTTGTGGCAATTTTAATTTTTGACAAATTATAAATTTGGACTTTGTTAGAAACAGCCCATGGCCATTTGAAACATATTTAAAAAAAATTCATTAAAATCTGTTGACAATTTGTTTGTGACAAATTTAATTTGTGACAAACTTTAAATTTGGGATCGGTCAGAACTACATCCAGGCCATTTGAAATAGATTAAAAAAAAAATTCGTCAAAATCTATTAACAACTCTCTCAGTTCTGCGAACAGGAAGAAGTCATATCAAGTCGTTGTATGGGAGCTTTGCTCCAAAAATTGAATTGCTCGTAAAGAACTTAAATGAGCTGATCTAGAAAAACTGGGAGATACGTATATATTTATTTTAGCTATATTTTCAGAATCTGGTCAGTTTGTTCATGGGTGAGGTCAAAAGTTTAAATTTGTCCTACAGTGTAATATGTATTTTACAGTCACTTGTTAAAGTTGGATTGTTTAAAATATTTTCTATTTGTAACATATATATGAAACGTAAAAATGCACTTTGTGACCTTCTCATATCAAAGAGAAATTAACGGCAGCAATGATCTCCCTCATTTATAATTCCGTTTTGTCTTTAAGATTGCCCAGCGCACCCATACATTTTCACAAAATTATAATAACAGGAAAAAATTGTGAACCTTTTGGTGGGTATGTCATCATAAAAACCAGTAAGAAAGTTTCAGTCGGGAAACCCGACTTACATATACCATCGCCCTCAGTAAAACAAAAAAAATCTATTATACTCATATTATTACTCCATATCTAAAGTGGGAGGAAAGGGACATTTGTACTTAATACAGAATTTGGGCAAGATAGCATTGCGTGTATTGATATTATTACTTCATCTCTAAAGTGGGCAGAAATTTACATTTGTATGGAAAGTACCAGAAGGGGCGTGTCTAGACTTCCACAAATTTTTCTCCAAAACTTTATCCTGTTATATGTTAGCTGTACGAAATACAGAATTTGGGAACGATCGCGTTGCGTGTATTGATATTATTTCTCCATCTTTAAAGTGGGCGGAAAGGTACATTTGTATGGGAGGTACCAGAAGGGGCGTGGCTGGACTTCCAATTTTTTCCCAAAACTTTATCCTGTAATATCTTTACTAAGTACAGAATTTGGGTACGATCCCGTTGGTTGTATTGATATTATTACTCGATATCTAAAGTGGGCGGAATGATGTATTTGTATGGGAGGTAATAGAAGGGGCGGGGCCATGTAGCCCATTTGCAATACCGTAAGTAGTTTTGGGGAAATATTAACTCGTGCAAAATTTCAAAACATTTGGTCACTCCTTTTATGTGTTACACTCTTGGGTCGTATCAAATGATATAAACTCTCATCCCTAAGGGTGATGGTATAAAAACGAAGTTTTGTAAAAATCGATTCAAGGACACGCTCACCTCCCATAAATCATGGCATGAAAAAAAACTTACATTTTTAAAAAATTTAACCAGTGAACCAAATTTAGCTCAATTTGTCCCTGTTATATTACTGACAACTGTGTTGAATCATATTAAATTATCTTGAAGGATACGCCCACCTCCCATATATCCTGAAATGGAAAAACTTATATTTTCCAAAATTCTTGTTAGAATTGAATTACATTTTTCTAGATTGCTCTCTGTTATATTACTGACATCTGTATTGAATTGTATCAAATTATCTCAAAGGATACGCCCACCTTCATAAAGATTGGTCGAGCCATTTTGGAGGAGTTTTATTTATTAGAAGAAGACTAGATATTAATTTATTGTACTTAAATTAAGTATTCGAAAACCGAGTAATTGAAATAATGTAAATTTCGAATATAACCGAAACCGGTTTTTCGAAAAAGTCGAATATTTGTATACTCTACTAGATATCCTTATAAGGACAACATGGTCTATCTTTTTAGACACCATTATGGTCTATAAAAGTTTCGAACATAGTTTTTTCATCGGTACAGTAGTTATAGTACAGCGAGTAAAAAAATTGCTAAAAAAAACTAGAAATTCGATAACGTGTATTTTATTTCACACCTATGCTACAATCCGATTGTTCCTACAATAATCCTAAGGTCTATAATAAAGATAACTCACTACCAACCCGATCTACAAATTTAGATTCTTCTAAATTTTCCACTAACAATTTTATATTACCCAAGAAGTTTAAAATAATCCTCATTTTAATTCACACACCCAAAACTTTACATCCGTAATACTTTTTTGCAACGTCTTCCTCTCGTACATCGTCTAGTGAACCACTGTTCTAAACTTATGTACTACGTCAACACCCTCATTTGCTAAGTGCTAATCAAATAATTAAAGTTTGTTAACTGAAAATTAGCATTTGGTTATAATGGATGTTCATCGATGCGAATAATGTTGAAAAGCGCGTCGTGGTGAATATCGCGACGGCATCTTCAACGTCGTTGCGTCAAAAAACCACATTGTTATTTGTTCTATTCTGTATGTAATCATGTAACATGCTCACGTACTTATATGGAATACTCGCTCATACGGATATACATTGTTTCACACACAGTTACAGAGCAATTTGTATATGTCATTGGCATAAAGATCATAATGATGGAAGTGAATACTAGGTAGCGGAATTCTGAGCTTAAGAGGCCTTCAATGAAGATTATTTTAAAACAGGTGCCACAAAATCTTATAATGGCAGTGAAGAAACCAATCCATATACATTTTATTATTATAAAAACACACCAATTCTTATACGAAATGGTTCAACAAACGACAACAAAATCCACGATCGTTGCCAATGTGTACCAACAAAGCATACGAAAGAAATCTTCTTGTTCTCTTATTTGCTCGCTCGCTCTCTCTCTTCTCTTTCTTAATGTTTTCCGCTTGAAAAGGCATTTCATATCCATTCTTATGTCGTTCCCCTACAGCACGTATAAAAATTGGCTGCAGTGCAATAATTTTATTATGTATTTTATAAATTACAAAAGTTACCTAGTTACATTTTATAGAATCTGTAACCAATACTGTTGTAATTGTTTAAACCATTCCTCACGACTTGCAGATGATATTTTTACATAGACTATATTAAAAGCGAGTAGCGACGCGTAACCCTAAAAGTTGGAGTTAAAACAGATGCTTAGAAATAACATACTTGTCATAAACGTACCTCACAATTATTGAAAACATTTGGTTTGTCTTATTGTTTTTACAGTTTTTACAGGCTGGAATAAGAGTACAAATATTTTGATAGTATTCACCAAGTTTTTTACTTCTGTGCTGCAAATACCTAATTCTATCCTTACAATTAATTTAACTTCCAATATTAATATACTGTATAGTTTACATATTTCAATTAATTTATAAATTTACCTTAACCCTACGATTGAAAGTAATTTTAATTCTACCCTATAGCATAATGCGTTTCAGCAGCAGCTAATAAATTTTGCTCTGTTGTTGACACAAAAGTAACAAACATTATATAGCCGGGACATTACGAACGCAATAAATAATTGACAGGTCAGGTTATGTGATCAATTATTTTATACCAAGCTCTTTGTAGCTGACAATGAATTCTGGTGGTAACTTTTTAAACGAGTTAATTAAGTTGCTATGTGTAATAACGCAAAAATGTTATAACAATGGTATATCTTCTTCTTATATATAAAATTCTCGTGTCACAATGTTAGTCTGCATACTCCTCCGAAACGGCTTGACCGATTCCTCTGAAATTTGGTAAGCATATTGGGTAGGTCTGAGAATCGGCTAACATCTATTTTTCATCACCCTAAATGTTAAGGGTGGTCCACCAGCGCCCGGTAGGTGGCGCTGGGGTGGGTTTATAATCAAAATTTGAACAAATGGACCAATTTAACTGAAATTCAGAATGTATGTTTGTTTGATCATCAGAAAAAATTGTATATACAAATGGAACCGGTAGGTGGCGTTTGGGTGTATTTTTAATCAAAATTTAAATGAATGGACCAATTTAACTGAAATTTAGTATGTATATTTGAGTGATCATGAGAACAAAGTTTCTGTATAACTGGACCCGGTAGGTGCCGCTAGGGTGGAATTATAATGAAAATTTTAACGAATTAAACAATTTGACTGAAATTTAGAATGTATATTTGTTATAATATGAGAAATTTTTTTCTGTATAAATGGACCCGCTGTTGAGTTGGCTGTAGTTGAATTATTTCGAAAATTTATATCGATTGTCCGACATTACTCAAACTTAACATGTATTTTTGGACATGAGAAAATGTTGGATGTATGTTTTTATTCAGTTGCCGGTGTTTAGATTATGATACACTTAATTTTTGCAATGTCATTTAGTCACCAGTGAGAACATTACATATATACATCTTTAAAACATCAATATTATTGAGAAGTCAATATATAAAAATGGATGTATATTTTAATGTCACCACTAATTGCGAGAACGGTTGAACCGATTTGTACCAAAATGTCAGTGAAAGTTGGTGATGGACTATAGATGGTCACCCAGACCACAAAACGGCTTAAGGTAGAATGGCGAACATTTGTATTGGCGCACTTCCTATAAAATTAAAGAGCTTCACAAAGTTGTTTTTCCCATATCAAACCTTAAGGCTACTAACCCGAAAATGAGAAAAACTGTTGCTATCACCCAGGCCAAACGTTTTATAGGGTTGTTGAGTCAAATGAAGGGATTTTTGAAAATTCGTACATGATAGCACTTTGCCCCTTTTTTTTACCCCAAAAAGGGGCAAAGTGCTATCTGCTTAAAAATGTGGTTTTAGAATATATGCCTATTAATAAGTAAGTTTTCATCATATCATGGACGACACTGCCGATCTTTTTTATCAATTCTTACAATAATATATACAGTAGACTACGGATAAGTGCATATCGGTTTGTGCACAACTATTGCATATATACAAACATTGCATAAGTGCACGATTATTGCATTTATACAAACATTACATTAGTTTTATTAATCTGTAACACCAGTTCAGTTTGGACGAAACTTTAAGAAAGTAATTAAATATAAAGCTGTTTAATGTTTTTATTTATATTTGGTTCACATTACATAACAGGTTTTTAATAAAAACTTATAAAATCAGTTCAGTTTAAGGTAAACAAAAACACAAATTTATATTTCATTGTTTTAGTGTTTATCATATTTTATACAAAAAAAATTAAAAATATTCAGTTCTGTGCCAAAATAAGAGCTGTTAATGAATCATTGCAATAATATTTTGCAACATTGTTTTTTGCAAAATACATATACGTGTGCTGAAAAAGTCTGAAATCTGTTTTTGAACCGTGTTTTCTGTTCCAACCTTACATATTTTTTTTCCAGTTTCTCTAAATCATAATCTACATTTATGTAACATATTATGAGAGACTTGCATTTATGCATGCAAAGTTGTACTAAAAAAGTACTTTCAGGTTAGCAGAAGTTGTGCATTTATCCGATTTTTGCATTTATACGTGTTGCACTTATCCGTGTATTTTTGTATGTAAACGTATAAAAAAGGCTAATGGCTTCAAGTTCCAGTGCATTTATGCGGTTTTTGCATTTATGCGATGTGCACTTATCCGTAGTTTACTGAAATAATCTTTTTGGTATATAAAGAACAAATTTTGTCCGGAAAAATCTCGCTCTTTAAATTGAAATATATCTGAGGTCAAAGTAATTAACCAATCGTTATTAGATTTTAACTGTACTTAACATCTTTTACAATAACTTGGAGGCAGGACGAAGACTGCCGGGCCAGCTAGTATTACTAATAAATGTGTCAGCAGGAATGTGGATGCGAATAGTCAATAGTGCGATATGAAAAACAATTATTTTTAATTGCAAAAAATAACAAGTAAGGCGGTTATCTATGCCGAAGCTCAGATACCCTTCACCTTTCGTTAAAATGGTGGTAAAACTGGTTATTTGCACTACAACTATGTTTTATTAAACTTTGTACCACAAAACAGAGGAGTTGCTGAGAAGTGGCCGTTACTTTTAGCTTCGCACATCCATTTTGTCAATAATTTTGTATCGATTTTATTCGATTTACCGATAAGTGTATGGGAGTAGTTTAAATCCGATCATGCTTATCTTAGAACTTAAACTCTGCTTCTGGACAGAAGTTACATACCAAATTTCAGCCCGAAAGCTCATAAACTATAGGGACATACAGACGGACACCCCCAAAAAGGGGAGTTTGTATGGAAGGTGGGAGAAGTATTCGTCCGATATTGCTCATCTTACAACGTAAGCCCCTATTATAGTATTAAAGCTAGCATATCAAATTTCAGCTCAATATTTCCTAACCTATAATCGCGGGGGCAGTTACGCGGGCACCCCAAAAAAGGGGGTGGGAGTAGTTTTTGATCGACATTGCTTATCTTAGAAAGTAGCCTCCGCTTAGATATTGAATCTTGCGTACAAAATGTCACCTATATACCTCTTAAAATACGGCTGGAATCGCAGGGACAAACCCCAAAAAGGGAGAGTTTGCATGGGAGGAGAGTAGTTTTTGACCGATCGGTTTCATTTTAACACTCAACATCCGCTTAGAGCAGAAAAGCTTGAACACAATATTTCAGCTCGATTGCTCTTAAGTTACTACTGTAATCGCGGGGACTGACATACGGACACCCCCGAAAAGAGGGATTTTGTATGAGAGGTGAGAGTAGTTTTTGACCGGTCGGTCTCATCTTACTACTCAACCTCCACTTGGTGTAGGGAAGCTTGCATACTAAATTTCAGCTTGATTGCCCTTAAACTCCAGCAGTAATCGTAGGGATACCCCAAAAAGGGGGAGTTTGTATGGGAGGTGGGAGTAGTTTTTGACCGATCGGGCTCATCTTAGAACTCAACCTCCATATAGAGCAGCAAAGCTTACGTACAATAATTCAGCTTGATTGCTCTTAAATTACTGCTGTAATCGCGGGGACTGACATACGGACATCCCCAAAAAGAGGGATTTTGTATGGGAGGTGGGAGTAGTTTTTTTACCGATTGGTCTCATCTTACTTCTCAACTTCCGCTTAGTGTAGGGAAGCTCACATGCAAAATGTAAGCGTCATTACCCTTAAACTATGGCTGTAATCGCAGGGACAGACCCCAAAAATGGGGAGTTTGTATGGGAGTAGTTTTAGACCGATCGGGCTCATCTTAGAACTTAACCTCCGCTTTGAGAATAGAAGCTAGCATTCCAAATTTCAGCTCGATATCTCTTAAACTGCGGTTGTAATCGCGGGGACAGCCGACGGATTGACGGGCAGACGGTCACCTTTAAATCGACTCAGATTTCGATGCTGATCATCTTAATATATATAAATTACGTGTCACGTTGTTTGTCCGCGATGGACTCCTAAACTACTTAACCGATTTGAATCAAATTTGCACACCGTGTTCGGTTTGATCCAACTTGAAAGATAGGATAGCTTACATCTTAAAGGGGCGGCGCCACGCCCCTTTTTTCAAATATCGCTCAGACGGCTTTTCTAATAGACCGATTGATACAAAAATTGTACCATGAGGTACTGTTGACCTGTAGATAGTTCCTGACTACATTTGGTTGTAATTGGATAAAGGGGCGTGGCACCGCCCATACAACTTGAAAATTAAAAAGGCTATATTTCATGAACTATCAGAGGTATGAAGGTGAGATTTGGTATATATGTTGTTGGAGCAGTATTAATTACAGCCAGGATGGAAGTGGGCGGTGCCACGCCCCCTTTTCAAAAATCGCTCTAACGGATTTTCTAATAGATCGATTGATACGAAAATCTTACCAAGTGGTACTGTTGACCTGTTGATAGTCCCAGGCTATATTTGGTTGTGCTTGAATAAAGGGGCGTGGCACCGCCCATTCAACTTGAAATTGCAGTATGAATTACAGTAAGGGTGGAAATGGGCTGTTCCACACCCTTTTTAAAACAAACGGTTACAACTGTCAAAATTCCACAGTATATTGCTGTTCAACTAGAGATATGAACAGTAAGGTGGGCCAATTTTTTTATTCGCACAAATCGTAACCAAAATCGGAATCTACGATGATTTTTAAGAAAATTTCACCAATAAACTTTGTGTCTAAAATCAATTCCTAGCTCGCGTTGGGAAGCATGAAGATTTCAGATAGAGATTTTTTTTGATTTTAAATGAGCACAAACCGAAAACTTCAGATATATATTTTTACAGACCTTCTGCGTAAAACTGACTTCCCAACGAACTAAATGAGATATTACAGAAGCAAATCTATGTATTGGTTAAAAAGTTATGGCCTCTGAGAGTTGGCATACAGAAATTAAGTTTTTAAAAATCATTTTTCAGAATATTTGCTCATTGCTAAAAAAAAAAATCTTTACCTGAAATCTTCATGCTTCTCAGCGCGAACTAGGAATTGATTTTAGATATATAGTTTCTTAGTGAAATTTTCTAAGAATTCTTCGTACATTCCAATACTGATATACGGTTAACAGGTTGTTTTTTTTTTTGACGCGAACTAATTAATTCGCCCTAATGATCAGGCTATTTCGAATAAAATAAGTTAAAAGTGCCGAGGCGCTGCCCACGCACTTCAATAGTTAACTTTTTACCTGTATCAAATAATGGTCCGTACACCAGGCAGTTGAGGATGCGCAGACTAAAATAGTGATTTTTTTTAATTTACTTTACAGGTATGTATTTTTCAATTACTTCTCAGGAGAGCGAATCGGCAATAAATCATATAGATAGAAAAATTAAGCAATATTCATTGTAGTTATACTACAATGGTTAAATTTTTATAGTATATCAGATGTAACATTAGCAAACAATTGAAAATAACCTATGCATGGGGTATTTTCTTGACATATAGAACTTCTGATAGGTATAAGTGTAAATCTAGCTGTCATACTAATGAAGTGTAATAGACTTTCTTTTAGTATACTTTGCAAAATCACCATGTAAAAACTAAACAAGAACAAAGTTTACAAATCATGCAAATTTATTTTCAAAATGCACGTTCTGTTCGCCAAACTTATGGAGCCCTTTATGAAGTTGAGGGTGCATGTAATGATGCATCTGAGCAGCTAATAGAAGCCATCGACGCTGTAGACGTTAGTATGACAGGGGACTCGAATTTATCGAACCGACTTCATTCTCTGGAACTCGGTCTCTGCAAATGCTGAGGAAAGACCTTGGCCTACATTCATATAAAATCCAACTGGTAGAAGAAGTAGGGCCAATGGACGATCAATTGATTTTTTTATTTATCATGTCATTGAACATTATTTGAAGGAGAAATGGTTCTAACACGACGCTGTAACATGCCATACAGCGCGTGAGACCATCACTTTGCTAAGCCAAACGTTGGTGACCGAATTATCTCAAAAAATGGTAATACGAGTTCAATACAAAAACAGTATTACGGATTATTCTTGATCCGTGTGAGAAGAAGACATGACAAAAGAAGTTTTTATGGCTAAAGGCATGAAGCTTCAAACGGAATTTTCATTTGCGGTCAGTAGGAGAAGGCATAACAAAAATGTTTTTTTATGACCAAAGAGATAGTTAGTATACAGATGGTTCACGCTACTACGGATCAAGATAAATAATTTTGATCTTTAGAGATATGTATGTTTCCGATTTGTGAAAGAAGTGGTTTTTCGCCCTACATACTGAAAAAACTTAATCTACATTTTTATTAGCATTAACAACAATAAAACTTAAGTAGTAAACTTTAATGTTAAGGAGTTACTTTAAATAAGTTACATAAGTAAATAAACTCAACATATTTTTGTCGAGCTTTAGTGCCGTTTTCAAAGTACTTTGTAGACCTAAGTGTGAAATATATTACAAGTTAATATGCAATAGCGAAGCATTGCCGGGCCCACTAGTTTATATATATATATATATTGTCATACCTACCACGCCTCCTTAAGGGCGTTACAAATGAAAGAACAAAATTAATATACCCTTCACTCTGTTTATGCGCATGGTGAAGGGTATAAAAATTAACCTAAATTCTTAGAATATCTCAATGGCTATTGCAATGTGTGTTGAACTACTACTGCATATAATATATTTCACGGAATTGCCTCACTGTTATAAATGCTGTCATATACTTTGGGAAACCTACCTGAGCGCGATAATAATATGTTGGGCCTGCCTACTTCTCTCTTACCTTAGTGCTTTCAGTGTATCGAATTGATTAAACAAATTGGTGTAGCCGTAAAACACTTTTGACACGCTACTTAACGAAATAAAATATATTTTGCCTGTATATTCATTTCTATGTTGCCGGTTATATATAAAATAAAAGAAAATGTTTGTCTAGATATGAATAGTTGTAGTATCGGTGTATACCATTTTATAGCTCTATGGTTATAAAATCTCTTTTGGCACATAAAACCCACCCACTGATCAGAAAAAAAACAATTCGCCTACATTTTTACATCTGTTGTGCTACGTTTTATCAGCATATCAAATGTTATCGCTGTAACCTTAAAAAATATTTCGTCACGCCCTGATTCGAAAATTAAAATTTCGTCTTCATTTTCATATCTGTTGTGTGGAGTGCCACATTTGTACCAAATTTCATCTCCCTGGGTATAAAAAAGGCGTATCGTCATTTCGCCCAATGTCATTTCGTCCAAACATGTCATATCGACCAATAACCTAACTACAAAATGACATATCGCCCAAGTGCAATGACATAAGACCCAACACAAATTTTTTGGGCGAAATGTCAGTTTCAAAAGGAATCATAACGGGTCCGCCAAATAACTTTTTTTTCAAATGCTATAAAAAAAACTACTAAATATTTTCTCAAATTTCTTTTTTTTATTTGAAAGTACAATCCTTCTGGTTAATAATGGAAAATAATTTTATTCAAATGGCTGCCTCGCCTGGCAATGCAGTAGCCTACACGATCGGTCCAATTTTTAGCACATTATTTATTGTATGTAGCTGTATATCACCAATGGCTTCACGTCATTGACCGTAACGGCCACTCCTTGCTCATTTTCGAAGAAAAATGGCCCAATTATGCCTCTGGACCAAAATCCGCACCAAACAGTGACTCGTTTTGGGTGCATCGGCATTTCAATGTATGCGTGCGGGTTTTCTGTGCCCCAAATGCGACAATTTTGCTTGTTTACATACCCGCCAAGATCAAAATGAGCTTCATCTGAAAAGATGATTACCATGACAGTGTTACCATTTACGAAATAAGCACTATTTGAAAAAAAAAACGTTACATGGCTGACCCGTATTATACAAATATTATGAAGACGGAATAGCATTGCATTATTTAAGGCGAATGCATCGCAGTCAGTCTCGCTACTCTCTCTCTGGCATTATTAAAACCCGAATGCGGTGGGAGGCACTCTCTCTCTATCATTTTTCATAAGTTGATAAAAAATTTACTGTGGGGAGGAGGGCGTCGGCCAACTTAGCCTCTACCATTAACTGATAGAAAGGTTTAAATTAGGTGGTAGACGCATTAGTTCTTTTTATAATATTATAATAACTTCACTAGCTATGGCCTTAATGTGCACAATTTTGGGCATTGTCAAATTGTTTCACCATTTTTGGGTCAAAAATTAAAATTTCGTCTGGATATTTATAATTTCCATGCAGTATACTAAATGCCTGCCAAATTTCATTGAAAACGGTTCAGCCATTTAGGCATGATTGAGCCACAAACAAACAAACAGACGAACAAAATCTTAGGATTTTATACAAATATCACAGCATTACACAACATCACAATGCCCCATCCATATACAGAATTTGGTAGACGGCGACGAAACGAAAGAAGACAAAACTAATTTTCTGATTGGCAATTTCCTCAGTTCTCTTTCCTACGTAATATTGATTGCATTATATGCTTATTAGCCAAATCCTCAAAAGAAATGTCAATACACAACGCTAAAAAAAAATAAAATAAAAATACATTAGGCGGTACTGGATAAAATTTTGTGTGTTCATTTGGTGTTACCACCACCAGTTGGCTGTCTGTCAGATTACTACCAAACGAATGATTGTTGTTGTTTTAGCTATGCAGCTATGATGAGTATTTTGTTTTTGCATTAATTCTGTTTACATGAAACCTAGAAAATCCTTGTGAATCTATAGAAAGTTATCACCAGAGCGAACGATATGAAAATCAGCAGCAGAGAAAGTTGTTGGATGTCAAGATAGCCCATATATGGGCAGCTAAGAGAACCCTACAAAGAAATGAAATGTTTGTTTTATACACAACGCAGAAAAAAAGTCATCCTTTAAGCATAATGTGTATTTTAGGTTAAGAACATATGTATTATGTTATATGGTCGTAATCAAATATGTGATGGGACGGCAGTGATACACGTATGTCGCCGCTTTACAATTTCTGCGATATAATCAGTTGAGTTTTATCAGTTTCCAGTTGTTTCCTTTGCGTTTCTATCAATACCATTTGCTTGATTTGTCTGGCACTTGATATCGTTTACTTTCTTTTCAACTTCGTCTGAAACTGTTGTTACTTTCTTACCGCCAATTAGTAAACAAAATTTAATTCATAGCTAAGAATGGAATTTGTGTGGGATTTTGTACTATGATAATGTAAATTGGCACAGAACTTTTGTATACAGGTCTTTTTTCTCACAAGGTTAAGAGAGTTTGTTTTATGGTGGTTATGGGGTTTGCTTAAGTTTAAACTAATTACAGTTGATTTACGGTCTGCATTTGAAATTAACTTTAAGATCTTAATTGAGGAAGTATAAATATGTCCATAGCTAAATATGAAAAAAGTCGTATATTAACTTTTTATACTTTACATGAAAAAAAGGAGCGATTTTTTATGTTATTTGATTTATTTAATGCCTACAAATTCTTTATTTGTTAAGTGAAAAGTTGATTGTACCAAACGTGTATTGGGGAGTCCCCTTCCAGAATATGTAAAAACCGCGATCTCGTAAAAAAACAAATAGGACCTTATCACATTATGCCATTTTATCAAATGTCAGATATCGTTTTTTAGAAATTTGAGTCTACCAAATTTTAATTTTGATCCTCATCCGATCAACCCAGTTTTTTAATACATGTATCTCTTGAATCTCTTCAGTAGCAACTTCTATTTCATGTTTAAACACATCAATTGTCTCTGGATTATTTGTGTATCATTTATTCTTAATGGTTCCCCACGGAAAATAATCCAAAGGTCTCAAATCACAGCTCCAAGGTAGCTCATTGACATCACATTTTCGGCTAATTATTCGGTTTTCAAAAACAGTGCGAAAAATATCAATGGTTGCGTTAGCTGTGTGACATGTGGCCCCGTGTTTGTTTAAACCAAATGTTGTCCATGTCATTCTCTTAAGTTTTTGGGAACATAAAATCATTTAACATGGTGCGGTAACGGTAAACCCCATATGCGGCAATTTAGCTTGTTGACATAGCCACCAAGATGAAAATGAGCTTCATCTGAATACAAGACGATCGTATGCGGTACTGCCGAACCAATCGTTGTAGTCATATAAATGTTATTGTGTTACATTATTGAATGACTAAGTTCAATCTTTCCAATAAAACCAGAAATTTGAAAAAATTATCAGTACTTTTATTTTTTATAGCCAATTCAAATATAAAATTTTAAATGCCCCACTCTGTAGTTGTTTTTTGTGATACCACAAAAGTTCTTTTTGGTACAATAAAAGTGCTTAATAGCATAATATTAGTGCCTTTTATACAACCCAAGTGGATTTTGGTACAATGAAAGTACTTTTTGGGATAACAAAAGTACTCTATGGTACAAAAAATTGTTTGGTGATAGATTAAAAGTCCTTTTTATGCAATGAAAGTCTATTCTGCCAAAATTAAGGTACCTTTGCTGCAACCAACGTATTTGTCGGTGCCATGCCGGTACCTTGTGGTACAATAAAAGTACTCTTTGGTACAAAAGTGTTTATTGTTACAAAAAAAAAGCTTTTTGATAAAATACAAATATAATTTGGTTCATTAAAAATAATTTTTGAATTTAACTAGTATACGAAATAAAAATTGAGAATTTAGTATACGAAATGGACATTGCGTTCCTCGAAAAACGTGAATAACTTAACCACTGTGTAATCAGTTTTTTCAAACAAATATTGGGTTTACTTCTGAAAGCATGCACTTTCCAAATAAAGTAAAAAACATCATCCTAATTAAATAGCAGACAGAAAACGAACAAACGGTCAATGACTGAGTTATATATCTTCAAGTGGGAAAGTAACTAAAAATATTTTTTTTTAACCGTAGGTCAATATTTTGAGGATGTTACGGAACATATACAGTATACAGATTCATGTTGTACTTGACCAGACCCACAACATGCACTAGGCCACTCCCCAGGTTCCAATTGACTGTAGCACAGTGCTATATTTTGTACTAGTAGGTATTTACATAAATTAGTCAATAATCTTTTAAAAGTTCCGAATAGGTAAATGTCCGGAATAGCTTTACTTGCCTACTTATCTGTTTTTACTCCATAAGTGCTTATTTGAGGTTTTCTGCTCTTTTTGTTTGCTAGTATCATAAAAAGTGTTTATTTTTTATTATCCAAATTAAATTTTTAATTATTTTTACCCTGGTTAACATATTTTGAAATTTTTTTACTGATTTAATGTAAAAACAATGTGCCGATTGTAACATTATTTTCAAGAAATTTGTAAGTTAAGTTGTTATACAAAATATAAGACCACTTTGGGCTTGATGAATATTATCCTGTCTTAAAATGTAGCAAGGATAGTGGAATCGCTGGAGTCACTTGAAGTGTCTTGATTAGATGGCTGAATAATTGGAAGACGAAATACGCATTAAAATTGTAAATTTTCTGCACACTTCTGTACAAATATAATAGACTAGCTGACCGGGCAGACTTCGTCCTGCATAAAGAAGTATTAACTTAAATATAAGTTTTTTTGGGTGGAAAAAATCTTTCGGTGCGTTAGTTTTTTTAATATTCTCATCGAAATTTAACAAAAAATATTTAGGTATGTTATACTAAAAGATCACATTTTTCAATGAAAAAAAATTATTGCAATGCTTATTATAATACAACGTGTATGGGAAAACCAAAAAGTGTACATATGTTAATAAGTAAACATGTAATCATGCAACATAAAGCATATCATGCGCAAAAATGGATTTTCCAAAATACATGTCCCAAACATGGATGTACAGTAGAGTGGCCATAGTGGAAATTTTTTTGAAAAGTTAAATTTTTAGCTTTGAAAAATATGAGGTTGGGGATAAAAATAATTATGCTTTTTTTTTTTTAATTCTGAGTACCTCCGGGTTGAGCCCAAACTTTTATTACATTACCCATTTAGGCTGAAGTGCAGAATATGGGGCGAGAGCCCGATTAAAAACCAAAAATATGCCATTGTCTTCATCTTGGTCCCCAAACATCGGAATGGTAGGTCTAAGTTGGCGCTCAGGCCCATGGGGCCCGGGGGGTCAAAAAAGTTTCGGTTCTATGATGACCCCCCAGGTGCGGGTACTCAAGTGAAAGATATTTTCGAGACGAATCCAACGATGTTTTGGTTCCTACAGGTCTCCTGGACCGAGTTAGAGCCATTTCCGGGATATATCAAAAAAAATAAATTATTTTTAAAAAAATTTAAAAAAAAATTTTGCGTTCGCCGCTACTAACCCCAACATAGGCGTACCGTCATTTCGCCCAAATACAACCATGACATATCGCCCAAAACATGTCATTTCGACCAAAAACCTAACTACAAAATGACATATCGCCCAAATGCTATGACAGAAGACCCAACTCAATTTTTTTGGGCGAAATGTCAGACTCATGACGACGGCACGCCCTGCTGCATACTTCGCAGCCAGTCTTGTACTCTCTCTCTACAAGACTGATCCCAAACTTTTGGATTTCACATTTTTAATTTTTTCTATATAACGCTATGGCCAGTCTAATGTACAGCCCTTTAGCTTTATTGATTGTCATCGCAAATTCTAACCGAACTGGAAACTGTAGTTATTTAAAATCAAACGGCAAGTCCGTGGGTATTATTGGAATACATATATTTTCTGGTTTAATTGATATAAGAAGGATAACTCAATCATGTATTGCTTTTTAAATCCTGAAATGCGCGATCAAGGGGTTCCAACAATTTTTGGTGTGTCATAGTACACTCATCCTTTACTATGATCGAAAAATTGCAATTTATTGCGCTATTCTGCAACGTCCGAAAGAGTTGCGCTGCGCTGTACAGGAGGATGCAGTAGCCTATGCGATATGTTTTGTATTAAAACATTCGGTATATCAAGGAAATAAAATCCTCCACACTTATTCGTAATTTCTTATATAGGGTGGGCCATTTAAAATGTTAAATTTGAATCGGCTATAAAGTACTGGAAATTTTTTCAAATTTCTTGTTTGGTTGGAAAGATTTCACCTTGTCATTTAATAACACTGTGAGACAAATGGTAGGGGTCAGTGATCGGAAAGGGTTCAAACTACTGGGGAAAGTTATATCGGAAAAAAAGAAGTTATACGTCTAGGAATCGAGATATATCGATTTGAAGTTAGTAACTATATTATAGGGAAAATTGTTAACTTTGGTGGTCTTTTTTTTGACATAACTCGAGAACCACTAGTCCGATTTTGCTCAAACAAATTTAAAAAAATTAAAAATTTCAATTCCTTTAATATGTTCATATAACGTTTTTCTATAAGAGCAACAGTTTCCTTTTTCCATTCATCAAATGTTTTTAAACTGGGTTTATTTTGTAACAGTTACAATAAAACTGTTGCACTCCGAGACGTATGGTTTAAGTGGAATATTACTTATGATATTCATACGCCACCATATAACAATATAACGAATGAGCCTAAAACGTGAGATATTTCCCTATATGATAGTTACTAACTTCAAATCGATATATCTCGATTCCTAGACGTGACCCAGCGAAAAGCCGGGCCACGTATAACTTGTTTTTGACCGATATAACATTTCCCGTTGGTTTCATCCCATTCCGATTTTGACTGTCGCATAGTGTAATTGAACACAATATTTTTCGTATGACTACCTCGAGTGGCTCGACAGTACTTTATCCGACCAATCCAAGTTTTCCGTACATTTTCAATTATTTCGGGTCGAATCTCTTCAAAAGCAACTTCGATTTTATGTTTAACGCTTCAATTGTCTCTGGATGCTTTGTGCAACATTTATCCTTAATGACTGCCCGCAGCTCCGAGGTGACCAATTGATATCACAATTTCGACTGATTATTCGATTTTTAAAAACAGTGCGTAAAATATCGATGGTTGCATTGACTGTGTGTCATGTGGCACCGTCTAGTTGAAACCAAATGTCGTCCATGTCATTCTCTAGAATTTTTGAATTAAAATTTCGTCGAGCATGGCGCGCCATTACCGTTGATAGTAATGGCGGCTCCTTGGTTATTTTCGAGGATGCCGTTGGCCCATAAAACAGGAAAACAGGATTGGAAAACAGAATTGGGCAGGGCCAACCATTTTTGGCTTGATCACACATATTGGTGTTTATTCCACACCCTATATCAAATCTCGCCTTTTTTCTTCAGAAAAGATGTACTTAATTTAATCCACACCAAATTTCATGACCATTCGCAAAATAGGTCTTCAGATTGCGTCCCATTGCGCCAACTGATCCATTACTTCAGATAGCACGTTTTTACAATATAAGTCCTATGGGCGGGCCATGCCAACTAGTCTAGAACATCAAATACCCCACTTTAACAAATTAGCTACTATGGGTGGGGCCACGCCTTTTTGACCCGATCATATTGCATTCACGCGTAATTTAAAGTCACTCAACACATTGTAATATGACTTCAGATATTGTATTTATACCATCACCCTTAGGGATGAGGGTATATATCATTTGTTACGACCCAAAAATGTTACACATAGATGGAGTCACTACAGACCCTAGGTTTCTTAGAACCAAATTCGATTCATGATTTTTTAAGTCATTTGAGCCATGTCTGTCTGTCTGTCTCGCACGATAACTTTCGAAAGACGCAACCAGATGTCTTGAAATTTTACGAGTTAATATTTCCCAAAACTACTTACGGTATTGCAAATGGGCTACATGACTCCGCCCCTTCTGGTACCTCCCATACGAATACATCATTCCGCCCACTTTAGAAATCGAGTAATAATATCAATACACTCAACGGGATCGTACCCAAATTCTGTACTTAGTAAAACTATTACAGGATAAAGTTTTGGAAAAAAAATTGGAAGTCTAGCCACGCCCCTTCTGGTACCTCCCATACAAATTCACCTTTCCGCCCATTTTAGATATGGAGTAATAATATCAATAAATCCATCGCGCTCGTACCCTAATTCTTAATTTAGTAAAGCTATATCAGGATACAGTTTTTGAGAAACAAACTGAAGTCTACCAACGCCCCATCTGGTACCTCCCACACACATCTGGTACCGCCCACTTTAGAAATCGATTAATATTATTATTAGAACTACCGCGATCGTAAACAAATTCTGTATTTAGTCAAGTTCAAGCAGGATAAAGTTTTGGAGACAAAATCTGGAAGTCTAGACACGCCCGTTATGGTACCCCCCATACAAGTGTACCTTTCCGCCCACTTTAGAGATGGAATAATAATATCAATACACTTGACACGATCGTGCCCAAATTCTGTATTTAGTAAAGCTATAACAGGATAAAGTTTTGGAGAAAAGATCTGGATGTCTAGACACGCCCCTTCTGGTACCTGCCATACAAATGTACCACGCCGCCCACTTTAGAGATGGAGCAATAATATCAATATTCTCGACACGATCGTGCCCCAATTCTGTATTTTGTTAAGTTATAACAGAATAAAGTTTTGGAGAAAAAATTGGAAGTCTAGCGGCGCCCCTTATGGGACCTCCCATACAAATGTACCTTTCCGCCCACTTCCGAGATGGAGTAATAATATCAATACATCCAACGCTATAGTGCCCAAACTCTGTATTTAGTAAAGCTATAACAGGAGGATAAACCTAGAAGTCTAGACACGCCCCTTCTAGTACCTCCCATACAAATTTTCCACTCCACCCACTTTAGAAATCGAGTAATAATATCAATATAATAGCATTTTTTTTTTATTTTACTGAGGGTGATGGTATATGTAAGTCGGGTCGCCCGACTGAAACTTTCTTACTGATTTTGTTTATGGGTTGCAATGGATGGACCACACATCAAGGGCGTCGGTTCAAACAAACCCAATTTAAATTTCATGTACATATGTATGTAAATGTATATTTTATCTGTGCCATTTGAAATGACAAATTTTAATTTTCACAATTATAAATTTTGAAAAATTTTTTGTATGTGAAAAATCGAAAATTGACTCAATAAATGAACCAAATATCTATGTTTCAGTAGCCTATAACCATCCTCGGAAGATTGCCTTTCTAATGAAACCGGGTTGTTGCACATCGGTTGGATGGTTTTGATGTCTATAGGGGTCATAGGTAGAAACAAATGTTCACTTTTATATATATAGATTGTAAGCTTATTTACTGAATCTCTGCTTTTATTAATATATATTGTTCATTAATTTTCACTAAATGTTCATGAAACTGACAAAACATCTCTGGCATTTATATTAGCACCCAACTATTTGTTTATCTTAACTTAAATTTAATTTAATTTTATATTAAACATATATCTTTAAGATATTAAATTATTTATTGCAAACCCAAGCTTCAGCTACTTCTGAATGCAAAGTTCTTCATAACATAATTTCTTTCCCAAGCACATACTTAAAGAATTATGAATATGAATATGGTAATCTTTTGTAATATTGCCATAGTTTGAATATGTATTTCATTGCTTTTCACAGAGTATGTACAGTTTTAATTGCTAATTAAGACTCAAATCAAATAATACAGTTCTGAGCTAATGCTGTTGCATTAATTACAATTAATCAAATTCATAGATGAATCCGTCTTTGTAATCCCTAGACTGGGAGAGTATTATGCATTTTCTGTTGTAACATTTGTAAACTGAACAACAATAGAGAAGTCACTCATTGTGTTCATTATTATGCATTACTTTATTTCTTTGTATTTGTATTGTGACACATTCGTAACGCTCCTGGCTTATCAAGAATACTTAAAGCAATATTTGATTTTAATGAGTGCTATTGATTCTGTGTCAGTATATGCTATATATATATATGTATGTTATTTTACAAGTATATTGTGCAGATGCTTAATTTGGCATATTTAAAATGTTCAACTAATTACTATTATAATTTAATATGAGGGTTTTTGTTGTTCGGCAAAATTAGTAATTTTTTTTATGGATTCCATAAATTTGCATTCCATAAATGAGATATAGTAGAGATATGGCTATATTAGTTTTAACTATTGGCATGCGACATTGAAAAAATGTGTGTGGTATTCTTTCATTTAAAAAATTTTAACGTTTAACATACGAGTGTAAAATTTTAAAATATACATCCTATTCGGTGTGAAATACAATAGCATATTTTAAATAATCATATACTTTGTTTTTCATAACAACATTAGGGCTAGACAGATCATTATATTAAACAGTAACAGCATTTTGCAGTAATTTCAGTTCATTAATATTTCTATTAATTTTCAACTAGTTGCTGTCATTCGAGGCTTATCATGATTTTCGTTTTTCATATCTAATTTTCATATTAATAATAATAATACGTACTGTTTTGCTAAATTTTCTGACAGCTGTCTAATAAATTTTAAGTATTATTTAAGGGCTACATTTGTTAATATTGTTTGAGAAAACTTTTCACTGGCAAACCATATTTCTATGTAGTAATTTATATGTTGTCTGCAACATTAAGGAAACTGATGCAAACAGCAGGAAATACGACCGGAAGGTGTTTTTTAAAAGCTTACTTACAAAATCAAGAAAAACATTTTGCGCGTTTTTGCGCCAATTTGTTTTATTAAATAAATTTTGATGTAAGACACTCCTGTGAAAACGGTGGAAAACTAGTTTGCTTTGATTTGGCCTCATTTTCTTTGTTTTTGCTGTATTGCAATTTGTTGGTGAGCATTAATTTTTAATTATACCCTACATAAGGCAATATATGCCTATTTGCCTTGATAAAATTCAAATTGAAAATATGGTTAAATGACATTATTCCACAACAACTCTAGATTTTATAGCCGTCACAGCAAATTTTTTCAAAACGTTAAACTATCAACATATTCGGGAAAATTAATTCAGAACTGATTAATAACAACCACTAAAACTAGTTTTTCATGCAAAATTCAGAGGAATACCTTCTAACTAGTTCAAGTTACTTTTATAAAATGTAATTCATTTCGAGGTTTGTTTTTTAAATGGCTTTATTTATTTTATTTTAATGGATATGCAACAACTTGGAATGACGCTGTAATGATGAATTCCCATTCCTTTCCCAACCCCACCCTCCGAGATTGCACATACTTATTCAAATGTATACAGCTTTTTGGTCCACTCTGTATATAAACAGATAAGTGTGTATACATTAGGGTAATAACTTTTTTTGACAACATTCTCCCCAGGGCTTTTCTAATGGCAAATATTGTATTAATGATAAAAAAAAAGTATTTCAGTTCAATTTGCTAAAAAAAACCTTATATATATTTTTTTTTTAACTTTTTTTAATAACAATTTTTTTTTGCAAATAATTAATGCAAATAATGCAAAAAGTTATTACCCTAGTATACATATGTACATAAGCATTTATATATATTTTAAACAGTTAAAACATAAGTCAATATTAAATTTTAAAGAGATCGGATACAAACCGTAGCTTTTATAAAAGTTTGATTCTACTACAGTATATATGGGTAAATCCGAAATAATGTATACCAAGAAAAGAATTTCAGAGTTGTTAAAACCACATATATTTGTAAATCCATAAATGGGCTATATATTCAACCCTCAAAATATTTACAGCATAACCATTTTCGATAATCCACTTATGAATGGCAGATTTAAACTTACACCTACCTCGTGTTTTTATTTGTTTTTCTAAAATATATGTTTTTTAGATGTTCATAAAAATGGTAAAAATCACCATAATTGTTTTATGTTTCATAATAATCTTAAAGTCTAATCAATTGTCCACAATTAAATGTAAAAAAACGCATCGGTAGGTCATTCAGATGATATAAATAATGTTAAGTAAAGATGGGCATTCGGCATATAACGTCCGCAACGGAAAACAAGGTTTTTTAAATTTAACTGCTTTAATATTTAGTTTTTTCTCAATCAAAGTACGTTTGTAAAGAGAGCCAATAGCGCGCTTAAAATATATATAAAAAAATATGTTTTTTTACACCATTTAACAGAAAAATATGAATGACAAAGTGTATAACGTCCACAACGGAGTTCATTTTTTCGAAAATTATATTTATTAAATAAAGCAATTGTGAACTCATATGAAGTGTACAATGTGCAAGAGTTCTAGAACTTCAGGTAGACATTACCTGGAGGTATCATGTCATGCAACTGACATGTATTCTAACTGAAGCTTTGTCAAATTTGCCAAACCTCTGTGTATTTTGAACGAAGCATACTAATATTGTTTCATAAATATACAAATGACTGAAACTGCAGAAAGGTCAAAACGAGTCCGTAATAACACTAGTTTACAGCCATTTTGGTCTTTGGGTACCACTATTTTTTTATGATAGAGGACGGGTTTCTGATTAAGAAAAAAAATTTTTATGGAGTGGATTTTTTTTTTTTAATTTTTTTTGTAAAATTTTTTTCCTTGTTGACAGTACCTTTGGATTTTTACCTATATTTCAAGTTCTAGACGGCCGATCAGGACAAAAAAGGTACCAAATTAATTAGAATCTATTGGCCAACAAGAATTATGCCACTTAAAGTCAACAAATTGGTTTATTTTGCCCTACTGGCTGAATTTATTTGAAAAATTGAGCTTTTTTCATGAAAAATAGCGTCTCCTTTTTTAGTTTTTAAATAATGTAAAATCGAAAACTCGAGATGCGTATAGTGAACACCTTAGCAAACAAATGTTGTATTGCAGAAGAGAATCTATGGACTGGTTTAAAAGTAATGGCCTCTGAAAGTTGGCATACAGAAATTAAGTTTTTATAAATATTTGAATTTTTGCATTTGTCGGAACTGCAGAATATGGTCCGAAAGCCCAAACCACAACAAAAATATACCATTCACTTCGTCTTGGTCCCATAACATTGATATAGTAGGTCAAAATGGGAGCCGAGGCCCACGATGCACTTGGGGGGTCAAGAAATGGGCTCCTTGGATTCTATGATGACCGCCTATGTGCGGGTACTCAAATGAAAGATATTTTCGACACGAATACAACGGTAGGACCTGTAGAGTCTTGAAATTGACACCACTGGATTGGTCTCAAAAATAACTTTCATTTGAGTACCCGCACATAGAGGACCGAAGGGCACTCTTTTTTGACTCCCTAGGTCGCCAATAAGTCTTAAAAATTACACCATTGGATTCGTCTCGAAAATATCTTTCATTTGAGTACCCGCACATAGGCGGTCATCATAGAATCCAAGGAGCCCCTTTCTTGACCCCCCCAAGTGCATCGTGGGCCTCGGCCCCCATTTTGACCTACTATATCAATGTTATGGGACCAAGACGAAGTGAATGGTATATTTTTGTTGTTGTTTGGGCTTTCGGACCATATTCTGCAGTTCCGACAAATTCAAATATTTATAAAAACTTAATTTCTGTATGCCAACTTTCAGAGGCCATTACTTTTAAACCAGTCCATAGATTCTCTTCTGCAATACTACATTTGTTTGCTAAGGTGTTCACTATACGCAGAAGGTTTCAAAAAAATTTTATCTCGAGTTTTCGATTTTACATTATTTAAAAACTAAAAAAGGAGACGCTATTTTTCATGAAAAAAGCTCAATTTTTCAAACAAATTCAGCCAGTAGGGCAAAATAAACCAATTTGTTGACTTTAAGTGGCATAATTCTTGTTGGCCAATAGATTCTTATTAATTTGGTACCTTTTTTGTCCTGATCGGCCATCTAGAACTTGAAATATAAAAAAAATCCACTCCATAAAATTTTTTTTTAAATTTTTTTTCTTAATCAGAAACCCGTCCTCTATCATACAAAAATAGTTGTGTTCAAAGACCAGAGAAAAAATAATTATTTGTAAAGTAGTGTAATTAAAGAAATAATGAACATCAACTGATGTTGCACAAAAAAAGCTGTTGTAAAGCGGAAAGTTTGGCAACTGGTACGATCTCAAAATCATATTTTAAAAAATGTTCAGGATTTTTACATACTTGCAAAAGGGCATATGGCCGTGTTCGCGAAAATGTCAACCAGAGGGGAAAAAAAATTTTGTGACTTTTACAAAAAATTTTTGTGTGTATGAAATAAGAAGTGTCTAATAAATCTGGAAAAATCTGTTTTTGGTCGAAAATTGCAAAACAGTGGCAACCCTGGCATGTTTTTTCTAGTAAGCTTTATACTGAGAAGTAAAACAAAATGGATAGCTCACAGAAAAAGGTAAAAACAACCTATTTTGCTCAGAAAATTCCATTGTTTTCTTTTGCAATATATAGATAAAGAATTGTTTTAGTGCTGAAACCAAAAAAAAAAATTTAAAAAAAATTTTAAATGCACATTTGATGGCAATGAAAACTGCGCAATTTGGGTGTAATGTGAAAGACTAAAATTGGAAAAATTTAATAACGGTGGTTGCACGCTGGTGTTTTGTTATGAAAACATAACTTTTTCTGAGCTGGAGTTCCTAATATCTGGAATGGGTGGTATTTTTAAAGATTAATGCTGGTTTCTCAGTTTAAATTGACATCAAATGTGTGTAATGTGAAAGACCACTTGAAAAAAAAAAAACTTAATTTTTTTTTTTGGTAGGATCCACTCACAAGTGCAAAAAAAAATAAAAATTACATCGAAAAGCTAAAAAAGAATGGTAAATACGAAAAACACAAAAGAAAGAGCTATGCGTAAATTGAGAGAAAACCGTAAACTGAAGGAAAGTGAAATGCCAAGAAAGGATCGTGAGTCTCTTGTAGAAAGACGTCGCAAAGACTACGTAAATGCATTCAACCTTACACCTTCAACCATTTCTGTCGAAAAAATCACTAATGAAGACTTTTGTAAAATAAACAATAAATTAAATGTTGCCGATTTTTTTTAACACAAAAAATATTCGTGATATTGCGTCGGCCCATCAAATACAGCAAGAGTCCTGCAATATCCGCATTTTTTCAACTTCCAAAGAAGGATATAATCAATCTTAAAAAATAAAAAATTAAAATCAAAAGAGAAACAAAATAAAAATAGAGTTTGAATAACTTTGTTTTTGCATTTTTTTATAATTCCGCAAATATAACCGTTTTCAAAAGAATGTAGTTTTATTTGGCATACGGTGAAATAAAACTTTAAAGCTTACTAGAAAAAACATGCTAGGGCTGGAATTTTCGACCAAAAAACAGTGTTGCCAAATTTATTAGACACTTCTTATTTCATACACATCAAAAAATTTTCGCGAACACGGCCAGGTGTGGGCACGCCCTTAAATATTGTCATGCTGTTTTCGAATTTTTTGACACCTTTCTTTTTTTTGCCATAAAAAGCTGATAAAAACATGGTTTTGTGCCACCTGTCACAAATCCCTCTCTCCCACCTCCCAAACCATGATATTTTTTACGATCCCTTAGCCCCAAGACCTAATATTGGACTTTGGTTGTAAAAAATTTCTTTAAGAAGCATTTATAAGCACTAAAAGTCGTTTTTAAATACAAAAATTTGTACGATGTAATGTGAAAGACTTTCGTTGTAATGTGAAAGACTTGATATTTTTAGTCCTACTGAGGTTTCTAAGCAACATATTTAAACCGTTTAAATGCAATTTCCTTTCTTCATTATTCAACTTTTATCTCCAAAAGTACGGGGACAATCCGTTGTCTATAAGAGCAGAACTTTTAGAAAGTATCTGTCTACCTCAAAAGTGACTTCCAAAATTTGTAATGTGAAAGACCGTCTTTAACTGCTTATACCATGAAAACCATAGGACCTGGAAAAAAAAATTCTTTGGAGGAAATGTGCACACTGTTAAGCTTTATAATTTCCATGCATAAAACATTAGCATTTAACTAGTTTCAAACCAATTTTTTCAAATTTGTGTGTACAAATGTAATGTGAAAGACTGCGAACACGACCATATAAGTGGTATATTCCTAATATATGCTTCCAATAATGATATAAAGACCACAACTGAAGATATATCCCAAAAATGGTTAAATGTAAAAAATATTCCAGGTGTAAAATCACATCATTATTTTGCGGCCCATTCTAATAATCCCACCATTAAAATGGCACGTACAGCAGGGTCCAAAAAATACCTAATTAAATAAAATATACCAAAAAATGTTAAATCAAATGAATATTGTTGTTATATTTGTATAAATAATATAATAGGAAAAAGTATAACGTCCGCAACGTAACGTCCGCAACAGACGATTTTCTAATTTTTGGGTGAACCAAAAAATTTGTAACTGTCATAAAAGCGTTTTTAGAATCCTTGATTATTCCTCTTTCCTTTATGTATTTAAATTTTTTCAGTAACTATGCAATATTTGCTGAAATAGATGCAAATACAGGTTGACATCCAAAACTACTTCCATTTTTTGTAACGTCCGCAACGGCACTTTAGGCACGAATATCTCTTTTGTCAAAAGTAGTTAGGCAAAAAATTAAATGTCATTTTAAAGTACTTTCAAATAACTGTTGTTGCTGAAGTTTATATATAAATATCTCACTCATAACGCAAACGGGATTAATATAACAAAACATAAATGCGTACGAATGTAACGACCGCAACGCAGGATTTACCCATATACATGTAAGTATATATATGGGGACTATATGTATATATAGACCGATTTCTTAAAAACTTCAAACCAATCGATCTTATAGCAAAAGGAACATCTGTGCCAAATTTGGCAAAGATCGGACGCTTCCATGAATTAATCTCCGTTTTGGGTGTTCAATACCCCACTGTGCGTCGTCGAATGAATCATGAGCTGAATGAGCTGTACAACGACATCGACGTGGTCAAGCGCGTTCAAATAGACTGAATGCGCTGGATTGGACACGTTGTACGAATGGATGAAAACGCTCCGGCTAGAAAAATCTTCGGCAATAAATTCGATGCGCGGCGCAGGAGGGGGCGACCAATACTCCAAAGATGGACCAGGTGAAAGAGCTGTTAACTAAGCTTGGTGTGACGAACTATCTACGGTGCGCAAAAGACCGAAGCGCTTGAAATACTTTTCTACGTGCTGATAGATAAATTTCTGTTGTTTCTGCCATTAAAGAAGAAGAAGAAATCTAAGCCGCCGTCGAAAATTGGCGTGATTACTTCACGTGCGCTGTCTTCTGGAACCAGCAGTTTCTAGAGGTGTTCTCTCCATTTTTAAAAGCTTGCATATAACAAAACTCTGAAAGGGTTGCCAATTAATGATAGAGTTAATGTTAAACAGTACAACAAAAGCAATTTTCAGCATTTCCATCTAAGGGACCTTAATTACCAAGTCAGTGCTATTAACCTAACCTTGCGACATGTCTGTATCATAAGCTTGTTCTGTGCGGTAAATACATGACCATCAAAATGACTCTTATCTATCAGCTTTGTGGGGTCTAGAAATCATCAATCATTTTTAATGGTATGTGTTGCTTAAAACGAATGTTGTATGGAGAGGTAAACAGGCCAATATGAATTTATGTAGGTATGTATAATCGAACATATTGGGAGAAACAACAAGTAGTTTGTACACATGGGAAGCTCATACATAGGCTAGCAAAGATGTCAATTTGTGACATATTATTAGCATTTTTTGTAAATAGTTCATGTGGTATGTAGGCAAAATCATATTACCAGTTTATAAACAGAAAAACCTATTAAACAATTTTATTCTCCATTTTAGCTCTAGTTGTACTTCTTATTGGAAGTAGTTTTATTTTACTTATTTTTATATTCCTTCGAAATAAAAAATCAAATATATCAGAAAAATTTAAAAACATTATAAAAGTTTTGCGGTATAAAACATTTTTAAAAAGGTTTTTAAATCAGCTAAGTAGTTTAAGCAAAATAGTGTTAAAACTAATAAGGTATAGAATATAGTTCGGCTATGCCGAAGTTCTAATACTCTTCACCATTTGTAAAAATGAGGATAAAACTGGTTATTTGTACTACAGCTATATTTTATTATTCTTTCAACCGTAAAAAAGGGGAGTTTGGAGTTTGTATGGCAGGTGGAAGTAGTTTGTATGAGGGCTCATTTTAGAACTTGACCTCCGCTTAGATGATGGAAGCTTGTATGCCAAATTAATGATAGCTTTTTAACTACGGCTGCACTCGATGGGACAGATGACGAACATCTCCAAAAAAGGGAGTTTGTATGAAAGGTGTACGATAATGCTAGTCTAAGAGCTTATCATTCGCTTAGAGGATATAAGCTTGTGTACCAAATGTCTGCTCAACAGCTCTTTAATTAAGGCTATAATCGAGAGGGAGAGACAGACGGACACTCTAAAAAGGTGGAGTGTGTATGGAAGATGGGAGTAGTATTAGTCCGATATTGTTAATCTCTGGAAGCACACATACCAAATTTCAGCTCAATATTTTTAAACTACGGCTGCAATCGCGGAACATATAGACAGTTTGTATGGGACATGGGTGTAGTTTTTGTCCGACCTTGAACATCTTTGAACTTAACCTCCAATTAGAGGATAGAAACTTGCATACCAACTTTCAGTTTGATAGCTTTCAAACTATGGATTTAATCGCAGTGACAGACCCTCAAAAAGAGGTATTTGTATGGGAGGTAGGAGTAGTTTTTGACCGATCTTTCTCATCTTAGAAATCAACATCCAGTAAGGGGACAGGAGCTTACATACCAAATTTCAGATCGATAACTACTTAAATACAGCTCTACTCGAGGAGACAGACTTCAAAAAGGCGAATTTGTATGGGGGGTGGGAGTAGATTTTGACCGATCGGCGCATCTTAAAACTTAACCTTACTTAATTAACTTAATTTCCCTTTGCACCCCATGAATGAGGTATGGGATAGCTTCTCGCGTTGTTGTGAATTAACACGCTTTCTATTTTTTGATTCACAACTAATGGCACCTACTTGTTTTATCGACGAATGCGAAACGTCACTGTTTGAGAAACTCTTACAAGACACGCCGATTGACTTGACACTTAATACTGCGAAGTTGCTGTCAACAACATTCGAGGGGAGCCGACAATGAAAGAAACAATTTTTTTTCTTAAGATGACTGGAGCCAGTTTTGAACCTGCGATCTCCCGCATGATAGTCGCGTGTTCTAACCACTATGCCACGGCCGGTCCTTAACCTTAGCTTAAAAGATATCTAAAATGTAATAGATTAAATACAACATACACAATTTTAACTGTCTTATGGTTGTATACTATCGGCTTCATGTTACCATTGAGCCGATCTAGGCATGATGATTAAAACACTCGACGGTATTGGAGCTCATCATAGTTATTTATTTGGTCGGGGTCTCCTTGGATTTTTTAGTCAGCAACTTTGTCATCATACGTCCAATAAATCCTTGCTCTAAAAGCCGACATTCAGAGTCGTCGTTAAACTGTAGGTCCCGTTGTGTGAGTCTAATTCTTCTACTTCCTATTAGGAACGAACAACAGCCACCAATAGAAAATAATTCCAAGTGCTTTGGTATTTTGCTCTCCAGTAGATATTTAGTTCGTTAAGTTAAGATAAGGTTCCTAAATTATACACCTGAATCTCATAACTAAATGAGAATTCTTTCTTTAGTTAATAGATTCGAAAAACTTCACAAGCATTCTGTGAAAGGAACCATTCGCTTAACTCTCTCTTGTTTGTTTATGCAGAGCAAAGCCAAAATATGTTGTTTGAAAGCCAACGGCTTTCTCAACATAAAAAAACAAGAAATGGCTATATGGACCGTTCTTAGGCTTTTGGGTACTAGCGTTTCTTATTATGTATCACCTATTACTATTTTTTTAAGAAATGTATGGATTTTCTTAAAGTAAACGTTGATATTCTCAATTTCTGTCTTTGCTGACGGTTTGAAAATCGAGCTGTTGTTTACAGCGAATACCCAGCTTAGCATCTCTTTCCGGCTACATAAAAAATGCAGTGTTTTTATGTTGAGACATTGGATTTTCAGAACCGACTGTATAACTGTTAGATCTCTGTGGCCCGAATACAGCAGATACTGATCGGCGTACGTGGTTGGCCATGGAATTCTAATAGACCATTGCAATATCAGGCACCAAACGGGCAAATGGGATATATCCATATCGAACTACTGCCGTGTGTGTGAGGAAGTGAAGGAGTGCACTTCGTGACGATGGAACTGTCTGTTCTAGCCCGTAGGAGGCTAAACTATTTAGGAAAAAGTTGTAAAGAAGTCCAAGAGTGTCTCTCCACAGACCGAGTAGACAATTTAATATATTTCTTGTGATGCCTTCCATGAATAACTGGGCCAAGATGACAATTGGGGTTGGTATTTGTAAGTATTTGGGACCGGCCGTGGCATAGTGGTTAGAACACGCGACTACTATGCGGGAGATCGCAGGTTTAACCTCGCTCCAGTCATCTTAAAAAAGAAAAAAAGAAATAAATTTTTCTTTCATTGTCGGCTGCCCTCGAATGTTGTCGACAGCAACTTCGCAGTATTAAGCGTCGATTCAATCGGCGTGTCTAGTAAGAGCTTCTCAAAACACTGACATTCGTCGATAAACAAGTAGGTGCCGTTAATTGTGAATCTAAAAATAGAAAGCGTGTTAATTCACAACAACGCGAGAAGCTATCCCATACCTAATTCATGGGGTGCAAAGGGAAATTAAGTTTTTTTTTATTTGTAAATAGAACATGGGTTTTGACTACCTATGAGGCGTTAAAAATTTATTAGTCTATTTTTGTTAACGGTTCTACGTTCTTTGCAAGCTTGTTACTCTTTGCACATAGTTTTAGCTAATATTTTATAGACATTTTCGTAATTAATTATACATTCCCTCCAATTAATCATGTGAGATTTCATGACGCAACAAAAGCCTAAAACGGGTCACAGCCCTGTTGAATAGTTTTTCGTAACTAAAAGTTGTTGGCGTTAATTTATATTACGCCTGACATGCACTATATTTTTCTTTTTTTTTTCTTGAGCTGTCAGCCTTAACATTACACTCATGGAAAAATTTAACAGAGCAATTACAGTTATTTAACAGTTCGCCTTAATATTAAGCAAGAAAACAATGTAGTGATAGTATTATGTGTACAAAGTTAACAGAGGAAAAGTAGGAAAAACCAGCATAGAACTCCGAAACAATGTTATAAATGAATTCGCTCTTATAGGGTAATTTTTTGGAGTTACATTATGTGTTCAAATGCTGGAAGGACTTTATGTTAGTTGTAACAGTAATTTGCATATATGGGAGAGGAGCACAAATTTCGTTTGAAATTAAATTGTAGTACTGCTGTTAAAATCATGTTATGTATCATTAGCTCTCGCTGTTATGTTTCGAAGTTCATTGTTAAATACTATGCTCTCAATGATGAACTGCAAATAAATACTATTTTCACCTGGTTTCTTTTGGCACTGTTGAATCAACACTTAAATTCGATTATATTTTTAATAATAGACATGAGTGCAAAAAGTGTAAAATTTTATAATTTCGTTTGGCCCCTGTTAATAGTCGCATCTGCTCCAACATATTAAATATGCATGCTAATTACTCCTGAATCGCAATAGTATTTTTTTAATGGATACGATAATGCAAAAATAAATTTGAAGGTTTTAGTTCGCAAAAAAATCAAAATTTAATATTGAAACAATATAATATTGAGTAATTGTAATTGAATCTCAAAGAATTTGTTTCCCAAAAATTTTCAATATTTCTTTAGGGCGTAATTTTTTTCAGGTACAGCCATTACCCTCTGTGGTGATTATTATCGTGCTTTTCTGTTTCCACAAGTTGAAAGAGAAGACATGGACGACATATGGCTTCAATAAGGCGGTGATATGTGCCCCATAGCTAAGGCTGCAATAGATGTTTTGTGCACAGTGTACGAAAATGTTACGCAAATAATCCCGAGACCATTGATGTCTTAGAAGATGAAATCGAAGGTATCATTTACCAGATAGAGGCACCCATACAATGTGTGCTGAATTGAAAAAGTACGCGTACGAGGAACAGTAGTTAATCAATGTTGTGTTTTACTTTTAAATATCGATATTGGGTCATAATTTTAAAATATTGTTCCTAAAGGGTAATTACAAAACCAATCTGGGTCGAACAAATTTGGAACTACCCTAAAGTGAAATCAATTTTCATATTTTACGAGGCCCACTATTTAGCTTAATAAAAGCAATATATTAATTTATTAGCAATTATTTTTGAATTAGGATACCAAGCGCTATATAGTATTTCATATCTTAGTCGTTGAGCTAACATCCACTATTTAAACTCTTATATAAATTCACATAAAGACTGACAGACAAACTGTTATAAATTTTTAAAGTAAAATATTTCAAGGACGAAAAATTAATGTCATATGTGATAAAGTGTTAAAAGTAGAGATGGCACTCGTTACGTGATTGGCGTGAATCACGTGAATCACGCGTGATTCACGCGTGAATGTGAGTAAGTTAGAAATTTGCTCACGTGAGCGTGCATGAACGTGAGCGCCAAAAAAATCTTCGTGCATGAGCGTGCGTGAGTGCATACTTTGCGTGAATCACGCTACTCACGCCACTCACGCAAAGAAAAAAAATAATTATGGTTCATTGAATTTACAGCATATAATTAGTTAATAAATTAATTTTTATATGAACTGTTGGAAACCTCTTTCAATGAATTTTCCAACAAAATAAAGTATATGTAAATATATATATTAGGGTAAAAATCGATGTTGGGTTTTTGTCAGTGTCACCCCCCAAAAATGATGTCTTTGCTGATTTTAGGATAGCCAGCACGATTGGCGTTTGTTCACTCGTGCCGCTTTGAGCTTTAAGTTTTTAGGCTCCTACAGCCAAGTATGGAGGTCACAACTCAAGAACGACTCGTCCAATTTTGATGAAACAAATATCCGAAATTAAGGAATTCATATTCCTGTTTAAAATTCAATTTTTATACCATCGCCCTTAGGGATGAGGGAATATATCATTTGATACGAAAAAAAGTGTAACGCATTAAAGGAGACGAGTTAGACCCCAAGTATCTTAAGACCAAATTCGTTTCAGGACTTTTAAAGACGATTGAGCTATGTCCGTCTGTCTGGCTGGCTGGATGGCTGGTCAGCAGGATAACTTGAGTAAACCTTAACGGATCAGTATGAAAATTTACCAGTATTAATATTTTTCAAAACGAACTTATGGGATTGTAAATGGGAAAAATAGCTCCACCCCTTCTGGTACCTCCCATACAAAATTACCTATTTTTGGATAATTTATATTTCTTTCATAACTTCCAAACAGACGATCGTAGGATATTTAAATTTGGTCAGTTTATTTATCTTGCAAAAGTAGACAAACCCTAAGAAAGCCGAAACCTTTGCCATACCCCTTCTGGTACCTTCCATACAAATGACCTAATTAACCCTCATAGTTTTACATACATATCTTTTTTGTAACTAAACTGAATTCACTCAAATTTTGCATTTGATGTTTGCATATGAAAACTGAACTCAGCAATAAATGTGAACTATATCGGTTACGCCTTCTGGTACCTCCCATAGAAAATGACCTATTTTTTGCAAATTTAATATTTCTCCCATAACTTCCAAACGGGCACTTGGAGGATAATGACAAATGGTCGGTTAATTTATCTTGCGATAGTAAGCAAAACCTCAGAAAACCTTACTATTTGACGGACACCTTCTGGTACCTCCCATTCAAAATTTGAATCAGG